>MU564352.1:938782-968782 GCA_024362625.1 Silurus asotus | reverse complement strand
AGCACAAGAGATGGTTCATCATCATGGGATCATCTCCCTTGTTCACTTCTCAAGGCCCGGATCAGGCGGCCATTTTAAGCTCGGGTCCAATCACAGTATCCCAGAATTTCGCTGATGGTTTTTATGTTTCCTTACTGGAAATTACCTGAAGGAAAAATGGCGGACAAACAACTTCTACGAACTGTAAGAAAGAAAGAATGTTAGGAAGTCGACTAACAAGCTAATTTGAGACGCACCCCGAATTGGATGTTTCCTATTCGTCTATAGTTTTAATCATTTTCGATCGTCCCTCATCCTCCTTAAACACTCCTCACGTTTCCTGACGTGACGTGTATTAACCACGCTCCAACTTACAATTTAAATTGTTATTGGCTACTCGTCCAAGGATCATCCGTGAGCGAAGTTTTCTTTCTTGCCTGTGAATAGCGACGTGACCCTGGGTTTTGTAACGGTGGGTTTCAACTCCATCCACTTCCATCCAGCGTCCAATTTTCTTAAGGGCCTTGGACCTCTTTTATTCAAACCTATTCTACTTTTCTTCAGTTCCTATTGCCAATTAGAAATGTTCTTTTTAAGAGCAGCTTTCTGAGGAATAAGTGTAGGGCGAAAGAAAGAAAAAAAATGAGAGAAAAAATTACCCTAATCGTCTAGAATTCTTCTATGAGCAGGTGACCTCATGTGAGGTTTTTCATTATAGACTAATCCGGCCGTGCATTATTCTTACCCCGCGAGTCGCCCAGAACCAGGGAGAGAGGAAGAACAAGGGTAAAAGATCTATATAACTCAGAAAGGAGACCGAATCAGCGCCGCATGCCTTCTGTTCACGTTACTCACACCAGAGCCGTGGGGTTTCATTCCGACTCCTGCGCTAAATGTACCATAAAAAATTATTACTAGTAAAGCTGAAGGTTGCACACTGTATCATTAGAGATTATGAACAGAGGTTTTATATAAGAAATAAATGTAGGATGAAGAACAGGAAAGATGGGTTGAGTGAAGAAGGAGAGGAGAAAAGCATGAGAAAAGGGAGACACGTATATTTTTCTCTCCGTTTTGGCCTCTTGTCCACGCTGAGACGGCGTTTTTAGGTTTTGGTTTTTAAAAACGATCAATTTAAAAACAATGCTTTCTATGCGTTTTTAGTCACGTGACAGTGCCGTCCCTCGACATTGGACGTTTTTTAGACTTTTCAGTGTGGATGAGCAACTTCCGGAAAACGTCTGATAACAATCGCGGGGACGTCGAGGGTTTTAAGACGAAAACGCCGTTTTTAAATGATTCAGGATTTGTGAAGATGCAGAGAGAGAGAGAGAGAAATACAGGATGTGGCATAGACAGAAGGAAGGATACGAAGACTGAAAGAGGAAGACGAGGAAGCGAAAGGAATTCTGTTTGGTTTGCTCATCACTTTTCTCCTCGACGACACACCCTGTCTCATTTCCATAAATAAACTCAAATACACATCTGTATTTGCAATTAAAACACAATCTTACATTCATTTAACATCTCAAAGACACGCCCATTTTTCCATAAACATTCGCTTATTTCCATAGACTTTGAGATTCCTCCTTTTGCCACGCCCACTAATAGCCATTCTTGTTTATATCTACAGAATATTGACTCATAGACACACCCACATTTCTGACAGCCCAATCAGGAGCTGCTCTTTTTTCCATATATATGGAATCAGAGACACTCCCACACTCCTGTCTCTAGTAGGTCTATTCTAAGCCACACCCACTTATTTCTATTTATGAACTTAAAGACATGCTTCTTTTGATCTACACCGTCTTTTAATTTCTCTAAGACCTGTCTACATTTCTATATTTCACTCCAATTTCACATCTGGACTCAAAATCACAGCTGTATTTCAGTCTAAGCCACGTTTATTTCCATTGATGGATTCAAAGACACCCTCACACTTCTACCTACGTCACACTGAACTGCGTTTATCTCCATCTATGAGCTCTAGAACCTGCCTGAATTCCTCTCAGTGAAGCAGGAACGTCCACATCAAGCCTCAGTTATTTACAAATATTTGGCTTCTAAGACACGCCCACATGTCAATCCACCACGACCACTAATAATCTTATATAGGATTTTTGAGGCACTTCTACATTTCGAGGAACGATACAAGGAACTGGTGAACGATTTCATCTCTGGTCTAACCAGCACCTTTCTCAAATTTCAAGCAAAAGAAATACCAGAGAACAAAAAGAGACGTAAAAGTGATGTAAGTGATCATAAATAAGGGGAGATGGAAAAAGAATGAATGATGTAGAATAGAATGATGGAATAGATGTAGAATATAATACATTAAAAAGGTGGAACAGTCACCAAAAACAAGAAAAGGAGGCGAGACGAGGAGAGATGAGTCTGTTTGTTCATTAGTCCCACTCGAACGGGTTCTCTCACGAGCTGCTCGGGTTTCGGCTCATCTGCATGAACGTCGAGTCCCCAGCCCTGGCCTGAGAAGCCTCCTAATGAGCGAGCCTGGATTGGGTTACAGTACTGAAACCCCCGGCAGCACGAGCCTATCGATCAGGTTTACCCCAGTGAGTTTCACTATCACCGCATGGTAGCTGCTCCGAATATTACCATTTGGGTGTTGATGGGTTTTTTTTCTCCTACAGAGGGGAGGCGAACGAAAAATAAGGTTTGGGAGGTGGAAAAAAAGAAAGACTGGAAATGGAGACGTCTGAATCCTACACTCGTGTGACGTAGCGTATCGATCGAAGGAGGGGTTTTTTTGTGTCACCAACCAAAAGAAACATCTTCGATTCACACAATGCTTTTTCTTTGTTTTTTTTGGAAATCAAACCAGTTCCCAGTCCAAAATGTGTTCAGGAGAAAACGAAAAAAAGCACATTTTTCACCAATAAAAACATTTTTCACCTTTCTTTGCTTTTCCCCTACAACTCTGATGATGGAAAGAGCTTTTTTTTGGAGTGGAGTGGACTGGAGTGGACTGGGCGTTGGTGAAGAACCATAATTACAGCTGAGCAATAAAAATTACTGCCCGCATTCACAGTCCTGTTCTAAGTGTAATAAAAACAGGGGAGCACAATGCAGAACGCTGTCCTGAACACTCCATAGATACAGTACACTGGGGTGCATAAGTATTTACCCCCACTCCCTCTTCCCAGCACTACATATTGTCATGCTTCAGCCTGCAAACGAAAAAAAACCCCACATTTTATAATAATTAATATATTAATAATATATCGGAAATATACAGAAAAATTCAGTACACACATATTAAGTGGAAGACCACAAGTTAGTTTAGTTGCCATTTTGCACTTTTTTTTTATTGTAATTAAAACTTGAAAACATAAATGCCAGGGGTATATATGTAGTGTCACTGTGGCTCCTCACTCTGTACAGGAAATAATGCATTCTTTAGCATTTTATGTCCAGCTTCAAAACATTTTCTCAAATAAAGATGTATGTACCGAACAGTGAATTTTGCGTACCGTAATTTGCGTATTGTATATTACATTCTAGAAATGTTGGGACATTTTTAACATTTTCATAAAATTAAAACTTTTACTTTTCTTTTCAAAACAAACGTCAAAGACGACCAGGAGCTCTTCAGCAGCTGGAAACCGATATCAGGTAAAAATCAAATTCCAACAGCAAAACTCCAGAAACTCATAACCTCAATGCGCAGAAGTCTTCAAACTGTTTTAAAAAGACGAGGAGATGCTACACCGTGGAATAAACATGCCCCCGTGCCAACTTTTCTGAGACCTGTAGCAGGCATCAAATTTGAAATGAGCTCATTTTGTGCATAAAAGCGTAAAATCTTTTAGATAAAACATCTGTTATGTTCTCTGTGTTCTATTGGGGGGAAAATTATTGGTTAATGTGATTTACAAGTCTTTAAGTTTTCATTTTATTTACATATTACAAAGTTCTAACATTTCCAGAATTCAGGTTGTGTGTATGTGTATATATATATATATATATGATAAGATTCAATAAGCCACACCCACAAATGAGCCCAGAATCAGACCTGAGCACTTAAACCAAATGTTAAATATTAACAGGTTTCACAATAAAGGCTAACAGACATACAGCATGCTACAGAAAAGGTGAACACATTAGAATAATGAAGCAGCGACAGGACTGGGATTGAAGACAGAATTTAACAGGAAACAGTGGATTTAGTGGAACAGTGTGACTGACTGAGAAATGAATTTGTGACAAATACGAATGACTGAGTCAGTTTGCAGAAAAAAAAAAAAATGCACTAAGCCCCAACACTTCTCACACCTCAGTGCCCCAGCAGAGCTTTTCCCCATTAGCGGAGCGAGCGTCCAGCAGCGGACGACCTGCGCAGGAGCGCTTATTAACCACTGCAGAGGTAAAAGCCTTGTGCTTGTTCCAGAAGAGCTCTTACACCACTTACTCCTGAGTTCCCTGGCAGGACATTAAACCGACAGGCTTTATGCCAGGCGAGGTTTTAAACAACGAGCAGACGCAAACCCCTCTGGCCACATTGCCGTCCTGTTTTCCAGAACGCGCCGCTTATCAGACTACGAGATCTGGGAACATTGTGCAAAACAATGAAGCAGTCAAGATGTCTGAACGGCTGATTCAGCACTTTTAGGACATCATTACTTACATTACATTTATGGCATTTGCAAGACAACCTTACATTTACCCATGCAGGTTAAGGGCCTTGCTCAAGGGCCCAACAGTGGCAGCTCAGTGGTGCTGGGATTTGAACTATTACACACTATAACCACCATAAACTACCACTTCCACACAGTACCACTTTCACTACCACTTCCACACACCACCACTTCCACACACTACCACTTTCACACACTACCACTTCCACACAGTACCACTTTCACTACCACTTCCACACACTACCACTTCCACACACTACCAATTCCACTACCACTTCCACACACTGCCACTTCCACACACTACCACTTCTACACACTTCCACTCTCACTACCACTTCCACACACTACCACTTCCACACACTACCACTTCTACACACTACTACTTTCACTACCACTTCCACACACTACCACTTCTACACACTACCAATTCCACTACCACTTCCACACACTGCCACTTCCACACACTACCATTAAAACTTGCTCATTATAGTCTTCAAAGTCTTCACCCAGACCTGTGTAGCCCAGGACACTTCTATTTATATGTTCTTTATTTATAGTTTATGACACATTAATGGTTCTCTGAAATCTAATTCTAGATAAGGGTTTAAGTGTAGAACGTTTCCCTGAACAGCAGAAACTGCATGATGATTCAACAAACTCATGAAAAACTCCACATAAAAATTCTGTTCAATTCTACTTGTTTTTGGGAGTCTTTAAAGAGACCTCAAGAAGCAGGAATTTAACCACATCAAGATACAACCACAAAGTTAAACAAGTGAGAAGATCTGGATTGTTCCCATGTCAGGAACATCAGGGAGATGGAAGAACTGAAGCCGGTGTGCCTCCTCCTGCACAGGTTTTTCCCTAATGAAAGAAAAGTCCTTGACACAGGAGGAAAGCAATTAACCATCTTCTAATCTGTCAATCAGGATCAAGCCTGGAGACACACACTCACACACACACACACACACACACACACACACACACACCAGGTTCCTTCTCCCAGCAGAGTCGTTGTTTCTGTAATTAACGCTCCTGAATAGTGTGTTGATTCGGAGCACTAATAAAGGCAGCGCACGTTTCTGAGTCCGACACGACAACGTTTCTGGTGATTATATTTTTACGTACGAACTCAAACCTTGGGTTAGTTTACATGAAGAAATCGAATTTACACGCACTCCAGGTTCTCCAGTGAGGAGCCGTTATGATTTATTTGTCAGAAGTTAGATGTTTCTAAACAAAACGGAGTATAAAAGAGAGCAGGCCTTGACTGAGACACGTTCTAAAGTCTGCATTCCGGGAGGGAATGTGAAAAGAAAGAACAAAGGAGGAACAAGCAGAACATTGAAGAGGAATAAGTGATGAAGAAACTCCAGACTCGAACTCGCCACAACACACGTGACCTCATTAGTGATTTTCTGAAGTGTTTTTTGGGCTCATGATCATTTAAATAGAAATCAATCAGTGTTTGACTCATTAACATCATTGGTGTGCTGAGAGTCACATTCGAGTCTTTACACATAAACTGAGGTGATGAAGTAAACAGTCTTGTGGTAAAAATGATAATAGGAACATTAGAGTTATAATAAATCAGTACTTTGGATAGTTAAGGACATTTAAAGGCAAAAACATTTGTTCTTTTACCCAAGTGAATGTTTAATTGGAGCAATTTTCCTGAGTAAATCTGTACTTTAACTCTAATAAATGGTTTGTGTACTTCGTCCATCACTGTCCTTTTCCCAGACATTCAGAACAGAAGCTTTTATGCTTCTTTTCAGTTTCTTTACATGGCAAACTGCTTGTTGTTTTTCAGCGAGGCTCATAAAGGAACATATCATTTATAGCTGTTACATAAAATGCAAAAACAGACAACAGTTAAATGTAGATTTATGCTGAATTAATACACTTTCAGTTATGGGGGTATAAGAGGAGGTGGGAGCTCAGAAGGTAAGGGTCTGGGTTACTCAGTAGGTTGGGGATTTAAGCTCCAAAATTGTTGCCACTCATGGGGCCCTTCAGCAAGGCCCTTAGCCCTTTGTGCTCCAGGGGGCGCTGTTTCATGGCTGACTCTGTGCTTTGACTCCAGCTTCCTAACATCACTGAAATATGTGAAGAAACAATTTTACAGTTCTGTAATGTGCATGTGACAAGTAAAAAGCAATTTCTTCCTTTAAAAAACCCAATAATATTAAAGACTACGCAAAGTGGAAACTTGAACCTGTTGTTTTTTTCGAAAACCTGCCGCATTTCTGCGTGAATGCCGTATTTGTCGATTGGCTTGGGGAAAAATTGCGATCCACACCCTGACGCAAGTTTATTGAAGTCATGTTGAAGTTAACATAAAGGATATTATTTTATAATTCCCACTCTGATCCGTCAGCATCACTTTGATGTTTTTGAAACCATTTCTCTGGGAAACAAGCAGAGCAAATTGTAATAGTAGTTTATGGTAAAATAAATCTAATTTATAGATGTTTACATTTATATTGAGGGCAGAAGCGTTTTTCAAAACGCCATTTTCGTCCACATTATATTTTTCCACAATGGAACATCTGAAAACTCTCACGTCCCGGTACAAACCGTACATGAGCAAACCGTTGATTTCTGCCTGGTGTCTATTTACTTTCCGGCTGTTTGAAACTTTGCAGCAATGTCGTCCACCATCTTGGCTGCGTCACATGACTAAAAATGCATCGTTTTCAAAAGTCCACTCTGCGACACGAGAACGCCATTTTTAATTTGATCCACTTTGGTGGCCGACTTTTTTGGTTGACTAAAACTTGGTTGACGCCATCTAAGTGTAGATGGGAGTCCAAAACGAAGAGACAAAAATAGATTTTCAAAGGAAAGCATATTAGTGTAGACATGGTCTTGAACTCTTGACCTTCCTTAAAGATGTTCATTCAAATTGTTCGATGGCATTCATCTGATAATGAGGTGAAACATTAAAAAGTGTTCGGAATCATCAGAATCCGTACGTATCAGAAATAACAAGTACGAAAGAAATGAGACCTCTTTTTCCTTAAAGTTATTTCTGAACTCATCAGGAGAAGGTCTGAGGGAAAAAAACAAGAAATAATTCAATGAGTGACTGAAGCTCAGTATAATGAGGTAAACAACTTGCCAATAATAATTCTACCAGGAGCCAAATGAGTGAAAAGGGTTTAAAAGCTTTTCTGGTGAACTCCTGCTTTGACGGTGCTGAAAAGATCTTTTCAGGCTCTAAATGCAGTATTTTAGGACAAAGGCCCCGAATGCCACCATACATGAATTTGTCTGTTTTAGAGACAGAAGGAAACGACAAAGAAGTGAGGAAGAACCAGGGCTGTGTCCTTAATGAAAACAAAAAAGGGGCAATTCAGCTTTAGTAATTATGGTCAGTGCACTATGACCCAGTGAGACACAGGGGGTTGGGGCTCGATGTTTGTTCCTCAAAGAGGTTCTGAAAAAAGTCTCTGTCTCTTCAGAAGAACAATGGCGCATGAATGTGCTTTTTTTTTTTATTGATGCTAAAGAAACCAAATCAAGGTTCCTGTTTCATTAATGTGAAGATGTTTGTAAGAAACTAAAGGAACTTCTGAAGGCTTTCATTTGGAAGAAATTCATTTGGAAGCTTCTTTATCAGTTGCCGTTTTGGCCTTGGATACTTGGACATCTCCTAGTGATAAATCCAAAACAGGAACTCTTAGATCTTAGGTCCTTGACTTCCGCCTGGTTCCTCCCTCCAACAGGTGTTGGCCTCGATCTCGATCTCGTCCACCTGCAGCACTTGTCCCTCGGTTTTCTGGCCAGCTTCCACTCATGTCCTAGAGGTGCCTGATGACCACATCACTCTGTGTCTCTGTTTCCCCAGGCCACCCCCTCCTTACCACATCTTCTCTCCCCTCTCCCCTTTCACACCCCGCCAGCTAATGGACTCTTTTGCCCCTCCCCTGCCATTCCTCGCTCCATCTCTGACTCTGAAGCAGAGAAGGGGAGAAGAGGAGAGACGAGAAGCGAGGAAAAGGAGAGGAGGCAGCAGCCCACTGTTCCCCAGGGCCCTTGCCTTATTTCAGCTCCAGCGGCTTGATAGCTGCCTCGTAATCCAGGAGTTTCTGTACTCCAGATCCCCGGTAAAGAGAAGCGAGGGCAGGTTATGCTAACCATGGCTGGCAGGGCCGTGTGCCAGGTGGCCTTGGCTCTGTCTCTGATGCTCAGCCTGGCACCAGGAGCATGGGTCGGATGCCCCGGGGCCTGTCGCTGTTCTTTTGCCATGCTCCAATGCTTAGAAGCGGACGGCATCAAGAGCATCCCGGTGCTGTCACAGCAGGAAAGCGAGAACGTCACGGAAATGTGAGTCAGGTTTGGAAGATCAAGCATGCAGATTGATTCTGATTGTCTAATCATGTCGATTCGTTTGTTTTTATAACACAGGACCGGTTGACCAGTTTCTTTGGTGATTGATTTGCATGCGTTTCCAATATGAGCACAAAGTTTTCACAGACCTGCTCGTGGGTCTTCTTGTACGATCAGTTCGTTACGATATTGCATGCAGTCAGCGGAGATTTCACAAATACTTGCATGCAGTCAGGAAAGTTTGTTACTCAGAGTTTAGACTCATTCAAGACTGGAAGAAACCAAGAGAACCAGTCTAAGAACCAGGCTAAGAAGTGATTAACTTGACTTCAAGTACATTTATGCTAACCTTGAGTGCTGATTACCGCGATGTTAAATTATCTTCCAAACATGATACCAAAACCTCCTTGAACTTGTACACGGAATGCATGATCATCCCACACAATTTGGATACTCTAAGGGTTTGGGTAAACATCTCAGAAACGTCGCTTCCTTAATAGGAATTTCAGAGAATCAGGGAAACTATTTTACAAGAATGTAAATTTCCTGTTCTGGTCATTAAGAGGCTTCTGGTTTTCTTTTAATGATGTTTGTATCAGTGTTGTCCAAGTGGACATAAACAACTAGCAGTTCCTTTAAACACTGATAAGAGAACTTTGGCAAGATCTTCCGACTCGTGCTACTGTATTATATCTATTGGAAAGCAACCACCGAGGTTTTCATGAACTCTGTCCCCCCAGAGTTCCAACCACTGTTTAGTGATGCAATTCTACAGAAAGGCTTGAAACAAAACGCCGTTCTCTGTATCAGTCGGACGCAGGGACGTAATTTTTACTGCGAAGTGAAGCATTACCTCACTACCATCAACAAGCAGAGCCATTACCTCCAGAGCAGCAGCAGAAATTCATCATGCATCATGTTCATAAATTCAATTCTGCGAATTGCCGACAAATGCAGAGAACAATAGATGAAATATTACCCACTTGGCTCAATCAAATAAGCGAGGGTGGTTCGAAATTCTCGTCCCACCTCCCCTTTAATTATGTTACGAGCCCTGTGGCTCAATCAGACACAAATAAATATATGCTGGTGCCTGGGACTGTTGCATCATGGAGGAGTGAAATTGAAAACACTGTTAAGAATATTATTATTATTATTATTATTATTATTATTATTATTATTATTATTATTATTACTATGTTAATAAATGAGTTATTGAATATTGATGGTGATCATTTCAGAACATCATCTGATATCACTATCTTTACAAATTACAAGTTGATCTTTATTGCGTTGCGCCACCTGGTTATATTGGAAGACTTATTCTTCCAGTCAGATCTCACCAATCATTTTGATCCTATGTGCAATCTAGAAAAAGTGCGTAAAAAAAACGCAGATTCCCCCGACGGAGAATGCGATCGGTAACCCGAGTGTGCACTGGGACATCATTCAATACCCTGTCTGTTTTCCTGCCATTTTCAGAGCTGTAGACGACATTTATTTTATTTTAATTGGTTTTGTGGCTGAACATACTCTAGTCTGGTTTGACTATCAGTTTAGAGTCTACTCCAAAATCTATTGAGTGACATACAATCCTCTAATCTTTATAGAACAGGAAAAGAAAACAAGACACGTGGCTCATTTTTGGATTCCCAGATACAGTTTAGGAAAAAACAAAAAACAATAATCATATTTTAATAAGTCTGAGAGAATCGGTGAAACCAAACTTCATGCTGTTGGAGGAAAATAATCAACAACGTGGGGATTGGATGAAGTTACTCTAAACCTGGAGTCACACTCTGATTTGTTGCACTTCTTATTCATTTATGACATTTGGTGAGCTCCCTTCATCCAGATAGACTTACATTTAGCTCATTCATACAACTGAGCAGCTATGGGGTTAAGGGCCTTGCTCAGGGGCCCATGAGTGGCAGCTTGATGTGGCTGGGGTTTGAAATTACGACCTCAAAGGTACTGTAACTTAATGTTCTCACTTATGCTATAGCAGCTGTAAACATTCATTCCTTTACCAGCTTTTCTTTTATACGTTCGTTTCTCTAAGTTAATAAGACAAAACAATAGAAGAAAAGAAGAATAGGAAAGTGGAGTGTCATCAGAAATTGCAGAAGTTGTGGATACATTTAATATTGTGAAACAGGGCACAGAAGAAGATCATACACTGGAGGATCATTAGCTTAACCCTTTCCTAGTATGTCTCCTGCTCTTGTTTTCACACATTAGATTTATTCAAGTCCATGTAAATGAGCTGTTACCATAGACCACCAGGAGAGGTGGACTTTGGCTCAGAAGGCCATGAGTTTAAATCTCAGCATCACCAAGTTCAGGTGCATGAATGAGATAAATGTTAGTTACTCTGGATAAGGGCTTCTGCCAAATGCTGTAAATGTAAATCTACTGCTATAGACAACACCTGATTATTCTGACCAATCAGAATTCACAAGCACTGTGGTACTATATATCTATATATGTACTATGAACCTGTCGCCGGTTCACCACTGTTCCTTCCTTGGATCACTTTTGATAGACACTGACCACTGCAAACCAGGAACAGCCCACAAGAGCTGCAGTTTTGGAGATGACCCAGACGTCTAGACATCACAATTTGCCAAACTCGCTCAAATGCATACGCTCGCCCATTTTTTCTGCGTTCACCTGCTGCCTAATAAATAAATCCACCCACTAACAGGTGCCATGATGAAAAAATCATCAGTGTTAATCACGACTCAATGTTCTGCCCGGTCGGTGTGTGTATATAAAATGTATAGTAGGAATGTATTTTTAAAAAAAGAAAAAATTACCTGATATTTTCTTCTACAGCTACATCGAGAACCAGCCGAACCTGGAGCAGGTCACGAATATGGATTTCATTAACTACAAAGAGCTGAAGAACCTGTAAGTAGATTACATGAAGAAAACGCCATTATGAAGTCAATGGAATGGAAGATGACTTGACTTGTCTTTTATTGTCTATGCGTTACAAGTGTGTAATGTTCAGGAAGTCAAAATGTCTTTAAGAAAGGAAACAACAGGACAAGAGTCCAAATTTGGCTTTAAAGGTTTCCTGCTTGTTTGGTTCACTGGGTCATGAAACAATTAGCCTGACTTATGAGATTAGACCTAATCAGTGGTGATGTACGTCTTTGTCTAAAGATATGATCAAATCAGTCGAGTGGCTGTCGGACCACCCTTTACTTTGTATGTATGTGTGTGTGTGTGTGTGTGTGTGTGTGTGTGTGTGGTTTTCCTTCCAGCACAGTTACAGAATGTGGCTTGCTGTTTATCTCCTATAAAGCCTTCCAACACAACGTCAAGCTGCAATACGTGTAAGTGTATTTGGAGGTTTTTTCCTCCTCTTTCCCCCGCACTCTTCTGTCGTGTCCTTGTTTGTAAGTGTCACTCGCCGCCAGTCGCTGCTTTTTGACAGAACTGCCGATTGTCGTCAGGCGCCTTTGGATCAGGTGACAAAACCACAAAGGTGTTATCGGAACCCGCGAGGCGCTTAAACAACTGCGCGGAAAACCGTGCGCCGTGGAAGCGTAGGAGCTGTAATTGGATGTATAAAGGATTTCGTGCGACACGAGCCAGGAGTAACGAGGAACAACGACAGAATGAGATGAAAGAGACAAATAGACACCATCAGGGATTTACAGCGAGGAGCGTTGATCAAAGATTTGCCCTTGTTTGTCATTTTTAACATGGGATCGATTCAGATTTTAAACATTACCCAATCACACAACACAGGGAAGTATTTTATTCCTCTGATACCACAGTGAACTTCCAACAATTTTCTTTTTTTTACACGAGCACCCACCATTTAACCCTCTGTGCACGAGCGGTTACTATAGAAATTATCATATTATAACAACCACTGATCCAAAATAACTCTTATAAACCTATCAACACTTTCTGACCAATCAGAATCCAGAATTAAGCAGCACTGTGGAACAGTTAAAGCATTTTAATCGGAACCCTGGCAATGATTAACCTTAAATAAACAATCTGAATTCCCAGACTTGAACCCTGAGGAACCGATTTTGTTGAAAATTAGAGAGAACTTGAGGGAACCGCTGAAGATTTAGAACTTGTAGCTTCCCGAGTCGACAGTTCAGGGGTCAGTGTTGTTGTGTAACTCTTATCGCCACCATCTTGTAGTCTTTCCCTCGATTGCCTGTGTGACATGCGCTGCGTTTGTAGATCGAGGCGATATCAGTCGAGGAGGAGGCGCTGGGGTGGGATTTGGGGAGCTGGTTGTGAAGATCAGGATGAGGAGAAGGAGGGGGATGAAATCGGATCCCACGTCCAGCAGTCACCTTTTACTCGCTCACTTTGGCGTCTTATTGACAGCTGATGCATAATAAATACACTCCACTAAGGGTCCATTATGACTCAATCAATATTTCACAGAGCGATGGAGAGCAGTGGGAGAGCAGATGTGCTTCTAAGATCAGAGGCAGAGAGATAGAGTGATAGAGAGAGGGAATAGAGAGATGTAGGGTGCGTAAGACTAAAGAGCAGGAAAGTACAATATACACCTGACTTACAGAGCAGGAGTGCAGTATATAAACAATACTGTTGTATTCGTCCGGTGTTAATAATCACACATCACCAAAACATCGCTTTCCTTCAGTACTCAGTGGCAGCTGCTACCATCAAACCCAACCCCCTCCCCCCCCCATGGAAATGCAGAGGAATCGAGCCGGTAATAGATAGGCCCTGATGGCTCACCCATCTGACATAAACTTTTCAGGATGGGGAAAACAAATATTTGAACCCCTGCTGGCCCCCATTAGTCCTGCCACAGAGAATCTGTATCCCTTAAGTGTCCTGTATCCCGAGAGCCATCACTCGCTGTCACTTCGGCCTTTGTTTTCATCTGACGAGCCCATGGCATTCTCGCTGTCACAGACCGTGAGGCAAATCAAAAGAAAAATGTGTTTTTTTAAAAGCTGTAATTGGCCGCAGGAACAAATACGAGGCTGCTTTTTACTGTAGGTGCCTCTAAATGCTTACAGTGGAGCTGTCGATGTTGAGAAATGTCGAAAACAATCTTTCTGACGCACACTGGGGAAGTGATGGCGAGTGGGAAGCAACGAGGATGACGTTTTCCTCAATTTCCCATCCGATAGTCAACCTTTCCATGAGACATATCGATCAAACTGTTGTGCTGCCCTCTGCTACATACTGTACATGAGCTCAGAGATGATTAGCTAGAAACATTGTGATTGACAGGGAAGAGAATATGCTCCTCCCACCGTGGACAATTAGTCTAACTTTCCGCCTACGAAGATACAGCGATTTTATCTACATTACTGATATGAACTATGACTCTAATCTAGCTAGCTCGAGTAGTTTGTTAGTTGACATGAGGAAAAAGTGTCGCTATGGTTACAGTGTACAATTTTTAATGTAAACAAAAGCAAAGACAATGCTAGGAATGGAAAATGGCTACTCAAGAAGTTCTGTGTTTATTTTCTTGCCGGCTTCTCGGTCTCTGCCACATCACACCGCATAACAATGAGATCCGTCTCGTTTGATATCAGTTACTCATGTGTATATTTATTCAGCGCTGGAATACACCACTGTCTGATATCATACCCTGGTCATGTACAATAAATCATAATTATCGCAACACTGTTGAAGATTAGGATCAGTTTATTTCCTCTTTTACTGCCATTACTTTTATCAGGATCAAATAAAATCGTTTACAACCATATTTTGTCGCGAAGCCATTCGTTTATTACTCATTTCACCAGCTCAAGGGGCGGAGTTTAAGCTAAAATCTTAGCATTGTTAGAATTTGAGAAATTGCAATTCTGAAACTGTTTAATGCTTTAGAATCTCAAATCTTTTTCTCTGGTGTTTTGCTCTTTTTCTTGAACTGATGGCACACAGGAACCTGGCCTCCAACTCACTCATGCACATCAGCTGGAAAGTCTTCCACTCACTTCCTCTGCTGAACTTGTGAGTGCAATCAAACTTTTTCAAGGGTTTTTCAGTGGTGCTTTGAGTGTTTTAGAGTCTTCGAGAAAACTTCAGAAAAGGAAAGTTGTCTGCCAGATTACCAAAAAATTGAACAGCATGAAATCTATTATTTAAAAATTACAAAAAATATACCACTTCTGCTTAGAGATCATAATTTGCCAAGGGTGAGAGGTAAAGACGGGATTTGTAGGAAGAACCATCACAAGAATAATGAGAAATGTAAAGGGTTAGTGAGATGTTCTCAAGACACCAATTAGTGTGGGAAGTTAGCTGAGAAGCTTTGTTGGATGTGATAAGACCAAAACTACAATTTTTGCTTATTGTATAAAGCAATACATTTTTAGCAGAAACTCAACACTGCACAGCAAACATGCTGTTGTCAAGCCCAAGACCAGGACTAGCCGAGACCCAACCTAAACCAAGGTACAATGTGGTTCAGCCCCATTTATAATTCAAAAGAAAAAAAAATCTAAACTCGAGACCAAGGACAAAGCTCAGGTACAAATAGCAATAATCTGAGACAAGCCCTGGTCAATAAAGGTCTCAAGACAGTCCTCACTCTGAGAACATAAATCCTACTGTGAAACATGAGGGTGGTAGCATCATGCTGATTGTTACTTACAGACTAATTAAAAATAATGAGTTTTGGTGTAAAGTTTCTTCTAGTTGGACGTGTGGACTGGAAAAAAAAACACAATTATCCAAAGAGCCCTAAAGGAACTCTTTTTTGTATTGTGTAGATATTTAAGGTTTTCTCTAAATACCAATGAAAAGAGAACATGAAATGCATGACGTCATATTACTGGCTCCAGATCATTACATAAGATAAATCTAAGATAAATTTCACACAGTGATATACAGTGGATGAAATAAATCCCACTTTACATTCTCAGGGTTCTGAGGGACAACCCTCTGATTTGCTCCTGTGGCCTGTACTGGCTGCAGCAATGGCAAATGATGAAGCGAGGTGACATCGACAGCCAGCAGAGCTGCTTGTCCAACGGCACCAACATTCTGCTCGACAGCTATGTGATGGAGAACTGCAGTAAGTGCGCTTGCTAAGAGGAAACCTTGGCTTTATGTCTGGATTTATGATGTCTCTTAGACCAGTCCCCTGTTGTTTAGGTGTTCCAAAGGTGTCCATCAATGCCCCGGTGCTCACCATTAAGGAGGGTGGAAACCTGACGTTTGAGTGCCAGGTCACCGGCGTTCCAGTGCCGAGCTTTAAATGGAGGACGGAGCACCTTCATTCTAATTTTATTCTGCAGGTACACTCCAATGTCACGATGAAGGTTAACAGGTTTTATATCAATATGATTTATGACCAAATTGCTGTTGGATAAAAATAAAAAATCTTAAATGTCTATCATCTTTCTCTGCACTGTACATAATAGTGATGCGCATCTCCAAACCTGAGGCTGATGTGATTTGCATCTCGATGCATAACCAACAATATGAAACATTAAAAGATACAAATGAAGCAGCGACCTGTGCGAAATGATAGGATTCCCCCATCTTCTTACAATCCAGTGTGATCCGATTTCCATTCGACACAATGCAATGGGAAAAAAATGATGCCCCTTAATTATGTTACAGTTTGTGCACTTTTATTTAATGGCCCTTTCACAAACACACCTCTGTAGTGCAAAGGAAAAAAAGATAAAACAAAACCTGACGTTCTTTTCCCGTTGTGTGTGCAGGAAGTCACAGCTCTGCCTCTGCCATGTTTATCTGTATTCTAAGTGACTCTCAGGACACGCCTCCGTCTCCGTAGTGATGCGATACGTCGTATCCACGTAGCAGCGGGAAACAGTTTAGCGACGAGAAATCGATCCTCATATCAAATATTGCTCGCAAATTAGTGGTCACTTTATGAATCAATTCAAGTAAAACAAGTTTGCCAAACTGTATCCGATGCTCACTTTTAAAATCGATTCATCACATCGTTAACTTTTAACTCGACTCGAATCGGTGAAACTGACCATCGCTAGTGTAAAGCGCTAACTCTGAAGACTCCTTCCAAAACATCCACGTGTGGGGGTTTTATGGGGGTTTTATGAAGGATGGGGGTGGAGGTAAACGTGGTAAACGTGTGTCCAAGTTTTCAAAGTGTGTCCAAGTTTTGTACATGAAGTTCTTTCTGTATAAACATTTCCACTTTTGTCCTGTTATTTACAGAATTACAAAATAAAACTCCCTAAGCAGTGAAAGATCATGATTAACTTGTGTGTGTGTGTGTGTGTGTGTGTGTGTGTGTGTGTGGAGAGAGGGATCTGGGGATCCACTTTGGAGTTGGTGCTTCACCTGTTAAATGTGTCGTATGTGGACAACCTGCACAATCTCACTTGTGAGGCGGAGAACGAAGCAGGCCCTGAGGAGGCGATGGTGCAGCTCAACATCGAGTGTAAGTCCATTATACTAATAAACAACCAAACTACATGAACAACCAAATCTGAATTAGAATCCTGGTCCATGTTCTACTTTTTTAAGCTGGGCATTTGGTAGATCTCACATCTTAACTCTAAAAATCTAAATTCCATTCCAATGACTTTTTATTTTACTGTTTGAAAGATTTATTTATTACAACATGCGCTAATTAACAGAAGCCCACTGGGGCTGGCATCCTGCTGCCCCATGCCCAGGGAAAGAGCAGCAGACAGGGCAGGTAATGACAGGGTTGCCAGATTATTAAAACCTAGTTTATTCTAGGATAAAAATACCAAAAAATCTTTTTGAATCTTAACTCAGAAATAAATATCCACAGACAAACACAAAGGCTAAGAGCAGACAACATGTCCATGATGTGAAGTAAAATTCCGGTTGTAAAATATATTTAAAAAAATGTAAAATAAAAAAGGGGATTTAGAGAATATTTGTATAACATCGATGTGTATCATAAATGTGTACGCACCATGGTGACCTTGCTTTCGAAAACAAGAAAATTGTTAATCTTATATGAATAGTCAAAAGAGAATTGTACTCTGCATGGCTGTATTGCTTTAGCTACTGTAGCTGCCTATAGAACAAGTGAACCATAAAGGTTTGAGGACCTCATTTTTTTGTTTGTTATTAATGTGCCCCTGAACCTCTGCGGAAGCCAAGCGTGCAAAACCGAAAAGCAGAGGATTTAATCGCGACTCATGAGTCTGTAGATACAAACCGGATACATGACGTCCCCCTTAACGATGCAACGAACAGAGTTACGCGTTAATAATAAGTTAATAAAGTTTCGATGGAAAAGGATGGTTATCACCTCCTGTTTGGAAAGAAGGACGAAGGAAAGTGCTTGACTTCAGACAAACGTATGAGCATCATGGGAGTGATAACGACTGTTAGGGAAATGGGATGCTAACTGTCGTCAGATCTTATTTGTTCTCTCTCGGCTAATGGACTCCTTTCACCCAACCCCCTGACAGTCCGGAAACATAATTGTGAAGATTGATTGGCGAACGCTAAGCACGTTAGCTGCTAACCATCGGGTGGGGGGGCATGTCTCATTAACAGCCTCGGCTTAATTGCTGCTTAAAACCCAAGTCGTATTGGGACCCGTAGCGTACTGTAGGACTACATGCCTCTTTTTCAGCAGCAACAAGCCGAGTTCTTTTCTCTGCTCTCGTCTTAACCAGGGAACGATGAGGGCTGTTTTTTAGTTCCTTGAAATAGATTTCATAGACTCGATCTGTTAACACGAGAGAACCGAGGAACGATCTTTTGCCCTCTGACACAAACGGCTGTGTTTCTTCCTTCTGAAGCACTTTTTGGGAGACGGGTTCAGGGGTTAAGAGCAAAGAATTGGTTCTAGACGAGCAAACAGTCCTCGTGCATCAGCAAGTTACTCGCTGATACGAGAAACATTTCCGGAATCTTCCATCCGCCCGACGCTCAGGTGCTTCTTGCGGTTAGTTTCCCTCAAACAGCCAGGGATTTATTATTCATGACAGGTCAACAGGTTTCGAGTGAAGATGGAGTGTATTGATTCACAGATATTATGACACGGCCTTTCTGAGAAAGCGTCGGCGATGCTAACGGTCCCAAATTAGCTTTACAGAATTAGCTGAAGATAAAGTTAGATTAAAAAGATTCCTGAGAAAGACTATGGCAGTACTGTGAGGGTCTGAAAACTATTCTGAAGAACAACGTGTCAGCATTTAGGTGAAAAAAACAGATAGAAAGAATGATAATAATATAATAATAGTAATTAGTTAGTATTTATATCACAGATTTAAAAACAGCTTCTAAATCATTCCTAAATCAGGCTGTGTACGATGCATTTATTCGTAGAAATGTTGAAATAATTAATTTCAAAAACAATTTTTTGCTTTTTTCAGAAAAGAGAACGAATTAAATTGTCTTTCACATCCAGGTAAAGACTGTTAGATTGGATGTTAAATTTAGATCTTAGTTTTGGACATAAAATTTAACTAATTGCCGATCCACCCCACACACCACCCCACACACCACCCCAAACCACCCACTCACCACCCATACACCACCCCACACACCACCCCAAACCACCCACACACCACCCCACACACCACCGCAAACCACCCACACACCACCCTTACACCACCCCACACACCACACCAAACCACGCACTCACCACCCCAAACACCACTCCAAACCACCCACACACCACCCATACACCACCCCACACACCACCCCAAACCACCCACACACCACCCATACACCACCCTGCTTTGCCACATGAATTGCTCAGTAAGTAAATCAGTAATCAGCAGACACTTAAGCATCGTGCCACGTCTCCGTCTCTCCCCCAGTTCCAGTGAGGATCGTGTTCCTGAAGCCTCCAGAGCAGCAGCATCACTGGTGCTTCCCTTTCGCCGTAGACGGCAATCCGGCGCCGAGCATCAGGTGGTTGTACAACAAAATGCCGCTGCTGGAGACGCAGTACACCTACACTCAGCTCATCCCAGACTCAGACGACGGCTCCGTCCAACACGGCTGTCTGTTCCTCAACAAACCCACTCACCTCAACAATGGCTACTACACGCTCATCGTGGAGAACACTCTGGGCCGAGCCGAGGCCACGGCCAGGGGCCAGTTCATGGACAACCCCTTCGACCCCTTCGACCCTGAAGGCATCATCCCTGGTGAGAAATCTTTTCCTTTACACACTGTATGGACAAAAGTTTGTGGACATCTGACCATAAGATTGCCATGTGCTTCTTTTTGACCATCACATAGAGTCTCAGTTTGCTCTTATAATAAGCTCCATTCTTCTGAGAACATGTCCACTAGATGCTGGAACAGGATTCAGGTTCTGATTGAAGTTTAAGTTCCATACTAATACATTCGGAAACATCCTGTACAATTGTGCACTATCCTTGTTGCTATGGTAACAATTTATTTATCTAGCTAGCAAGCAAAAGCTAATACGAGTAACGCAAATGAACCCGTCCTTGTTGTATGGTTTATTATTTACAATTTATCATTTGCTTGAATTTTTAAGTAGTTTTTTTTTGTTCAAATTTTCAGCTTTTCTGCTACGTATTTTTCTTTATTAGAACCCCTGGTGTAGAAAATCAGGTGAGAAAAGAAAAAAGAAAAAGAAAAAGCAAGCGTTCTGTTTTCCTAATGAACTGAAATTACAGTCATCACAGCACCTAATCAGCTGCAGCGCTCCTGCTCAGGGCCGTACCTGAGAACGTAAAAATGACATTTTAACACTTTTGGGTTTCTCGAATGATCAAAAAATAAGCTCGAAGAATAATCGAATCATCTCTTTTTTTTCTCTTTCTCTTTCTCACTTTCTCTTTTTCTCTCTGACACATGCCAGTGCTCACCAGTGAACTAAGTAAGTCCTAAAACCCCTTTTCCCATTTCCACTCCATTATATTTGAATTTATTAAGTACTTTGGACTATAACGTAAAAAAGAACCTGTTCTGCACCTAATCAATTGCACCATCTGTAACGTGGATTTTTCCAGCAGCGCCGACCAACCAGTCGAAGGAGGACGTGACGGAGAAGCCGGAGAGCCGCCTGCTCGGGGTAAGAACGTGACAGGAACAGGTTCAAGCCGACACTGAGAAGCTCCTCGGGGTTACAACTCATGGCTTGTGTGTGTTTTTGTGTACCTAGGTATCTGTCGCTGTGGGTCTCGCCGTATTCGCTTGTACCTTCCTGCTCATCATGGTGCTGGTGATCAATAAGTGCGGGCAACACTCCAAGTTTGGCATCCATCGTAAGTCTGGAGCCACTTTTACCTACATTATATATGTGGTCCTTCTCCAAAGTTGGAGGCACACAATTGTATCGGACATCTTTGACATCACAATGCTCCTATGCACAGAGCCAGCTCCATGAAGATCTGCTGTCCATGGGTTGGAAGTGTGTGGAAGATCTCCCGCTATAGAGCTTCTGAATCTATTGAAGCTATAAAAGCTATAAAGCTCTTGAGCTATTGAATCAATTTATCACGCTGACTGCACCCCAGGAACCTTCTCATCTCACGTACATCAGACTTTACTAACACCCTTGTGGCTGAAGGAATCTCCACCAAGCTCCACAAAAATCTTCTGTAAGGGATATTATGATGGCAGATGTGGAAATGGGTGTTCAAAAAGAATAGCAATCGTATAGTGATGTATCTACAAACGTTTGCATTGTGAACCAGAGCAACCTCGTAGTAAATAAATGCATGCTGCACTTTTAATTTAGGTTAGCACCGTTGCCATGGAAACCGCAACGTGTTAACGACAAAGCGGTATAAACTGGTGTCCATTTGAGGAAATGAAGGAACGATCCAGAACATGGTGCAACATTCAGAATCAGGGTAAAAGTCCCTTCAGCACTCTGTAACTCGAGCTCTGGGCCTGGACACGCCGGTGCTCTTTAAATAATGCAGCGTGCAGAGATGAGGAGAGACACTTTCCACTCGAGCGGTACGTTTGCTCACGGGCTTTCATCCGAACAGCGAGGAGAAGTGCTGCCAAGTCTTAATTACTGTTTACAAAAGTAAAGAGTGTGAAGCAACAAACACGGCCCATTAAGGAAGAGTGATGGAGCCGAGGCTTTCGAGTCACCAGAGTGGCTTAGAGAACTCCACTGCCCTAGATCACACATCTTAGATCTTATATTCCACATCTCATCTTAAAGGTCTCACATTCCAGATCTCAGATCTTACATTTAATATTCTGGATCTTAAATCTCACATCTCACATCTCAGGTCTCATCTTAAAGGTATCACATTCCAGATGTCATGTTCCAGATCTCACATCACATTTCTCATATCTCATGCCCCAAATCTCACGTTCCAGATTTCAGATCTTAAATCTAATATTCTGGATCTCAAATCTCAGATCTCAGATCTCATCTTAAAGGTCCCACGTTTCAGATCTCACATCCCAGATCTCACATGACAAATCTTACATTCCAGATCTTACATCTCACGTCTCACCTCTCAAATATTAACCCTTAAAGATCTCACATTTCACAGGAATAGATAGTGTGTGTTTTATCTGAATATCAGGTGTATTTGGATAAAAAAAAAAATCCTCACTTGTTTGTGTAAACAGGCTCGTCTGTTCTGGGGAAGGAAGACGACTTGGCCGTGTCTCTTCGTTTCATGAACTTCGGAGTGAGTCCTCCTTCCTCAGACGAAGGCATGCTGGACTCTGGACTGTCCAGCTTCGTGGAGAACCCACAGTACTTCTGTGGTATCATCAAAGACAAAGACATGTGTAAGTGGATCATTTACCTGCAATGTTCCTGCTTCTGAGAGATGTGCAATGTGAGGAACTGATGATGGTGTGCAGGTGTGCAGCACATCAAGAGGCAGGACATCATGCTGAAGTGGGAGCTCGGAGAAGGAGCTTTCGGGAAGGTGTATTTAGCTGAGTGTGCTAACCTCTGCCCCGACACGGACAAGATGCTTGTGGCCATAAAGGTACAGTGACTTACTACAGAGGATGTTGAAAACGTACTATTCAGACCACACACACACACACACACACACACAAATACAATAAGATGCAAATATGCATCCCTGTGTCACACAAATGAGACCAAAATTTAAAAGAAAATATTTTTGGTATCATTTTATATTTGCTATAAATAAAATTGGAGGGTGCACAAACTTTTGACTATTTGTTCTGCTTGCATTAGAGAAATGATCTTGTTTTATTAGATTGTCTGTCTGTATGTACTGATAATTCAGCACTAGAATTGGTCAGATATATGTGATAATATAGAACTTTTTCTGGTCCAGACCCTGAAAGACGCCAATGAATCGACTCGTCAGGACTTCCAGCGTGAGGCCGAGCTCCTGACGGTCCTCCAGCACGAGCACATCGTCAGATTCTATGGAGTCTGCACTGATGGAGAACCTCTCGCCATGGTGTTCGAGTACATGCGACACGGCGACCTCAACCGCTTCCTCAGGTCAGGAGCTGGGGCTTGTTGTTGTTGTTTTTTATTTCCATGAAAAGATCTGTGAACGTCAGACCCCCAGGGTCTTACATCAAAAAAACCCCACATGACCAACATAGCCTGTGTAAATCCCTACAACCGTCACGTGAAATGATGCGGTTTTTAATCTAACGCATCGGTCTTCTCGAGGTCATCTTGCTTGAGTATTTAAGACGGTCCTTTTACTTTTCCATGTGGTTGATCTTGACAGACGACTTGTTATATCCTTTTGGCCAATTTCACAGAGCTTCTGCGTAAAAAAAGAAAAAAAAAAAAAACCTGAATAGCTGCCAGCCGTATATAGAATCTAAAACCATTAGCGAGTGCTCTAATAGATCTGAAGTGTGGTAAGTGGTTAGTTAAAGGAGACAAAGCCTCCATCAAGGAGCACGTCAAAAGAACTTTTTAGGACGGTCTATTAAAATATATCCGTACCTGTCACAATCACAAAGGAATCACCGTAATGGTGCAATTTGGTCAAATTGCAAATCTGAGTGCATAAAAAAAAAGTTACCATCAATTCTTCGACCCAACGTTCCACTTTATCTGCACGTACAAATGGGTTCATACGTCGGTTCATCAAGTTCCTGGCCCTCTGAGCCACATCGTCCCCGAGCCCCATGGCTGCACATAGAGGAGCACTGAACACTCCATCTCTCTCAAGCATGATGATGAAATGTGTGGTGGGAAATGAAGAGACCATATGTCCAGCACAGTGGAGTCTCAGACATGTCCAGTGTGCAAAGATCTAGTCTGCCAGGTGGTCCAGAGGCCAGATTGGGCATTAGGAGGGGGGGACCACATGCTGTTGAGGAGGTGGAAATCTCATTTTGAGTAGACAGTCCATGGATGGAAGTCTCCAGGCTGTGCAACAGCTGCTGCTCTCCTGCCACCTGCCTTATAAACGAATAGTAATGGCATTGGGGGACCTCTGAGGAACAAGGAAAGGGCCAGCAAGTGACAGCATGGATAGACCATAATAGTAGGATGAATGGAGATAGTGTGGAAGAGAGGGGGATGCTTGGCTCAGTCTGCTTAGCAACTCTAGAACATTAACGAGTATGGGAAAGTCAAACTGATGCTCAGAAGGAGTTTCCACATCGTGGTAAATCTTATTATAATGAACAGTCCATGTTTGGGGTTGATTGTGACGAATCTGGCAGTCGAGATGAAGATGAACTGATTTACCATTATGTTTTAGGAGCTGAAATCTAAGACCATAATGTAAGAAATGAAGGTACCACCTAGCATCAACCAACATCGATTCCAGCAGCTCGTTAAGCCAATCTTCATATCTAAAGCCAATTAAGTCTGGATTGACAATGAAACAAAATGTGAAAGTTATCCGATATGCTCCATTGCATTGCCAAAAGTTTGCGGACACCTGGTCATAAGTACGTTATGTGTTTTTTGAGCATCGCATTTCACAATTACTCCCAATTTCCGCCACACATTCCGGGAAGATGTTCCACTAGATTTTTTGAGATTTTGTGTAGATTCATTCAGCCACAAGGGTGTTAGTAAAGTCAGGTACTGATGTTGGTGAGGTGAGGAGACCTGGGGTGTGGTCAGCGTTCACATTCAGCTCAAAGATGTCCAATATCATCGATGTCTTTTAATCCCCCAAATATACCGAAAGTATGCAGATGAGTGTTCGAGCAAAAGTTTGCATTAAGTATTAAATCAGAATTACAGCTGAGACTGGATACAACAGAGCAGTTGAATGTTACGTGTCTAATATAAGATGTTTATTGGTGCAGGGATTAGAACTTACAACGTTCTGATTATATATATACATACATAAGGTACCTTTCGTGTTCAAACTTTCTTTTCCACAGGGCTCATGGTCCAGATGCTCGGATTCTGGATGAGGTAAAGATGCCCCCAGTGGGTCAGCTGACCCTGCTGCAGATGCTCCAGATAGCAGCCCAGATCGCCTCTGGGATGGTGTACCTGGCCTCACTCCACTTTGTTCACAGAGACCTGGCCACCAGAAACTGTCTGGTCGGTGAAGGTCTCGTGGTGAAGATCGGTGACTTTGGCATGTCCAGAGACATCTACAGTACGGATTACTACAGGGTTGGTTAAACTTTATCTCATCCACCTGTAGATGAATGCAAAGTGAAATCTTGCTTCTACATCAGAGTTCCTCAGAGGTTTCTCATTTTTCACATAATCTTTCTCTCAGGTCGGTGGAAGAACCATGTTACCTATTCGTTGGATGCCTCCTGAGAGCATCATGTACAGAAAGTTTACCACAGAGAGTGACATCTGGAGCTTCGGGGTGGTTCTGTGGGAGATCTTTACCTACGGGAAGCAGCCGTGGTATCAACTATCCAACAGCGAGGTACGTTATATCTACTTTTTGAGCATCTCATCCCATTGTGTCTCTGTTTGCTTTTATAATAAGCTCTTCTGGGAAGATGTTTCTGCAGACACATGGATGTGTGTTAGTAAAGTCTGATGTGTACTGATGTGGGTGAGGTGAGGAGGCCTGAGGTACAGTCAGCACTCACATTCATCCCAAAGATGTCTAAAAGGGTCCAAACTCTAGCACAGGAGATCTTCCTCTCACTTCCAAACCATGAAAAGCAGATCTTCATGGAGCTGGCTTTGTGCACAGGGGCATTGTCATGCTGGACCAGGTTTGGGTCTCCTAGTTCAGGTGTACCAGTAGTTTTGTCCCTATAATGTGTATCTGTACTTAAAAATATTTAGTACATCACTAACAATTAACTTTTTTTGAAGTTCCAGAAAAATCTGTCTTTTTTTTATGAATGAAATTTAAAACTACACACATTTGCTTGTTTTTCTGTAAAGGGCCAAGATTTCATTTGTACATCATTACAGTCTTTAACACTTCCCGCCGCCTCGTGTTTGCACGGAAACGCTTGATTTCTTGTCAAATCGATCCACAACGTGATTGTAATGACACGTTTTTAGTTTTCCGCCGATCTCCTGCACGTCGTAAGTGACGGCTAAGAGGGAAAAACAATAAACATAATACACAGTCATTAATAAAATGGCCAGCTAGCATGCGCGAGGACGATTACTAGCGCTCAGAGTAAGATTTTCGCGACGGGAATTGTTCAGGTGTGTAAACACGTGGGTGAGAGCGACAGCAGAAATAAAGCCTGTTTATCGGGACTCTAATCCTACAGTCTCAGGTACGACGCCGTGAGCTTGAAGGTGATCAGGGATTATAGAGTCATAGCAGAGCGATCGATGGATTTCTGGGTATCACGTACAGTCCAGACCTCTCCGATTAAAGACCGAGAAGTGGAGCGTACGCGCAACCGCAACTGCGCCATTACTGGAGAAGAAGCCTCTCTTCTTTCAAGATCGGGGTAGATCGCTTTTCCCGTTTGCTCAATTTTTATTTAATTAGGTCCGATCTTCACCCCGGGCCGACGTCGCCTAACCTCGTTACGCTAATCCACGCCGGCTCGTAATGGACAGGGATAATTATAGGGATTGTAATTGGAAGGTTCGGAGATAGAACGCTCGTGACTTTCCATCCAGAATTTGGGACGGGTCAATGCGGATCTTTGTTAATTCATCCTCCTGATTGATTGGACTTTTTGGCATGATGGAGTGGACTGCTGATGGAGGACTTGCCTAGCATTCAATTACTCAGGAGACAACGCCTACAGGGTGTGTGTGGGACCAAACGCTCTCTCGCTCGCTCGCTCTGAAGTCACCAGAAAAACTCAAACAGGGCAAAAACAGTGACAAAGCTCAGTCTCATCCGACACGACAGTGATGAATGCAGGAACGATGCCTGAGGAACTTTAACTTTAGCTGACACACAGATCTGTGTGGAACGTGGAATTCGCAGTTTCTGCATCATCAGCGTTTTATTTCTTACACTGGAAAAGATGAAGTGGAAACTCAAATCGAGTCCAATGTTTCGCCTATTTTCAGTCGTACAAACAAGTAAACATGTATTTGCAGAGGTGGAAGGAGTAATGAAATATTCTACTCAAGTAAATTTTTTTTATTTTTTTAAATAGTCTTCTTTAGTCTTCTTAAATAGTTATCTTTTACAAATCAAAGTGCAATAGCAAAAAAACAAGAACAAAAAAACAACACTACAGTCGATCACTCGAGTCCAAAGTGATTTAATCACTTTTACTGGAAAAAAAGTTATAATGTCATTTATGATAATAAATAGCAATCATTTGAATTATTTATTTTTTATAGATATGATATAAAACATAGAAATACACAAAAAAAAACCTCAATTCCAGTAAATGTCATCAGTCACACACACTAAAAAGACAAAATATAAAATATTGGGACACTTTACTTTTCCAGCCAAAAACAATTATACAGGAGGTTTTTGGAAACAGAAGTATGAAATTTAACTCCTTATTTGAGACCCAAATCTGTTCCAGCATGACAATGCTCATGCCCACAAAGCCAGCTTCATGAAGATCTGCTTTTCATGGGATGGAGTGGAAAATCTGCTGCTATGGAGTTTTAACCCTAATGATCATAGACCACTGGGAACGCTGACTTCACCCCAGACCTCCTCATCTCACCAACATCAGCACCTGACTTTATCACTGAAGCTGAAGAACTGTAGCTGAACGAATCTCCACAAAAATCTAGTTGAACATCTTCCAGAGGAGTGGAGGTTACTAATGAAGCAAACGGAGAAACTGTAGCTCCAGCTGTAGCTAGCTGACTGAAACAGCTGGATTACAGGTCAAATTGATCCAAAAGTGTGATTGTAATGACGTGTTGACCAAACGATATGATACCAGTCATGAATAAAATACAAAACGTTCCACGAATAAAGTTTGGTGAAGCACTGGAGATGTTTTTAGAGACGTGAAAATCCAGTTCCAGCTCAGAACATTCCAGACCATGTGGTGTATTAGTGATTTTCTTGATGAAGACCCTGAACGTTGACTGAAGGTTTGATGGTGTGCAGGCGATCGAGTGCATCACGCAGGGACGGGAGCTGGAACGGCCGAGGACGTGTCCTAAAGAAGTCCACCAGCTCATGCAGGGGTGCTGGCAGAGAGAACCGCAGCAACGTCTCGTCATCAAGGAGGTCTACAACCGTCTCGTGGCCTTGGTCAAGAACCCTCCGGTCTACCTGGACATCCTGGAGTGAGGCGGATCGGCGGAGGGACGGCTGGAGGTTCGGGTCAAACAGACACGTTCATGGAGAGAAAAAAAAAAAAAGAGACAAAGAGCTACAGAAGATCCGAGAGTCAAACGGAGCATCCATCAGGAGTTTTGAGGAGGACAAAGATGACCAGAACGTTACTCCATATTAACTCCTCAGAGTCAAAATTATCAGCAACCAATCAGGTAATTTGTGGGAAAAATTTGAAATCCATCTTTTGATTCGAGTTACAAGAGAACGTTGGTATTTTATGTGAAAGTCAGAGACAGGAACATTCAACCCTGTGATCAGTGTCTTTTCTCCGCCTGAAAGTCACGACACGTGATTGGATCAGAGTGTTCACACGTCCCTGGGCTGCAGGTGTGAATCATAATCAGTGTATTATATACAACCATGTAATGAGTCCAAAACCGCATGTAAACAAATTTCCTCACACACACACACACACACACACACACACACACACACACACACACACACACACATGTATACAAGCATAGAGATGCACAATCAGGTACACACACACATGTGTACAAGTATAGAGATACACAATCAGGTACACACAAACACACACACACAGGTACACATACACACACACATGTATACAAGTATAGAGATACACAATCAGGTACACACACACACATGTGTACAAGTATAGAGATACACAATCAGGTACACACAAACACACACACACACAGGTATATACACACACACACACACACACACACACACACACACACACACAGGTACACAATGTACATTATACTGACAAAGACACTTATCAGAATGTAAATAGTGCTGTTGATCTTATACTGAGAGTTTATACGTCTTGAACTTGACTGAAAAACGTCACACACGTGTCACACACGTGTCACACACGCTGACCGGACGATTAGAGCTTCAGGTGGCTTTCATCAGGTAGTGTGAAGAACCTGAACTCAGCTGTGTTCTAAATGCCACTGTGTTCCTGTCAGTAAAAAAGGAGGGAAAATACTCTCCAATCAGCAGAGTGTCTGTGTGTGTCTGTGTGTGTGTGTGTGTGTGTGTGTGTGTGTGTGTGTGTGTGTGTGTGTGTGTGTGTGTTCCATCATGTGTAATTATTATGCAAATAAATATTACAGTTTGAATAAAGATGTTGGTGTTGATATTTAATGAGGTATCATACACACACACACACACACACACACACACACACACACACACACACACACACACACACAAACACACACACACACACACACAAAGGCCACTCAAAATATACTCCAACCCAAATAAACCCATACTTTTGTCTATACAGTGTACAGGTGTGTATTGTGTACAGTGTAGAACTTCCTGTTTTTACCCACAAATAAATCTCCATTACACACACCACCATCACTCAATATTAATATTAATAAATAATAATAATAATAATAATAATAATAATATAATAAAAAAATCATAATCATAAAAAATAA
>MU564352.1:919253-924197 GCA_024362625.1 Silurus asotus | reverse complement strand
ACACACACACACACACACACACACACACACACACACAACAGCGAGAGGAAGTTCTCGCACTTTCATAAAAAACTTCCACACTCGCACATTCATCACATTTCCGCTCTCATTTACAGCTGGACAAAATAAATACGGACAGAAAAAGAGAGATGGATGTGAAAGAGAGAAAAAAAGAGATGGAGCAAGAATGAAATCGAAAGAAGATAAAAGAGGTAGAGAAACAGGGGAAGGATGAAATCAAGAGACAGAATTAAAAAAAAAAGAAGAAGGAATGTAGGAGCAGGGTCAAATCACTGGGTCTTATGATGTAATGTGTATAGTCACTATATATATACACACACACACAGACACACAGACACACAAACACACGCGCGCGCGCGCACGCGCACACACACACACACACACACACACACACACACACACACACACACCCAATAGTCATAAAAAAAATAGAAATTGTAATACTAGAAGAGACACGGGAACAAGGCAGTGCCAATGTGCTGCAGTCTCTCTGTCTTTCCCTTTATTTCTACACACACACACACACACACACACACACACACACACACACACACACACACACACACACACACACACACACTCCTATGTAGGAATTATATAGTTAGCTATGAGAGTGTCGGGGGGTGTGTGTGTGTGTGTGTGTGTGTGTGTNNGGGGGGGGGTTGAGACAAGCTGAGACATGCAGTAAAAAAAAACAGGTCTGGTGAAACAGTTTAACTCCTAAAGAACACCTTGTTTACCCCGAATGAGAGAGAGAAAAAGTGAGGAAGAGAAAGAGCGAAAGAGAGAGAGAAAGAAAGAAAAAAGGAGTGAGAGAAAGAGGGAGAGAGAGAGAGAGAGAGAGGCCTGATGTCCTATAGCAGATTTCATCCTTCTGTTTCTCTGTACAATTCCTGGCAAAGAAATTCTTAGAAATGTGGGAGGGGAAAGAACTCGGAGAACTCGGGAGTGAGGCTCGAGGGGGTTTTACTGCTGGATCCCCTTCTGCTGAAAGGAAAAGACGGGAAGAGGAGGAGAAGGAGAACATGAGCAGGCAGAAGATTTTACTGAGTTGTTCCTCTAGTTTAATCCCCGATCTCTGAGCAGGAGACGCTCCAGAGTAGCATTTCCTGTTAGAGGATAAAAAGATCAGGGATTTTATTCTGCTTTACACAGAGTCTCACGGGAGAACTGTGTGGAGAACTGTGTGGAGAACTGGTGGAGAACTGGTGGATCGGCTTCAACAAACAGTTTCATGCTCCAGAATGAAATTTAAAATATAGTAAAAGAAAATAAAGAAGGAAATTAGTGAAAAAACCAACAAGAAACTTTTGCATTTCTGAGATAATCTGAATGAAACCCTCATCCACAGCGACTTTTATCTCATTCATACAACTGAGCATGTATGGGGTGAGGGGCCTTGCTCAGGGGCCCAGGAGTATGAGCTTGGTGAGGTTGGGATTTGAACTCATGACCTTCAGATCCAAAGTCCAATAACTTACCCACTAATTCTGGATTATTTACTGCTAAACTGCTGAAGCAGAAACGCCCAAACCTTTCCATATGATGAGCAAAAAAAGTTTAAGAGCCGAAAGTACATTTAAATTATTGTACAGAACTGCATTATATAAAGATAGATAGATAGATAGATAGATAGATAGATAGATAGATAGATAGATAGTGTAAATATCATAGACAGACAGACAAACAGGCACTGAATATTGTAGACAGACAGACAGACAGACAGACAGACACTGTAAATATTGTAGACAGACAGACATTTACTGTAAATATTGTAGACAGACACTGTAAATATTGTAGACAGACACTGTAAATATTGTAGACAGACACTGTAAGTATTGTAGACAGACAGACAGACAGACAGACAGACACTAAATATTGTAGACAGACAGACATTTACTGTAAATATTGTAGACAGACAGACAGACATATACTGTAAATATTGTAGACAGACAGACAGACACTAAATATTGTAGACAGACAGATAGACATTTACTGTAAATATTGTAGACAGACAGACAGACATTTACTGTAAATATTGTAGACAGACAGACAGACATTTACTGTAAATATTATAGACAGACAGACATTTACTGTAAATATTGTAGACAGACAGACAGACAGACGGACATTACTGTAAATATTGTAGACAGACAAATAGACAGACATTTACTGTAAATTGTAGACAGATACATATACTGTAAATATTGTAGACAGACAGACACTAAATATTGTAGACAGACAGACATATATTGTAAAAATTGCTGACAGATAGACGGACAGATACTGTAAATATTGTGGATTAATAGACAGATACTGTAAGTATTGTAGACAGATAGAGAGAGATACTGTAAATATTGTAGATAGACAGACTGACTAACAGACAGACAGCAATAACAGGCAGTTCAACATCTAGCAGAAGTGCAAATAGAAGCAATTAAGCAAACTGACATGCAGACAAATACGCAAATATATGCACAGCATGTAATGTATATACGTAAATAAAAAAATGTAAAGTTGCCAGTTTCCCTCTCATTTTATTTCATAATATTGACAAATTTAAAATACAAACAACCCAATTTACAGTAGAGTTCAGTGCCTCATACTGTACTGTAATTCAAGCTACAGGACATGATGTAGGTGACAGATGGTCAGAATGCTGAAGGTTTTGCTACTGAAAAATTTGACACTTTGTACCCTTCTTCTTCTTTGCTCCTTCAACTCACTCGGTTTCTCGCTAAAGCGGAAGCAGGATGGTTCAGTATGGAAATAAAGATCAGCATCGTCTTCATTCACAAACAAAGAAGATGGAAATATGCCGTGACTCAGTACAGTTACAGAACGTCGACGCTCACACTTTACACTGACATTCCTCAAACACACACATTGGATCCAGAACCTAAAAAACATTTTGACATACGCAAAAAAAAAAAAAGTGTGGACACCTGACCATAAGGTTGGTGTGTGCTTTTCCTTGAAGATCCCATTCCACAATTCTCCATTTACTGTTATTATAACCTCCACACGTCTGGGAAGATGTTCTACTAGATTTTGTGGAGATTTCTTCTCATACCAGAGTGATAGTTAAGTCAGGTAGGTGAGGTTAGAAGGTCTGGGGTGCAGTCAGCATTCACATTCGTTTATGCTGAATAGACTTTGAGCTCTATAGCAGGAGATCTTCCACCAAATCCAACTCATGTAAAGCATATCTTCATGAAGCTGGCTTTGTTTGGGTCTCCAAGTTCAGGTGAAGGGAAAATTTCCGCTTCTGCATCCAAAGACAAAGTAAAAGTGTGTGCCTTTAAGTCTGTAGTAACATTTTGAGGAGGAACCACATATGGCTGAAAAAGTCAAGTGTCCCAAAACGTCTGGCCATGTATTGTGTATATACTACTAATATAAATATTTCTTACATTATAAATAGGAGTAAGTGTGTGAGGAACGAGTGAGGAACCACCTGGAGGTTCAAACAGACATGAGGAGTCGTGCTCTGATGTTCTGCGATATTTCCATACAGCAGTTTGTTTCACAACCCGAAGGAAATCTCGAGGATAAAAACACGAGAACATCATGATGTGCAGGACTTCCTTCAAATCACTTACACACACACACACACACACACACACACACACACACACCAAAGATGATAAACGCATCTAGTGACTTTTACCGTCATTTACGTTACACAACACATCGTTAATCGCAACAACCGCGTATTACGCAAGACATTTCACTACCCACAATCCCCTGCTTCTGCCTGCCGACACATTATCATTAGCTTCTATCCGGCATTAGCTACTTCAAACGTAGCATTTCAGTTCACATTAACTAGCAAACACTTACTGTAACACTAGCATAAGCTAATGATTAGCAAGCTAACTAACATTACAAACTAAATGACATAATAATCTAACATTTAAACTATGCTGTATCAGTAGGTTAGCTAACTCGTTTGCATTAATCTCAGGCTAATCTTAATCAGCGGCTAATAATTAAATTAGCCAGCTATCTAAAATTAACTTTTTATGATATCTAGTATTAGCTCAATTTTATCAACCAATAAGCTGAAACTGGGATGGTTAGCGAGGTTTACATTAATCAATAGCTAAATTATCTTCTAGCGGTTAGCTAGGTCACGTGCAGTAACCGCTTATTAGCTACTGCTCATTACGAACTCGCTGATTTATATTAGCAAGCTAACTTGCGTACAGAGCCGTCTCACTGGTATTGATTCAAATGAGATGTTAGTTATCTGTACAAGCTAATCATTTTTATAAACCGCTCGCAAAGAGTTCATGTAAAACTGAACAATTTATTCAGTGATTTTTCGGATATATTTTAAATGTAAGAACATTCGAGAGCTCCAAAAGAAAAAATCGCTTCTCACAGCTCGCTCTCTCGAGCCCACAATCTCCCCCTCGCCTCGTGACGCGATCACGTGACCACCATCAATAGATGTCTTTATTACTCGCAGCCCACAAAACCAGGTCTGTGCTCTCAGTGTGGAGCTTCACGTGTCCTGTCCTGCACACAGGAAAGCGACTGCACAGTCAACACAGACATGCCAAGGTCCAGATGTGGACAGGACAAGGTCAGGAGAAGGTCAAGAGAAAGTCAGGATGCAGACAGGACAAAGTTAGGATGCACAAAGGACAAATTCGGGACACAGACAGGAAAAAGTCAGGACACAGACAGCACAAGGTCAAGACAAAACCAGGACGCAGACGGGACAAGGCCAGGGTGCAGACGGGACAAGGCCAGGACGCAGACGGGACTAGGCCAGGACGCAGACGAGACAAGGCCAGGGCGCAGACGGGACTCAGATAAGATGCACAAAAACACCATTAGAATACAAAGAGAATGAAGATTGGATGTGGACTGTTCACAGACAAAAAGCAGACAGAACGAAGGCGGGACAGACAG
>MU564352.1:841753-909253 GCA_024362625.1 Silurus asotus | reverse complement strand
CACGGCGGCACTTTAATCAGCGTTTGTTCTACGCCGCGAGGGCAGCGCGGTTGCCTAGCGACGTCAGACTCTCGAGAACACCTCGCTAATATGACAAGGCGGTGCGAAAGGGAACGTGTTCGGCTCTCCACAGGCCTGCGCACCCTATCATTTATTCCTGCTTTAAGTGAGTGGCACCGCTACAGCAAAAGGGGTTGCATTTTCTTTTTCCAGATGGTGCTTTAAAATGTTTTCTTTTTCCTTTTTTATACAAGCGTTCCGTACATGCTGGAGAGGTGCAAATTAAAATGTCCTACAGGGCACGGTGACGTAAATAAACCCAAAAGACTCAATTTTCAGATCTATTCTAAGCGTTAAAGAGATTGAGGTGAGGCTTTTTTTTTTTTATTTACACAGGTTATAATTCATTATTCAAAAAAAGAAACACAAATGTTAAGACAGTCAGAAACACTTGTTTGCTATAAAATGATATACGCATTTTGACAACGCAGGAAAACAAAGTTACAACTGCTTCCATCCAGACCAAATAAGTGTCTCCGTCCAGAAAACATGAAATCCCCATTATTATAGAAACACTATCATCTAAAACTATGAATATGAATGCGAGAGAGAACATATCATAATCTAGAGGGGCGCCAATACTTTTTTGCCGAACACATCGACCGTCAAATCTGACGACTCGTGATCGCCGGATCCTCCAGACTCACCATGCGGAACTGCGCCTTCGCCTGCTGGACCATGTTGTCCTGCTCTGATTGGCTGATGCTGGTGAAAATCCCCGCCTCCGGGTTGTAGTGCAGGACGTTGCCTTGGAGACCGGTGAGGAAGTGGCCGAAGCTGCGGATACAGCACAAGCGCACCACGCACTGGGGGAAGAGCAGGTTAAGAAAACATTTAGCGAACGGGGGATTAACGTTAGTAATAAATAAAAGCGTTAAAAAAAAAATTTTCACTTAGCAATTTTTAAATAATAAAACTATTAAAAAAATAAAATACGGTAAAAATCTATAAAACACACGTGATGATTAGAGGTGGACCGATTAATCGGTTTAGTTTTTTCAGCACCAGTAGTTGTTTGCTTAAACTATAGACTAAAATCCAGACCGATAGTTTTTCCGGGTAGCATCTGTGAAAGCCTGCAATCGTTATGAGTGAAATCCGCTAACGACTGATCTCTAATGATGTGTGGTGTGGATATGAACAGGTTTAAGTGTAAACAGTGTGTGAGAAGGTCCACCTCCTGCCGTGGACTCAGGCTGCCCCTGTGATGAGTAAAGTCGAGGCGGCGGTGTGCCAGGTTCAGGGCGGGTAGGTGACGTAGCGCCTGGTCCTCGGGCAGCAGCACCGTCTGCACCAGGTCCGGCTGTTCACTACACGCCAGAAGATCCCTGAACTCCTTCTTCAGACCCAGATCTGAAACACGACAACGCTGCAGTCAGTCACCGAACCTGCCTGTAAGAGCGACAATCCCGTGGAGTGTGTGGTGTGTTTACTGTGAAAGGGTTCGACCCACCTGCTTCCAGCATCTTGTTCCCATCAGGCAGGAGGTTTAGCAGCACTGAGAGACGATTCCACAGACTCTGAGAGCTCTGAGTGGACAGAAAGCAGAGAAACTCAAAATCCTACCGAGATAAACGGTTTGTTATGCCCGATCGGTGTACACAACATTCAACCTGTAATCCCACAGGTCGGTATACCTGCGCACACATGAGAACAATGTCAGTGTTTGTTCTCAGCCAATCCACGAAGACCTTGACCACCTGAATGAGTCCTTGGTTGGTCAGAATCTCCAGTCTCTCCGAGAGCGTTTTCTCGCTGTGATATGACGGGTTGCTGTGCTCGCTGTCCTCAGTGTCGACGTCTGGGCAGAAAAAAAAGAGGGGAAGAAAAAAAAAAAACAATTAATGTAAAGTAAAAAAAAAAAGAGAACGTATGAGAATGCACACAAAAACAATAGAAAGATAATAACCATTGTCATTAGTTCCATTGGTGATCTCTGTACTTGCAATAGTGGGCGTGTCTACGGGAGGGGGCGTGGCTTCGTGTGAGGGGACTGAATCGGAGGTTGTGTTGGAGGTGTGTGAGGGTCTCAGAAGGACGTTGCTGAAGGTCGGTGCGAGACGGAAGCAGCGTTTGGCTTGGAAGAGCTGTGAGGACACGGCCTGCAGGTTGCTGCTGATGCTGGGGTCGGCGGACAGCAGCGGGCCGTTGGTGGCGGGAGGGGTGGAGACTTCGTCACGTGACAAACGTGCCTTCGACTCTTCTTCCTCTTCTACGTGCTGCTGCTGCTCCTGCACCGGACTTGCCGCGTCCTCGATGTCCTCCAGATCGGATCGCGACTCCTGGCTGTTCATATCGGAGTCCGTTTCGACATCGAACGCGGTCCCGCCTTCTTCCTCCTCCTCCTCCTCCTCAGATCCACTCTCCCACACACCCTGCTCCCCCGCCGCGTCTTTGCCCAGAGAGGAATTGGCTGGGACTCCCGGCCCGTCGGCTCTCGGGGGTTCTTCGTCCTCCTCTTCATCGCTCTCGAATCCTTCGCTCAGGTCGCTCTCGTCCTCGTTGCGAGGGCAGCGGCGCCGTCGCAGCATCGACAGCCGCGAGAACTTCCTCTTCTGTTTCGGCTTTTCCTCACTGCTCTTCTTCGCAGGGGTTTTCTCCGAAACCGCCGTCCCATCCTCTTTCATCTCGTCTTCGTCGTTCTCGTCGTCTCCGTCTTCTTCTTCTATGGAGCCGTTCTGCAGTGGTGCGCCCTCCGAGGGAAGTGTGTTCGTCTGCTCTCTAGGATCGACGTTGTCTAGAAAAAACAAACAAACAAACAAACAAAACAAACGTATATCATTTAACAGTTCAATAACATCAGCATCGTTTCTTCTGCCGTGTTTTGGTTCGTATCAGATCTTTAAGCAGCTGATGGAAAAATTTAAAAAGCAGCTGAAACGGAAGTGAGGCAGCGAGTTAGATACCCGTGGGAACGTCGGTGCGTAACGCCGGGACGTCGCTCTCTCCTTGTTCGAGCTCGGCTTGTAGTCTTATGTTCACGTGGTTCACCAGGTGGGAGAAAAGTGCTAGTGTGAAGGCGATGGAGGTGCTGTACTGCTTAGAACCTGAAACCAAACAAATGATCCACTTAATACTAAAGTGGGGGGGGGGATTTAAAGTAGCGATAGACATCGCTCCTCGTCCCCGTCCCTCACCTCCTCTCTTTAAGCTGTGCACCACCATGAGGCAGATCACCACCATTTTGAAGACCAGGCTGTCTGGGAGAACGTTGAAGGTCTGATCGTGCTCGTCTTCCTCCTCGCTGACCGACTGGCTGCCGTGACTCGGACTGGGCTGGTAGAACAGCACCAGGTTAAAGTCCTCCAGGACCGACTGGCACAGCGACGTCAGCTCTGCGTCCATTACGCTAAACACACACACACACAAACACACACACACACACACACACACACTGTTATCTAAAAATAATAAACTAATCCAGACCAGGAAATCACTCAAATCAAATCTTATACTTTTCCAGACATTTCCAAAATGTGTGTGTTCCTCATGGAGCTTTCAGCTTTACCTGTTCTTGGGCTGCAGTAAACTCTGGAGGTACATGAAGCTTACGAGGAGTCGCTTAATGTCCTTTGATCTAAAATGGGGAAAGTATCTTTTTTTTATATTTGTTAATGAATTCGCCATTTAAGACTACAGTTTTTTTTTTTATTGCATCTGATTATGTGCTTTCACGTTAGTGAGGCGTGAAAACGGACCTCTGGCGTGACGGTGAGAGCTTCTTCGTCTCTTGTTTCTTCACCTGATGGTACATCTTGGCCGCTTTATCGAACAGACGCTTCAGGTTCCCGTAGGCTCCTTCGAAAGGCGTCTCGGACTGAATGCTGGCGGACAGGAAAAGCAAGTTGGTCTTGATTTCACATCGACTGTGTGTGTGTGTGTGTGTGTGTGTGTGTGTGTGTGTGTGTGTTTGTGTGTGTGTGTGTGTTCGGCAGGTTTAATACACCAATCATTTATTTGCCCATTTTACATTTATTTTTTATGAATTTGTCAAAATGTGTCTCCATAGCAACTGCATAAAACTAATAGAAGCACCAATGCTGCTCTTTTTTCTCCCTTTTCTTATCAGACGCTGTTTGTCTTTCTGTTATCATCATCACTTGTTCTTTTTTTTCCTTTGTGTGATGCTCATGGTGATAAATAGCTGAACTTCTACGTGTTTGGAGATAATGTTCTCTGAAACATTGATAAATTTAGACTGTGGCTCTCAATTAGCAAAACAAACGATAAACGACAAAATACGATGTGGAATCTAATGATATTTCCCCCCTGGAATGTTCTTGGGAGTCGGTACTGTTCGGTTGGGGATCTCGGATATACAGTACCTGGAATGTGTGTGTGTTTTTTTCAGAGCTGTATAAAGTAGAAACACTGCCCTCTAGAGGCTGGATGGAAAATGTGTGTATTTAGGATCAAATGTAATACAAAGACTTGCGAACTCACCAGCGCAGGTAATAATACATCGCTTCTACGTTATAAAATTTACTCCCGGCCAGAGTACCGAGCTGATTAAAAGGCATTCCTGTCGGAGAAAGAAAGAAAAGATGAAAGATTAGTTATCATTAATCATAAAATCAATTGTGTAAGTAAGTAAGTGTGTAAGTGTGATGCTTCTCACCGACGGTCGGTGAAACAGACAGGGCCTGGTGATAAAATCTCTCGGCCAGCTGCTCGGCCTCCACGCCTGCCAGCTCGTTCTGATAGCGTGCTGCACGTGGCGAGAAGAAAGGAAGGAATTTGCGCTTTTATTACAGTCGATATTTTAGAATCCAACAAAATTGCGTTCAAGCCGTGTATTTACCGAGGTCACCCAAGTACACCAGACATCGATGACACGCCATCTGAGCCCATTCCATCTCCTTCGCCGTGGCAGAGACGGGCTTCTTACGACCTACGGACAAGAAAGACACGGAACTTGGCGTTTACTTTGACTGACCTTAGACACGTGCTTTACTAAAAAATTTAATGCATGACATCGTTACTATGGCGATTTTTTTATTTTTTTATCATCTCGATGGTTTCCATCGTATCACCCGGTACGTGAGCACGGAGTGGCTTCTCACCGATGAGCGGGTCGGTGACGTGCGTCCAGTCGATGCAGTCCTGCAGCTCGAGCTGGTAGTGGGACTGGATGTAGAGCAGGAGATGCTGGTAGAAGCCGACCCCAGCGATCAGGTGAGTCCTGTAGGCGCACTCCAGAGTGCTGCGGCTGTGGACGTGCTGCACGAGGAAAACCAGGACGAGGGTTAGAGAGCTTTTAGAAACAGCCAAGAACATCATTCACCTTAAAATATTTCCTGCCTCCTTTAATTACAATGAATTTCCAACCCCAATGTTTATCTCTGATATTCAATGTTTACATTTTCAGCATTTAGAGCAGATGCCCTAATCCAGAATTACCAACATTTATCAGCAGCAGCTCTGGGGTTAAGGGCCTTGCTCAGGGGCCCAGTGGTGGCAGCACAATGTGAGGTACTGGTACTGAACAACACGTACAACATGAAAAGGAAACATGTTTCTGTTAACATCTGTACCTTCTTGTTGGTCTTGATGACTTGAATGACCTCGTAGTAGACCTTCCTCCAGAGCAGCTCCTCCGCCTTGCGGCCGTAATCCACCGGGTGCAAGAACATCAGTTTGACACACAGCTCTCTCAACCTGGCAGGAAAGAGGTTCATTAAAGGGGGGAAAAACACACACACACACACACACACACACACACACACACACACACACACACACACACAGCACTCGAATCAATTATAGACAAAGTGAGCTCAGAGCAAGCCAAGATCTTTTACTTGTTCCTCAGGCTGATGTTCTCCGGTTTGAAGACCTCCCTGTAGGACGACTTGCTGCTGATGATCACATCCAGCTTGTGTACGGATTCCACCACGGCCCTGAACAGAACGGGGGTAAAAACCGGTCAAATAACCTGGACAACGGCTAACAAAAATATACCTCGCATCCTTCTCAATGTAGTGTCTATGACACAAACGGGGCTGCAAAGCGGTGGGAAACTTCATCTGGAGAATTTGGGGATTATTCCGGGAATTTATGGAAATTGATTAGAGATTTGAATCATTATACAGACATGAATATAAACATCTGATTGGTCATTAGCCGACATGCATGCAAACGAATACGGATCTTTTTTTTAATGACATTTTTGACAACCCTACATACAAATGACATGAATCTTCTGGCAAACCAGTTTGATTACAGGAGAAAACAAGTCTCACACACAGACACACGAGTCGACGGAAACTGTTCACCCACTTATACAGACAGGAACAAGGAATTCCTCAGTAGACCAGGTGGAATTAAAGATGTTTTGATGATGGACACCGGGAAATTAAAGGTTACAACCGGAAATGCAGAGGTTTTTTTTTTGACAGCTGTCAGTCATTAAGGGTTTATTGCTGTTATATTAAATAAGGAGTTATTTGTCAGGAAATGTTGCTGATCGGTGCATGTCAGTGTCTGAGGATTTTGAAGATCTTATATTGCTACTTGTTTTGGTGAAATGCAGAGCAGATGATCACTAGGCAGATTTCGGTCTGGTTGAGTAACCAGCAAGTATGCAAAAGGTTGAAATATATAATTGGATAATGGAATGAATAATACGGTGTTATAAATCAATATAAAGTGAAATGTAAAGGATAATAAAAGCACGCGCGTGCGTGCGTGCGTGCGTGTGTGTGTGTGTGTGTGTGTGTGTGTGTTATAGTTTTAGGCTCCTCACGCTAGTTTTTCCCCTCCGAAGCCCCGTGAGGTCTCTCACCTGTACAGCCGCTTGATGTGGAGGATTTTTGCCTCAGGCTCGCTGTCCTGCCCCGGTCCGCTCATTTTTGCGGCTGTTATCAGCTACACTGAAACCCGCCTCAAGGCGCAGATTCAGCCCCTGGGCGTCACGTCTTGGCTCAGCTAAGCGAGCTAGCTAACGACGCCTCAGCGTTAGCTTTCCGGCTAGCTCCCACACTTCCTCCGGCTACTTAAACGGACGCGCTATGTTCCCTTGTGCCCCCTTTGTCGCAGGCCGCTTTACCCATCCGCTCTGACGTGGGGTAGAAACCGGCTTCGCCGTTGGTCAGCTGTCACGACCCGGACTGTACCTGATGTTGTTCCCCGTTCCAGGAATCGTTCCGTGAGCGGCCATTTTTCCTAAACGGCCGCTCAGATCTCGCGAGATTTTTTGTTATAATTTTTTTTAGTTTGTTTTCTTTTTACCAAACCCCTCCCCCTCTCTTGCAACGGCCACTGAAAGTATCGCGAGAGTTGTAATATTTCTAAAATGATCGCTGCAATCTCGCGAGACCCTGTCTTCTCTCCCTCTCCTCTCGTATAACGGCCTCTAAAACTATCGCGGGAGTCGGAATAATTTCCACTGTTATCCTTTAGATCTCGCGAGACTTTTATTATCTCTTTTACACCCCCCCCCTCCCTTACACTTAAAATATCGCGAGAGTCGTACTGTTTTTTTTCTTTTCTTTTACTGTGATCGCTCGGATCTCGCGAGACCTGTTGGATGGACGTTCCTGGATGGTGTATACATTGATTTCAGTACAAAAGTTTGCATTCTTTCTCTCGATAAACAGCAATAAGAAAAGTTTTTTTTTCTTTCTATTTATTGATTTTGTGAAGATGCTTTCGAATGCCCAGATAGTGAAATAAAAGAAAAACAGCATTGAAACATGTGTGTAATATTTGTCTTTTTTTGCACCAATAATGTCAAATGAGGGAAAAAAAAAGAAAAGAAAATGCAAATAAATGAAGATTGGCTGAGGGTATAAGCCTTTTAGTCTTATAAATCTGATGTTCTCTGAGCTCCTCCTGGGTTCTCCATCATTCCTGTAATTGAACGTGCAATTCATTATGCAACCCAGGATACAACAAATATCATCACAAGTTCCAGTGACAATCTGCAGAGCACATGTGTGTTCAGTATAATCATCTAAAACTAAACTGCATTCGTAATAGTAATGAGAAATAATACAGTTTTGCACTTATTTGCAAAAATACTGACTGATGTGACTCTAAAGGCAGATGTGAGAAACGTTTAAAAGAATCTACAAGAATATTAATGTCAGATAGATAGATAGATAGATAGATAGATAGATAGATAGATAGATAGATAGATAGATAGAAGGCAACACAGACACCATCACATCACGTTATAAGAATTTATTTTTATTCATCTTATTAATTTCATCTCTATGCTTCACCCACCCCGAAATATAAATACCTGCTTAGTCAAAAAAACTCAAATAAATAAAATAAATAATTATAATAATAATAAATGGAAATGAACGCATCATTTTCGACAGCATTAAATAAACTAAAGGATGAGAATAGCAATCCCAATCATTATTACATTAATAATAATAATAATTAATAATAATAATAATAATTACAATTCGATAACCAGAATATCAACATTCATAACAAATCCATAAACATTAGCAACACTCCAAATGGATCACTCTTTCCATTAATATATGTATATATATTTATATATATACAAAGAAAAGAAAAAAAAGAAGAGAGAGAATTAAATCCCCAAATGTCTGCCCTTTTTCAAAAAAGTTTTTTTTGGGGGGTGGGGGTGGGGAAAGCTTATGGCTTGTCAGAAGGAGAATGGATATGATTTTTCTTATGGCTGACAAAGGTCAAATGAAGGTTTTAGCAGAAGGAGGCACATCATGGGATCTCCATCCATTTCCAAGGGATTAAAAAGAAAAGAAAATATTTTAGAAAAAAACAAGTAAAAGAAGGGGAAGGTGGGGGGAGGTGTTGGGTGTAAAAAAAAGGTCAATAGAATAAAACTGGGACGGTAAATATCTCGAGGGGTTTGACCTTATAAACGGACTTGTCTTCAGCTCAAGGCGAGCTAATACACACACACACACACACACACACACACACACACACACACACACACACACACACACACACACACACGCACACACACGCACACACACACGCATACACTGGAGCACTAAAAACACCCAGCTGTAAGAATCACCAGCGATGAAGATGAAAATTAATGAGAAATACTGTTATATTCTGTATATAGATAATATATAGATATATACAAACATTGCTTTGTCACCTAGAAACTATTACAAAATGCCCCAGTCAATGAGAAAATGGGTGCAAGCTCGAGGTGTGTGGCAGCGTAATGGTGATGCATCATACGTCTCAGACTCCGTATGTTAAGTCTGTGCAAAAAAGTGCTTCCAGAGACACGTGCCTCGAAACTGCCACATATTTTTTTTCTCCCAAAAAAAAAAGAAAGAAAGAAAGAAAGAAAATGTTCCTCCTCTCGGACAAAATACATTCTGTACAATGCATATATAAACAAATTGTATGTACACATCCATATAATATATACCCATACATCAGTATATACACAAACACTGTACACACACTGTATATACACACATTCACCCACTACACAACATTATTTCAACTGCAAATACATATCTGCAATTCTTAATAAAAAAAAAGAAAGAAAGAACGAAAGAAAGAAAAAGTTCAGGCTGCTCAGCCTCGAAGTCCAGAAGTTCAAGTTATCTCAAAATCCAGTGAATCTTTGACAACTGTGGAGATGTAGAAGAAACGAAAATGTTTCCTCATCCGGGAAATCGGTTTAAGGTTTGTAATTCCATAAACAAACAAATAAATAAATAATCCGTCTGCTTGTTTTTTTTTTTTTCCGGAGGCGGATCATAGTGGGGTGGGAGGAAGAGTGGAAGTCGGGGGAGCAGGTAAAAAAAAAAAAAAGAAACAAGGAAACAAAGTCCAAATAAACTCATTTCCTTAAATTTTTGCGTTCCCGTCAAAAAGTCTGAACCGAAGCATGTGTGATAACGAGGCATGATTCAATTCGTAAATAAATAAATGAATAAACAAACAAACAAACAAACAAAAACGTGCGTTCTCCGTTCACGCCTTACAATGGGTTCGTTTGGCCATGACGTATTCGTGTGCATATTTAAATACCTCGAATGAACAGAGAGAAAAAGAGAAAGAGAGAGAGCGAGAGAGAGAGAAAAGGAGAGAAAAGGAGAGAAAAAGAGAGGCAGAGCCGTGATGAATGAATCGGTGGATGTCATGTCTTTAGAAGAAAAGCACCTTTTTTGAAACACCCACAAAAACATCTCCTTCACCTGCGGGACCAGAAGAAGTCCACGTCCTCTTTTTGGAGATTTGTGTAAAAGAATTGCTCAGACGTTTAAACAGGAGACGGGTTTCCGCGGAACGCATGCCTGAAACCATCCTCGCCCGTTTTTGTGTCAAAAGCTGAAAGTCCTACAAAGTCTGAGAAAGAGCAGGAGGAAAAAGACAGACGGAAGTAGTGGTGGTTTGGTGGTGGTGGGGGTACCTATGTTCTCTTTGGGTCACCTGGGGCTCTTAGAGTTTCAGAGCCTCAGTTTCCTCTCTGTCAAGCGAGCGAGTCGCGAGACAGTGCCCTGGCGTTAAAGCCGCGCCATCCCGAGGACGGTCCTAGCTGAGACGTCCAATTAGATTCCAGATTGTCCTCCACAAAGCTGTGCGATTGGCTGGTGGGAGAGAGACGGGATACAAAGAAAAAAAATAGTGGCGAAAAGAGTGGGGATGCAGAAGTTTGAAGAAATCAGTGCTACTTCTCAGAGAAGAGATGGACTGACTACTCTGTGGTAGGCCTTGAAGAAAATGTTTACCTGAGTCTCTTATTCCTGTGGCTGAGGTATATCACCGACCAGAGACCCTGTAGACCTTCAACCATGTCTTTAAGGATGCCCTTTATCATTATTCTCATTATTATTATTATTATTATTACTGAAATAAAAAAATGCCATAAAGTAAAAGTTTTTCGGGGAAACCAAAGTGAATCAGTCCATGCTCTTCTCTAGACTTGATTAGAATTACAGTTAAATATTGTAATGTTTCTCATTGTAAACTCATATTCTTCTTACAGCCTGTGCCTTTAATTATTATTATCATTCGTTTTTTTTTTGCAATCATCACTAACTCGAGTCCTATAAGGCCTTTAAGCTTTCAACATAAGAGTTAGAAAAGACTTTTGAAAGCCTGCTGCATTGGATTAGCCAGGTCTTGTCATGATTATGACACTAGGACAGATTATGACACTTTATCATGAGAACACTAACAAAAATGGACACGGACTTGAACGAAATCTGCCGACACGTGACGTGATTTTGTACAGTTTATAAGCTTATAAGGCAGAGATATTTGTGGATGTGTGGATTGTTAAACGATTGGGCACGGTAAGCAGAGGTGCCAATATTTACGGTTCACAGTAAAATCATCGCTAGTCTCTGACTAGGTTTGTAGCTAGGGCTTAGAAGGGATACAAATGAAGTCATAAGGAAGGAACTGAGCATCCCAGACTTTATTTTAATGAAATCCAACTCGTGAATTCTCAAGCCTCTGTCTTGTGAACCAATAGAAATTGAGAAGGCGGAGCTCGGGTCTAGTTTAGTAACTTATTGGAATATAGCTGTTTCACCAGATGTTTGTTTTTTCAGCGTTCTCGTCCATTGTCTTATTAATGTTTTTTATGCTAACATTTACTTTAGTCCTAATAAAATTTTCTGTATACTTGTAGCTAAAATGTTTCCTATAATTTGAGCTACTTAAAAATAAGCCTGATGAACTTTAACCTACATAGAAACATAACTGTGACATGGCTTATTAGTTCTGTATTTCGATCCCTACACCAGTGAGAATAATTAGTAATAAACATACTGTAAAATGCACACAGATATACACACAAAGAACGGTTTCTCTGGTAATGGCCTGCTGTGGTATTTTGGTTTGAAGACAACCTGATAGAGACCAACTCATGCTGCAGTCACAACACCATGAACATTCAGAGTAGGTACAAACATCATGGAAAGACAAATGGACCCCGAGGTGTTGGGAGTGAAAGGAAGTTGTGGGATGATGGGGTTAATGTGAGGCAGTGCTATGAGACAGGAACATCTGAAAAATTGTTGTTGTGTTTTTTTTCTTAATCTATAGCACCAGTTGATCACACACAGGTTCTGAGATTGAGAAGAGAAAAACATTGCACAAGTCCAGCAAGTCTACTGAGGCAGCATCCGTTCGTTTTTACATTTCCGAGACCGAGAGCACTTCTTGTTGTGCGTGACGTTAAAGTCAAAAAAAAGAAGAAAAAAAAAGAAAGAAACCATTTCTTCTGCTTTTGAAAGAAAACAAAAAAAGAAACGTTTCCCTGTACCAGATCACAACGTCGTCTGAGTCACTTTAAAGTGAATGAGATGCGAGATGTGGAATGAAAACGCGTTGTTGAGATCGTAATTCTGTTGCTTGTTTTTGAAAACCCTGTTGAAGGAATGCAGAGAAGGCACTAAGGAAGCCAGACGACATGACAACACGAGCGTATCTGCTTCAGAAGGCCTTGAAAAACCGGCGTTTTCTGAACAGGTTTAGACCTTTTACCCACTTGTTGTTGTTTTTTAGAATTAGAGAATTATATGTCTTTTTATTTCACACAGCACTCAGAAGGTCAGTGACCCAGCTGATTGTTAAAAAAACCCTAAAATTCAGGAATTCATAAAATCATCCACAAGAAATCACCCACATTTGGTTCACTGGACACCACTGATGGACTACGATGTCATTCCAGTGAAATATACGGTGGAAAAGTCGCGTATTTTTCAGTCAAAAGGAAACATGAGATCCATCCACCAGAGAGCCCTTTTAGTAGTTTGGTGTGGATGGTGTAAGGATGAGTGCCTCCCAATAAAGATGTGCCTCATGCAGGGAAAAAAAACTATGAAAAAGGGCAGAAGTAAGGGATGTTATTGTTCTTCATTTGATTTGGCGTATTAGAGACCTGCTCCCCCTCCTTCTAATCCGCTTCCAATGTTTGATGTTGTTGTGGTCCCGTTTGCCATAGAGGCTTTTTGGTTGGCACGCATCTCTCCATTCCGGCTGAGGTGTGCATGAAGTGGGGATTGGGTGGGAGAAGCTACTTTGGGGGGCGGGCTTCCGTTCTGGGGCGGGTTGTCGGAGGAGATGTCCGAGGGAGAGACTCCAAAGGCAGGAGCGGTGCTCATTTCTCCTCCGCCAACACTCACACCGGGGTCTGGAGAACCCAGGGAGGGAAGCTGCTCTTCCTAGCAAGACAAAGAGAAAGAAAGAAGGGGGGAAGGGAGGGAGAGAAAATAGAGAAAAGAAAGGACACGAGGAGCATTTGAAGGACAGAAGGTGGGTGAAGGAAACATAACACAGAGGGGGAAATGGGGGTGGGGGGAGTAGGATACAATGGCACAAAGGTTTAGATTCAAAGAAGATAAAAGAAAGAGGAAAGGATGGATGGACAGATAAGGTCACAAGGGATGGGAGAAGTAGCAGGAAGGGAAAAAAGAGGAGAATGAGTTACACGGCCGAGGTATGGGAAACATCCATAAAAATGCTCCAGAAGGGAGAAATGAAAAGGCACATAGAAAGAGAGAGAAGGAAAGAGAGCAAGAAATAGAGAGAAAGAAAGAGAGGAATGAGGGAGGGATTAAAAATCTGGGGTTGATTGATATACAAGGTCAGTCGAGCGGTTCCACTCCCCTCCGCTCCCGATGTTGCAGACGAGACAGGAACGTCATGCGATGCTATAAACACTAGACTAAGACGAATGAAAGGAAAATTAAAACCTCAGAGAAAATTTAAAAATGCTAGATTTGTCTAAAAATTCGGTTTGAATTCCAAGGAAAATCAATGTTGATGATTTTGCTAAGTGGGGATGGGAGTGGCAGAAAACATTAGTGAGAAAAAATTAACGTACCAAAGCGTTAGTAAAAAAAAAAAAAACAATGTACTTGGTTTTTTTATATGGCTTTATATCCTGTGAAGTACAACTGACTTGACTTATTCAAGCATAATATACACTAGTGTCCAAAACCTTGAGTCCACTAACAAGAACTGGTTTTATCAAATTGCTGTGGGAAACTAATACAATTAGTGATGCACTGATCTCTGTGCTTTGGTTGAAGCTGATACTGGCACACATTCCTAACATGTAATAGACTAGTTATACTAGTTGGTCACAATATTATTACATGGTGCCCTGAAAAAAGACTGGTGAGCCAGCCAGGAGTGATACTACCAATTTTAAACTGAAAAAACTTAAGTCTTAGGGTAAGATGCTAATAATAAAAAAATCCTCTCTGCATTTCAAATGACTGTGGGCCTGTATTCTTTTTTAATTGATGTTGCAGTTTGTAGATGGGAGATCTGCCATGTGGAAGAGAATAATTGTAAGATACCAATTCAACTCTATTATATTAGCATCTCTTCTGTTTGCTTTTGTTTCTTTCCTTTCAGGAGTTGTGAAAGGACCTTTCTGAATGTTACTTAAAAGCATCCAAACTAAAAGGAAAAATCTGATACTTATTTGGTCCTCTTTAATAGCTGACTTGATGATATTATTCGGTGAGCCAGCCAGGAATTTGATTATTTTATATAATCTATTATCTATTATCTATTTTTTTTTTATTATTAAAGGTGTATATAAAAGGGACTTTTTGAGTCAGCTTTTGATGGCACAAAATGGTACCACATATAAACCATGACCCTTTGTAAGATCATGAGCGGCCTGACTTTAATAACACCCCTGTGGCTGAATGAATTTCCACAAAAGTCCACAAGGAGATTTTCCAGGAGAGTGGAGGTCATTATTCCAACAAATGGGGAGCAAATGCGGAATGAGATCTTCAAAAGCACATACCAAACATATGGTCAGGTTTTCACAAACTTTTATCTATATAGGTTACCTTTAAATATGCGTATCTAATGTAAAAAGGATATGCAATTCCAGTATGGGAGTTCCTGGACTGTTCTGTTTCTCTATAGTGGACTCAGACCTATGGACATCACTGTAACTGAGATAATACTGTTTAAGTAATCATTTAGATTTTTCAGTTCAAATGTCCAAATAAAAAGTTTTTCATGACAATATTGCACCACAATATGTCTCTCTCTATATTATAAACTAGAACTAAGGAACCTTTTATAATAAAAGTAAAACAAAAGAGTTGCTGTGTTTTTTGGAAGGTTTCTATAAAGTAATAAACTATATATCATGTCTAGGCTTGTGAGATATAGTTTTTTTCTTTCCCTGTTCACAACTAAAAAATGTAGGCCATTTCAGGTGTAAGAAAAGTAGCGCAAGAGTGTAATGGTGATATATTTACAGTATATATATATATATATATATATATTTTTTTTTTTTTGGCAAACCACAGTATGTTTTGAATGTAGTCCATTTAGAAATCACAATCTTTGAGACTTTGAGATATTTTTACTCTATAATTCGACAATGTGAAATTCAGACATTACTGTAATGTTGAGTCCAGAGAGAACTCTTTACATCGCACAAGCCTAATCATGAGAGTCTAACCATTCCGTCGCGAGTGTTACAAATCTGTCGTTAATAGTTCAGTCAACAAAAGTTAACATAGACATTGTTTTTGGCCTTATCCTCTAGTCTTACCTACACAGGTGAAGCCCAAACCAGAGTTCATTTACTATATAAAACAGGTTTAGTGAGCGTGTCATCAAGTTTGGTCCTTTTCAGTGAGGTCTGGATTATGGCAGTAAGGGAGGAAACAACTTAGTTAACACTACAATCATTTTCAATCTAAAAAAAAAAAAAAAAAGTTTATAAATGTGTTTTATTACAGGAGATAAACATGTCATAAGCATGGAAATACTCGGCTACATGGTGCACAGGATGGTCCGCATACTTATTCATGTTTATCGCAGGATGAAGGATGATGCCTTGAGTGTTTACATTGTTTGGACGAGCATGTACTCGTTATGTGGCTCGGCTTTCAGATAAGCACATACTCACTTTAAAAAAATTGAATGGTGATTCGTTTTGAATTGAACTCTAAACTTCAACATCATGGCAGGATTTTTTTCTTTCATATACACGATTGAAAATAATTGATACTCCATTTCAGACTATTACATTAGCAAGAGACAAGTGTTGCTAACATAACCCAGTCTGAAAGTAAGTGCAGCGCTGATGCCATTTATCATTTGTAAATGACAGAATAGACAATTTGTTTTTCTCTTCTCAATCAGAACCTTTGACGTGAAACTTTGAGAATGGAAGGAATTGAGGAAATTACACATGAGCCTAAGCCCAGGGACTATGGGCGACACTAACGACAAAGAGACACTGGTTGATGAGGACAACAGGAGTGAAGGAATGTATCTCTGTCAGAGCTCGATTAGTCATCAACTAGGATCCTAATTACAGCTCATACAAGGGTCATTAACTTTGGACAAATTGTGGCTGAAGAGTCCACAGATGACATCTCCTGTGGCGAGCTGGAGCTTCCATGCTAGTTAGAAGCAAAATCACTGTATATCGTAACAAGAAGTTAACGTATAACAATGGCTAATTTGCATTTTTACAAAACTTTACACCAAAAAAAAAAAACACACAAACCGACGGTGTACTCGATTTTACATTCATTCCCATACTTTGGAAAACTCCCATTTCCTCTTCAATTCAATTCAAAGCGAAGCAACAGTCACAGTACTTCCACCAGCACAGAGTCGCCTGAACCACCGAACAACAAACACACAAGCTGTACAAACACGAACAGCAACACACACATACACTCACACACTTGCATGCACGCAGTGCACATTATCGACCCGGTCCAGGCAGGATTGAGACGATACGGAGATTTCCCAGGATTTCCATCATCTAATTCAGAGAGCAGTGGTGAAGTAGATGACGGCATAGTAATGAAACCTTTTCCCACCCTGAACCATAGCACATGCCCTGTGTGTGTGTGTGTGTGTGTAGCAGTGGTGGAAAGTCAGTTTATCTTTCTACATTTCAGTCACGGTTTGTTATGAACCAGCAAAAAAATATTTGTTTCATCAGTAGTTGTTCTGCAGAATTTGGGCCATTAATAAACAGGAAGCGTCAAAAACCCCCAAGAAACAATAACACAGAACATTCGAGCACAATCATGTAGCTAATCAAAGATATGTGGTGCAGAAATAAGACCGATCCAAAATAAAGGCACCTCCGAACAACTGAAGGCAGAAGAACACTCAAGAATCCACTTAAAAACTAAAAACCCACTTATCTTCTTTACAGTTGCAACCTGGCCAAGTAGGAATTGGGGCAGAGCTGCTTTTCATGTCAATGAAATTAAAATGAAATTTTGGCCTCCACATAAAACTGTAAGAAAAGGACATGTGTGGGACTCCCATTTCCTGTCTCTCTCATGTTGCTTTTAAAATAAAAATAAAAAATTATTATTAAATGTTTATAAAAATAAATATGAATATCTATATAAACTTATTGGAGTGAAGCCAAAATGTTGAATGAAGCCAATGATGGATTATGTGCTGATGATGGATCAGTTTTTTTTTATTTTCGGGTTGTGTAAGTGTTCTACAATCCTAACTCAATTAATAAGGCAGTAATAAACCATAAATAGGGGGTATTCATTTTACATTTTAAACAAGAATCATTTTTAAATATAATTTTATCAATTGTTTACATTTTTTAAAGATGGATGATAAAGCGAGCACTGCAAGCTGTAATTTGACTGTAAGTTGACTAAACCAAAGGATATGATTATTTTATAAATATATATATATTTTTAGCAAAAAGCAAAAATGTTAAATCCAAATGCACTAAATATAAAAATAAACTAGAAAATCTAATCAAATTCTGCCCATTTAATTACACTACACTTTGTTAGAAAATCCTTTTAACTGATGGTTAAAAAAAAAGTGATCCAGAGAGTTATTTATTTATTTATTTATTTATTTACTCCAATAAATGCTACTATGTATCAATTGGGAGGTAAAAAGAAAAATGATTAGAACTGCAACTGAAGCTACAGAAAAAGCCCCTTTCTCTGAGGTGGGCTTTGAAGTAAGAGGGCAGAACTGTGGGCCATCGCTGCTCGGACACAGGCCTGATCAACCCCAGCTGGGTCGCCTGGGCGAAGACTCCAGGAAACATCACTGATAATGTGTACAATATATTTATTCAAACCCCACCTCTTCTTATGACTACCCATCTTTTGACCAGGTTACAGTCTGTATTTAAAATAGGGCCCTTGTACATAATGTAAATGAGGTGAACCAGACAGTTTTTACCACTGGACTCTCAGTAATTTTAGTCTAACTCTGCCCCTTTTCCAATTAATTTGCTCTAACACAACAAATTTTGTAGCATCTTTATCTTTAGTCAAACAGATTAACACTGTAAGATTTGGCGAGCCAGCCAGGAAAACGGTGTTAACAATCTGATTGTAGACAAGATGATTTGATTGCATATCAACCAGAACATTTAATATATTTGTTTTAACTCGGCATTCTCTACCTTTGTTCTGACCATCCTCAATAAATTTCAGCGAGCCAGCTAGTTGTTCTTCTAATAAACCATAAATATCTTTTAATGTAATCTAAAGGTATCCCTTTCTACAAATCACACCTCTAACATCAACATTTACTTCGGGTTAAACGATAAAAAACATAGCGTGTACAGCGCTTCGCACTCTTTCCACCACCGCTATGGATTTATATAATCAGATCTGAATATGACATAAAGAGTGTGTGGCATGTGTCATCCGTAAGAATAAGAAAACAAGAGCATAAGTGCATGCCATTGTAATGATGACAGAAATGCACCTCACGAATGAGAAAAACATTTAGAAACAGCAGTCTTGCCCCCAAAGGCAGAGAGCAGCTGCATGGGATGGGATGGGAGGCGTGAGCGTTCAGCGCTGATGTCACAGTTTTCGCTGTAAAGCAAATGTATATACTGTTCATAGCAGTAAAATAGTTAAGGCTCGCTATGAGATTGTACGGAAATCTTAAATTTGGTGAAAAACCATGGATTTGGAACAGAGATTTAATTTTGTGGAATATTAGTGGAGTTACTGAATTATTGAGTTGGATATGTATAATTTAGTAATAACATCTTTTAGTGAATGCACACTGGTGTGTAAAGACAAATGCAGCACTCACCACACACACACACACACACACACACGCACACGCACACGCACACGCACACCAGCACACAACACACACAGGTCAGGCATGGTTGGTTGAGTAGTTGGTTGGTTGCTTGGTTGGAAGGGTGGGTGGGTGATGGGTGGCTCACACTCAGCTGCTTCATTACCTGTGCATTCGAGGAGGGACGGGTGCGAGACGGGGCTGCACTAGGATGGATTGCCGCCTCCCCTAAGAGAAATCACCGTATCTCATCAACACGAGGAGAGGTGAGTCAGAGAGTGAGATAGAAAGACAGAAAAAGTAGAGTGTGTGTGTGTGTGTGTGTGTTGTAATGGTAAGTGTGTTAAGGTTTACTTGTGAATAGAGTAAGGAGAAGGATGTAGAAGATGTAAGTAAATTGCTTCCCAGTTTGACTTCACACACATACATACTGTACGTACTTACAAACACATAAATACACACACACATATATACACTCCACATATATACACACACACACCAAGTTTTTGATAACTGACACAAAAATGGCACACACAAACACAAAAATACAGAGTAAAACATCTGTAGGAAAAAAAGGAACATATGTTTATTAAAAATACTCATTCTTTATTAGCCAACATGCTGTAAAAGGTGAACTAAATTATTTTAATAAGGATTATACTGATCTCTACAGACTTAAACATAATTAAAAAAGGCCATGCTACACGCCTACAGACCATGCACTCGATCATGCCAGTCCTGCAGAGGTAGTCCAGGAAAATAGAATAGTCAATCACGATCAGATACAACCATAAAAAGCATGAAGAGGGGAATTGTGGTTAAGAAAATATGCATGGAATCAGCAAGGGCTGTAAGAAACATACACTGTTTGTGGTAATGGTACTTTGATATTGCTTTCACAAGCATAAACATCATTATAAAAAAGGCCAACACACGATCCAGCCACATGTTTACTTTCATTCACATAGCTACTGTTTAAAAACTAGCATGGGAACATGCAGAGAAAAACTGCTGAGCTCGGTAACGTGTTTATGGAAATGAGGATGGAAGCGCTTGTGGGGTTTAGGTTGTGTTGACCAATTTAAACATGATCTTATAAAGAAATACCCTGAAGCTCAGTTCAGATTTTACACATTGTTTCTGTTTTGTGTGAAGTGTGAAGGCTGTTTTTGTTCCTGAGGCTGGTCCAGAGATTTGATCCCTGGTCCTCTTGAAAATGGGGGTCTGAGTTTTGTTTCAACTCTGATGTTGGTTTATCTTCCTGCTTCTGCTTTCATGATGCCTGAGATGGAGGTTTGTTACTGGCAGTGGAGGAGATGTACTGTATTATTACATTACATCACGACTGCAGCTACTGATTGTTATTATTATTATTTTATTTTTTTTTACCATGTTGGTTCTTCAGGTCTTCCTCTATCTCTGGCTAAGTTCACTGCCTGCCTTTCGCCTATCGAAAAGCTTTTGCAGCAGCTAATCTTTTGCTTTTGTGGAAAAGATTTCCTGCTTAATGGTAAAACAGCAGGAGCACTAGACGTCATTATTTCCCACAAAACAAGTTGTTTATTCTTCCTGTTCTTTCTGCGTCTGTCTCACAGAATAGGCTACAAATTGTATTCTTTGAATCTTGATTCGGATTTGATCACACAACTATACCAGGTGTTTTATTTTGACATAACCAACCAGTGAGCAGGAATTAGGAAGTCTGGTTTTGTGAACAGGACCAGTTCTCGGCTTTAAGTCAAGCAGATCAGTTTCCCTTTTCAGACCAATAAAATATGCTTTAAAAGGTTATCAATGGACATGAGGAGCGTATGTACATGAGAAGCTGTATTCGTGGACGATGGTGGTTTACGTATTAGCAGATGACTGGACAAGCTCAGAAACACATTCACTGACAGTTGACAGTTTGAAAGCAGTAAAGTTTGCCCTGAATACAGCTCACTGAAGTGGAAAGTGAGGCTCAACACTTATGTGGCTAACAATATCAAGTCAGTCTGAATCTTTAACAGCTTAAAACTGTGCTTTAAAACTTGCTACATATAGAAATGGAGTTGGGAGCTTAGTGGATAAGGCATTGGACTTTGGATTTGAAGGTCAGGATTTCAAATCCGAAACACACCAAACTGCGTGTCCTAGGTCCCTGACCAAGGCACTGAAGCCCATAGCTGCTCATTTGTATGGATGAGAAAAGAAATGTAAGTTGCTCTTAATAAGGGCATCTGCCAAATACCATAAATGTAATTATAATAGCGACAGGCATGGTGGATTTTGGCAGATGCTTATTTCATAATGTACCTAATAGATAATGTTCCTTTGATTTGATTATTATTCCAGATGTTGCAGGTGTAGAGAAGTGTGCTCATGTAGAGTTATAATTACCTAGTGGTCAGGCATTGGAACTGCAACTAAGAAAGAAATCACACTGAGCAAGTAATCAAACTGCCTGATACTTGGTCTGTAAAGAGAGAGAGAGAGAGAGAGAGTAAAAAGGTTTTCATTTTCTGGGACATTGGAAAATGGAAAATACTCTTTTAGGAGTTTCCATTGTATTTAAAACTAGTGTTACGTCTCTCCATTCTCTGTTTCTCATACCTCAAGTGATTTTATTCTACTGGTGCTTATTCTATACAAGCTGTGTCAAGTGTCAAACTCAATCACAGAAGGGGACAAAATGTAAAACACAGTCTAAGCCAGTTGTGGGCTAAATTGTTTATTAAGATTAAACATTTTTGGCTGTAGCTTTAGAATTCATTTCCTGCTGCGATTGTAGTAGATTGTAATCTCTGCTCGTTAAAAATACGCATGTGAAACACTGCATTCTATTGTCAATTTGCAGGTCACGAAATTAAAGTGCATTGTGGGAGATGTAATTTATGGGCAATGACCGAGTGGATGAGTGACTCTAAATTGGCACTAGGTGTGAAAGGGTTTATTCCCAGTTCCTGACAAATGATCAGGGGATCCAGGGATGAGGCCTGAATCCATCGTAACCTTGACCAGAATAAACTGTATACTGCAGATGAATAATAAAGAAAGGTGTAATGTCTTTAATTCATTGTTAGCCACAGTGTTTGATCAGACTCTTCCCTTCAAGCTGCACACTGCACAAAGCGATCCCAGCAACCCATCTAAAATATTCCCATATATAAGGCATGAAGATGAATTAACAGTTTTCACACTGAATCCAGCCGTGACATGACCCGTATGCAAACCAGGTAACGGGTTCCACTGCTGGGGATGCAAATAAGTCTAATTGTCAGGCAACTGAACAGACACGTAGCATAAAATCGAGACAGAGACAGATACTTTGCAAAAAAACAGACATACAGATGGCAGACCGAAACTGGACACAGCGGTAAAGAACCTCGTAAGAGAGAAGACATGAAGAGCAAAAGAGAAAAGATAATAATACAGGAGCACTGACCTGATCTGCAAACATCCTGGCTTTGTGCTCTGATGCTACCCCAACCCTCAGCTCGTCCTCCACCACCATCAGTCTTCATGAGGGAGAAAAAGAGAGAAATACAGAGAAATAGAGATAGGAAATTATTTCCAATAATGTACATTATTGGAACTTTTGTACGTCGCTCTGGATAAGGGAGTCTGCTAAATGCCGCAAATGTAAATGTAAATATCATATTCATCTTCTTCTTCTTCTTTCAGCTTCTCCCATTAGGGGGCGCCACAGCAGATCTTCCGTCTCCACACCCTCCTGTCCTCTACATCTGCCTCTTTCACACCAACTACCTGCATGTCTTCCCTCACCACATCCATAAACCTCCTCCTTGGTCTTCTTCTTTTCCTCCATCCTGGTGGCTCCATCCTCAGCATTCTCCTACTGATATACCCCATGTCCCTCCTCTGCACATGTCCAAACCATCTCAATCTCACCTCCCTCACCGTGTCTCCAAAACGACCTACATGCGCTATCCCTCGATCACATTCATGATCATTTAAATTAATTATTTTTATTTACAGCATTTTTTTATTCATCCAGCCATTGTATTTTGTTGTTGTATTATAAAAACACACCTTCATGAAAAAGTACTGGAAAAAAGGTATTAAAATGAGCAGGCAGTTTGAAACTAACAAAAAAGCAAGAGTCAGGCAAGAATTGAGAACATGATAAAAACCAGGATCAGGATCAAATCAGCAAACAATATTTTAAGGCTTGGTATCAACAGCGACAAGGACCCCTGAGTGTAATCGTTGCTTAGTCCATTCAAGCTGTTCCCTGAGTGTAGGTGTCCCTAACAGTCATGTTTAATTTATTCTGGAAAATTCATGGCTGTGGAATAATAAAAAATAAAAATAGTTCATAATTAAACTAGCTATTATTTATTACTACTATGTTAAAGGGGCGGAGTCTAATGTCATTTTATGCATTCTGGGTTATTTACACTGGTAAAGAGTTAAATTCTCATTCTAAACATGGCGAAAGTAAAAAACAAAAAAAAGATTTGGACGTTGTGTAAAATACACTTCTTCTCCGTGTTTTTAAGTTACGGAAAGTTTTATTTGAGCATGTCCCGAATGTAGGGCAGAATTCCTTGAATGGGCGCTTCTCTGGAAAAAAACATTCACATGATATATTGAAAAGAAAAAAAGAACAGCTGCATGCTCAAAGAAAATATAACACAAAACACCCCAAATGTGTTACAACACCAAAGAAAACCACGTCCATAAAACGTGATTAAAAGTTTTAAAAAATAACTGTAAAAATAATTTTAAAAAAATCTACAGTTAGGGATCCAAGCACTAGAATTCTATTGTCTACCTGCTAGCTAAACGCCTAACCCAAGTTATCTAAAATAATACCTCTCATATCCGTATTTCTTTATTACCTGTCGATTATTCCTTTAATCTGGGAGTCCTTCTCCATCTGCTGTTGCCTCAGCCTCCTCTCGCTGTCATCCAGCCGGCTCTGGTACTGCAGCAGGATCTTATTGGTCTGTTGCTCCTGAGTGATTAGTCTCCGCTCGTACTCCTCCAGCTTACGGTGGGACATGATCAGACGCTCCTTTAAAGAGTGGATCTCCTCCTCGTACTCCCGGACCTGCATCGATTGAATAGAACGAGCAGTTTTAGATATTTGGATTGATTTTGTCTTACTGTATGAACAAAACGTTTGAGACTTGACAATCTGCTTCATGTTGAACATCCCATTCCACATTTCGCTCTCTTAGGAACCACCACTCTTATAAGAAGATGTTCCACCAGATTTTGAAGAGTGGTTTGTAGATTCATTCAGTCACAAGCGTGTTAGAAAAGCCAGATAACGAACCACTGCGGGGCCTTCGAGCAAGGCTTTTAATCCACAACTACTCAAATGTATAAATGACATGTGAAAAGTCGCTCTGATTAGCACGTCTGCCAAATGCATTTCTAACGTTATTCTAAAGTTCAATCCAGGTCCTGAAGCTGCTGGAATCATAGAGGACTATAACAACTAAAATACTTATGGTTATGCTAGCTAAGACCTTAAGAGCTAATGATAGATAACTTGATTCTAACACTTAGCATATTGAAAGATACGTTATCACGAGTCAACACTACTTTCAAGACTTTTAAGGTGTAAATCTGGGGGAAAAATATATTTCAGTGAATCTTTCATAATGTAAACATGAGAAGAATTGTTTTTGAATTTACTGAGTTTAGGGAAATAAGCATTAAGGCGACCCTGATCTGGATCAATTTAAAAACAGCATTTTTATCTGCAAGCACTTCACCAACACACACTTTCAATCGTTTCCCGAAAGATGCTCATACACACTGAAACGTCTGAAAACGTTTACATCCCTGAACTGTGCGTGTGCAAATCGAAAGAGAACCTGCCTGCTTTTCATGTGGTGTGTCTTTACTTTTCGGTTCTTTGAAACGTCGTGGCAATGATTAAAAATGCATCATGCTCTTCACCGATTCACACTGCGACGCGACTGCTTTTTTTTATTTACACACTCCGGAGAGCTTTTTAAAAAAGCTATGTTTTCGCTGACTGAAACCGCGTCTCAGTGTGGACCAAAGGACAAAGCGGAGAGAAAAATATGCGTTTTTAAATGAAAATGTATTAGTTTGGACATGGCCTAAGTCTTGGAACTCTACAGTCCTTGATCGGATGCACCTTATTTAGTTTACTTTTTCAAGTACTAACTGTAGGAAAGATGTTCTCCAGATGGTGTTTATTGTAATCACGCTACACTTCATGTTCAAGTGGAATGAGTGACTGCTCATTAGCACAATAACTAAATCATCAGCTCGGGGCAGAGATGTGGGTTTAAGAATAAACTCATCCTTCTGTTTCCTCCTCAAGTTTATTTACTCCGAATGACTGTTCAGGTTAAATTCATTCATCTGTCGCTTAAATAATTCATAGATGAGCCACAGCACCATCTGTTGTAGAGGTGACTATCAGAACAGCATAATGTCTGAGCACCTTTTCCAGGCATTATGGAGCTTCTTAAGGAAGGATGCAAAACTTCTACCACATCACAGTGATCTCTCTCTCTCTCTCTCTCTCTCTCTCTCTCTCTCTCTCTCTCATGCCACTGAAAGAAAATAAACAATGACAATTGTATTGTTCTGAAACAGTTACTGCTTAAATGAATCAACACCCTTTGACCAATCCGAGACCAGATTTTTTCCACATTGTAATTTAGATTGGTCAAAACTTGACAAACAGTTTCAGCTCAGTAGATTTGGCTCTTGGGAAAAATAAACTTGCAGCCAGATGGAGCCTGATGTCTAACTATAGCCTTGATACATATGGCAGGCTGACAGGTTAGCATTAGCAAGCATCTGCAGTCACACAGAGCCAAATAAAGTACCTGAGAAAGCTAAAGTTTTACCCGTGCTATTTATCTCCATGATCTACAAAAGTTTGCACAACAACAAATCCAAATCCCTTTAGAAAGAAATCCTGGTAAAAGTCCCCAATGATCTATTTAATGAGAATAGCTTTATATTACTGAAAACAAAACGTTTCTGTCTGTCGTAATAATTTCTTTCATTATCTGGGTATTGAATTGATATTAAATTGGCTGATTCTCTTATTTAAGGGTTAGCAATCAATCTTTAGTACGTCATTGGTTTGTGGTGTGAAAGAACTCAAGTGCCCTGCACAAAATTATGTGCCACTCAACTCCACTAAACACCATTTAGATGACCTGGAACTGGGATGTTGACATCCCAACATCAGCACCTGATCTCACCAATGCGCCGGTAGCTAAATAAACACTGATCCCCTCATCCATACTCCAAAATCTAGTGTAAACCCATTCCAAAAGATTGGAGCTTATTATTAAATAATCAAAGGGAAAAATAAATCTGAAATTGTCTGTTGTCAGTTCTTGGTCAAGTGTCCACAGGTCTACATTAAAGTTTCAGTGTCACTTTTTTACTATTTATGATTGAACGCTAAAATTTTACTCTTAGTGCAATGATGCGAAAGAAGCTTACCCGGTCTAAACGCGACTCGTCCATGCTTTTGGAGTATTCCTTCAGCTTAAACTCTTCTCTCTCAATGCGTGAGCTCTCGATGTCAGCAGAAAGGTGTGGCATGTTGGACACCCAGGCAACTGTCCTTTCTGATGCAGGGGTTGGCGGGTTCAAAGTATTAGGGGACGAGCCCTGAAATCAGAATCGGAAATTTGTAATACATTTAATTGTATGAATACAAATAAATACTTGTTCTTCTACTCATTATTGCAATATAATTAATAAAAGCTGGTTCCTAGTGAGTTGTCATTGTTGTTATAGCCCCCTTTTAACAGTCCAGTTAATAATACAAAAAGATAACATTTATGCTACAATGAAACTGCATGTACCTGAAGTGATAATGACCTGAAGTACAGAATAAGCAAATTTTCATCATAATATAATGAATCTCAATCAAAATAATTTACTTTATATAGAAACTGGTTAACAATCACTCAGGTATAATTCCCTATTTTTACCATAATTAACTTTATGGAAGGTGGAAGCTCAGTGGTTAGGGCTCTAGGTTACTGGTCAGGAGTTCAAGCCCCGGTATTGCCAAACTGCCACTCTTGGGCCCTTGAGCAAGGCCCTTAACCCTCAGGGCTGCTGTACCATGGCTGACCCCCAGCTTCCCATTGCTGGGATATGCGAAGAAAGAATTTCACTGTGTAGTACCTGTGACAAGCAAATAGCACCTTTCCTTTTTTCTTCTTTTAATTATTATTTTAACAATACCCCATGCAATACCCCATGCATTCTGTGTAAATCTGCTAAGCACCTGTTTGCTGATGGAAGGCTTGAGTAGGTGCTGCTGCGAGTGTTGCCGCTCCTTGTGTGACTGCTGCGTTGACTGTGGCGTTCCCCCTTGAGACCCCTGAGATCCCTGGCTCTCACGGGTGGAGCTGTGCTGATGAGGAAGGCCAGGGGCGGTGTTGTCCTTGACAGAAAGCTGCTGCCGTGGGCCCGGCTGCCTGCCCCCATAGCCTGACTCAGGAGACTGGAGCAAGTTTCCACTCTGAGGCCTCGTTTTGTTTGAAGGCGTTGCACCCACGGCAGAGCTCACAGAAAGCTGATGGGAGGTTTGAGACTTCATGCGCTGTGTGGGAGGCGGAGCCATGGAGCTTTGACGGACAGGCTGGACAGTAGTGGGAGGCGAGGCAAGTGAGGAATGAGAAGTGCCTGTTTGTGAGGCCATGCCCATCATCTGCTGCTGCTGGAGGTTATCCTGACACAATAGAAAGAAAGAGTTTGGCTCTTATATTTTAGTTTATTTGTGAAATTTTGGATTGTGTACTTGTTCACTTGAATATTTTTAAGTAAAAGAAAATCATATTCTCTGAAAAATAAAGAAAAAAAGTTGTACCTGCATGTGCATAGAGAGTTGCCTTCTGGCGTAATTTTCCCGGCTGTATTCATCACTGTAGCTGTGGGAGTGGACAATGCTGGGCTGGCCGAGGTGCGGTCCAGGTCTAAGCGTTGATAGGTCTTCGCTACGGGAGAAGGCGCCACGGGCAAACTGCGGCAAGTAGGCAGGGTGGGAGGAGTCTGGTTCCGGAGCCAGAAGGAGGGGTGGAGGCACCGGAGCACGACTATGCTGGCGCTGGAGTTGAGGTCCGTCAGCGGCCATGTGGAACAGTGGGTTCTGGAAAGAGAGTGGGTAACGGAGTGCGGCAGCCTGCTGCTGCTGCTGCTGGGACAGCGAATCAGTGGTGGTCCCCATCTGGCTCAACTGGCTTAGTCGCAGGCCACCGGACACGCTGGAACCACCCGAGCCGGCTGACATCCGCCCTCCGCCTGCACGCAGCTGACCTCCGAGGCCTCCTCCAGCACCACCAAGGCCACCGAACCCAGCAAGTGAGGCCTGGGGAGAGTTGAGCATGTCCCCCACAGACTGCAGGTTAGAGACGCTGTTCATTCTTGAGTCCTGGAGGTCCATCATAGAAATATTTTCATTAACAGTCAGAACCTATGGGTGGGGGAAGTTACGTGCTCCTTTAAATGTGTGCTACAAAATCTGAACTGAATTTATCTACACTTTGGCGCAACTAGTTCTGATTCGGATAAATCCAAAAATCCAAGACACACCACATGTAGAGACAGTCACGTTTGTATGTATTAACAGCACCCACATCATCGTGTTGCCCTCTTTCGCCATGCTTGGGTGGCATTTTGAACCATGCAGTAAGCAGGCCTGTAGCGCTTCATCTTCCCACTGGATCAAAAGGAACCCAAAGTCCCTCAGCAAAGATGGAGAGGGGGGAAAGGTGTGCTGACGAGCAAGCTGCCATTCAAATGAGATTTTGAACCAAACAGCTTTTCACCACAGTAAAGCATTACTCATTAACATGGGCCATTATCGTATGCTTTGCTTTTCCAGCCATTCAGTTCAGCCATATTTACCTTGCAAGCTTACCTTTGCGTCTGGGTCGGTGATATCTGAGCTGCTTGTACAGTACGCAGGACTGGACCGGGCCAGCGGGGGACGGGTGACATAGAACACATCTTTAGAAGAGGCCCGATGTGGATGATCCCGATCAACATAGCCACCCATTCCCGTTCGTGGTGGAGGAACACCACTGGAAATGGCAGAAGTTGGGGAAGGCAAGCGAGTGATATCTATGGAACTGTAGAGAGGTCAAGACTAAATTACTTTTAAGAGCTGTTTATAAGGTTGGAAGTCAACAAGTGTAGCTGAAAGCCAAATTGTTAAATTAATTTCTGTCATCATGTTGTAAGTGAGGGTGCTGTTTAGGATGAATCTTCTGTCAAAAGGGGACATTTAATAATAAGCTAAAGCAGGAATAAGTAAAATGGTACACCACCACCAGGCTCTATTTTGGGTCTCAGGATTTAGTTTAAATCAGTGCCTCAGGTACTTTCTTCACAGACGTCATCTGCATAGTTGGTGCTTTAGGATATTGCACTAATATAAAGCAATGTCCCAGCGAAAGCCCATGTCAAGCCACCACTCCCCCTACTACACAGTCAAAAATGTTCCTACATAGTCTCTTCTTTTTACTCTACATTACATTGCAAAAGACAATCCATAAAACGCAGATAGGAATTTGATACAAAAGTTTAGTCTGTTTGGATGTTCTTTATTGAAATTGCCTATAAATGACTAAGAACTATTTCCAGCCAAACTTGTTGCATTATCTCTATTCTCACACCCTGTTCTATTTATACTTTTAGCTGGAGCTTTAGCATTAGACATACCAATCAAAATCAAAACTGTAACAGGGAATAGTGCCTGGTCTTGGCCACATGGTGCCACTTTGTGTGTCACTGTGAGCTCTGTTTCTCTGGAAATATTTTGCCCACACCAAGACAAATCTTTGGTCTGAAAGAATACTCATTTTTAGTCCTTGACAACAATGTGCTTTAATCTTTATTTCCTCAGGTTTTGTAATAAAGAGTGAAAGGCAACTGCTTTTGCCCTAAATTATTATTATTTGTTTTTACTTAAAGGCACTTGACATACAGTATCTATTGTATTTGTGTAGCTGACTGTAAACATGACCATTTGTGTTGTTACCTGTTAAGGTCCCTCATCATGAGGTTCTGAAATTCTGAGGAGATTCCCCTGTTGAAGCTGGGTCGAGAGAGTAACCGGTCTGTCTGCCTTTCCGGAGGTTGTCTGTCTGTCTGGTGGCTGGGCTGTCTTTGGAGGTGAGGATTGCGAAGGGCCATGCTGATGTCATTTAGGAGGCGGGGTAATGGTCCAAGTTTGATAATGGCATCCTTTAAGCAGAACAGACAGATATGAACCAAACCAAATGCAACAAAAATGCCAAAACAATCAAAAGCAGCAAAGATTTTTGAAGCCAGACAATATTTTGAAGCCAGACAACTCTCCCTTATCAAACCAACCAGCAAGAACAAAAGAGTACACCATCCCACCCACCCAGAGAACACATAAAAAGTTGTTCTCCTTGTCTTCCACCCACAGATGGCAGAGGCATCATGGGGGTTTAAACTCTGCACAAGAGGGAAAGCTATTTTAACAGATTGCACATACCTTACTCAGCTGAGCCATGACCTCCCACAGAAGGCTGTGCAGGACTGAAAGCTCTCTTCCCAGGTCAATGTATCCTTCAAAAGCCCCGGCATTACTTATGCTGTCTAGATTGGAGATCTCATACAGGAACTGCTGCATGGAGCCCCACTCCATCTCTAAGAACTCATTCATGAAGCACATGTACTCCTCCTTACTGCCAAACCTTATGGGAATACCAGAACCAATAGGGGAAACATTTACAAAGCTGCACATCAGTTATTATTTTATGATCTTCTTCATCAGATAACTTCTTTAGCGCCTGAATGCAAAGGTTTGCATACCCTTGTACCAATCTGAAGAATACAATCGTGTGTTGAGAAATCACTGATAAAAGCTAGACAAAATAAATGAATAATATTTTAGAATACTTTCTTAATTTGGAAAAGGTCATGCCACAATGTCCACAGGGTATGCCACAAATTCAAAATGTATGATATAAGCATGTTGTCAGATTTAACAAACATATGCTAATAAAGCATGACACTTTAGAACCACCAATACACACATCATTGAATTGAAAATACACTGGATTGCCAAAAGTTTGCAGACACCTGGTGATCACTACAGTATGTGCTTTTTTTAGCATCGCATTCCACATTTACTCCCAAATTTGCTCTTATAATTCTTTCCATTCTCCTGGGAAGATTAGAATTTGTGTGTTTGTTGATTTGTGTAGGTTGAGATCAGAGCTCTATAGCAGGTTACTTAAGATCTTCCTCTCCAAGCCATGTAAACCAGATGGAGCTGGCTTTATGCACAGGAGCATTGCCATGCTGAAACAGGTTTGGGCTTCCAAATTCAAGTAAACACAAAATTTTTTATACAGCATCCAAAGACGTCCTGTACAATTGTGTGCCTCCAACTTTGTGGTAACAGTTTGAAGAAGAACCACATATGGCAGGAAAGGTCAGGTGTCCCAATACCTTTGACCATATATTCTATGATCTACGTTTCTATCAACATACACAATTAAACAAAAAGCTTTTGTACTGACTTGGAGAAGTTAGCAAGGTTCTGCAGCACTTTGGCTATGAGGGTGAGTGTGCGTGAAGTCTGCTCATCCGGGTATTCCTGGGTGAGGTTGAATAATGATGGGGACATAACAGCCGGACAAAGAAAGCGCAGGAAGAGGGAGCCACTGATCAGGCGGTCAGCAATGTCCTCCCTTCCCCTCTCAGCACAGCGTACTCGCCATGACGCAAAGACCTCCTTCAGCTCACGTGGAAAAACACTAGAAGATACAGAACATTTATTTTAAAACAACTTGTAATCAATTTGAGACTTTTCCAAACCTACAATTTGTCTGCAGAATTATAATGTTGCTGACATCGACTTCAAATATTTACCAGTGTGAGTTGACGATTTTGCAGAGTGCAAGCTCACAACACATGCGAAGATTTGCCTGATGGTCCAGTAGAACAGAAGGTGGAGTCCTCATGGGATCAACCTCGCAGTTCTCCTCTGACTCATACAGCGCTCGGATGAAGTCACCTGCACACAGAGAACAGCTCTGTACAACTGACACAACACACTAATCAATCCAGACGATCCTCACTGCATGTTAATGCACATCAGATCAATATGGCCTTAAGCCAGAGCTGTACACCGGGACTGGGATCACAACAAGGAGTTGGAAGCTTGGGATATTTTTTTTCTTCTCATGCAAGTAGGAAAGGCAGATTGCACTTAGTCATAGTAAACAGTAATTAATTGTTTAATGAACTCCATCTAGACCATTTCATAAAATTCTAAATTTCACTGGTTTCTAAGTCATGCCAAAATAAACTTGATTCACTACAACAGTGGTGGACATGAGTGGGCATGGTCAGTTTCTGTGGGAGTTGTCAAGTCTGGTCACAGTGTATGTGAAAAGCAGTGAGATTCAGTCACGGTTTAACGGGAGTTGTCAGGTTTAGTCCAAGTTTTGCTGGCATGGTCAAGTTCTGTTACAATTTATATCACAGAGGAGAAGTTTGTCCACAGTTTATAGGGCAGTGGTCAAGTTCAGTTAGTGGGTTAGTTCTGGGACAATTCTATCGGGAGTAATAGGAACTGGTCAGGATTGGTCATAGGTTATACTAGAGAGGAAAATATTTGTTTGGAGGTGATGTCAAATTGACTAGGCATAACATTATGACCACCTGCCTAATATTGTGTTGGTCCGCTTTTGCTGCCAAAACGGTCCTGACCCATTAAGCATTAACACCATGAAATTCTTCAGCAGTTTGTGCTACAGGAGCTCGTCTGTTGGATTGGACCACATAGGCCGGCCTTCACTCCCCACATGCATCAATAAACCTTGGCTGCCCATGACTGTGTCGCTGGTTTACCACTGTTCCTTAACCACTGTTCCTTTCTTGGACCATTTTTGATAGACACTGCAGTCCGGGAACTGGTTGGGTTTAGTCCCAGTTTCTGCCAATGTGGTCAGGTTTTGTCATTTGTCCTATCAGAGTGGTCAAACTTAGCCCCAGTTTCTGTGGAAGTGGTTAAGTTTAGTCAATCTATCTCCATCTATGGTTAAATCGGGTCATGTTTTCTTGAAGTGGTTGAATTCAGTCTGAATTTATGTGTGATTTGAAGAGTTTGGTCACAATTTTTGCAGGAGTGGTTGAGGGCAGTCACAATTTATGTGACAGCACCCAAGTTTCTCCAGGGCTGTCCTGTGCACAGCTCTACATTAACTAAAACTTATCACCTAAAGCATCCTTGAGGTACTTATGTCCGATGAGTTTGAGGTACTCTTCGATAGCTTTGGTGGCTAAGGTGTTCTCACGGAAAATAAGGTGCTCTCGGTCAATGAATCGGTCTACCTCACACATCGCCATGTCTGAAAGAAAGTCCTTGGACAGAGAAAAGAAAGTTGTAGTCACACAATAGATCGTTTGCTTGTAACCAAAGATACACAAAAGGAACCATAAGTAAACAAGTGCATACGCTGAATATTAACAATAAGTGTGTACCTTTGCCTTCCCTGTGCTTTGTAGGATATGCACCAGTGCACAGGCTACCTCCTCCTTGCTTTTAACACTCAGCAGAGGCTCCAAGACAGCACACAAGGTCCGGTAGTTGTTGGTGACGTACTCGGCAAACTCTTTGTACAATTCCATTGGCAGGATGCTCATGGTCTGGTATCGAGACTTGAGTCGCAAAGAGGCATTAATGATCTTGCCCCCTCCTACACCCCCTCCCTTGGCCAGGACACTGGGTTGAATCACAGGGTACCATTGCTCTACAAACTGCCGACCAGTGATGCTGGATATGGGGATGCTGACCAGTCCTAGATATGTGCTTTTCTCCTGTTGACAAATTGATCCCTAAATCAGTATCTCCTTTAGTCACTGCAAGTAAAAATTTCTCTCCAGACTGGAATTATACGGTGCAAGTCCAAATGCAAGAATTACCTCAGACAAAAAAACTACCTACCTGAAATTTTAGGAACTAAAATGCAGAGTTATGCAATCTCTCTGAAGGGCTACATGAGCTATTTATGTGTACTTACGTAGCATGCTAAAAGTGTTTGAGTATCTGGAGGCTTATATTACCGCATTAAACTAACAGCTAATCAGAGTCATCCCCCAGGGGAACCTTTTTATTCACCTTTAATGCCTTCTCCTACCTTGCGTCTTTTCTTATCCGTCTCTTTGTAGAGATGAAGCCGGAGATTGCGGACTGCTGGGAGGTTGTTGAACTCAAAGTGCTCGCCCCAGAAGACAGTGTCGGTACGGGGTTTGCTGGTGGTGCGTGCGTACAGCATGTCGTCCAAACACAGTTCACAGTAGTAGCGTTTTTTGGGTGGCAGCTCCCGGGCCTCGATGATCCAGAGCTTCAAGACGTTGTCCACCCTCCGGCTGTTGTCCTGTGTGGGAGGCAACAGTGGACTGCTAAGTACTGTTAGAGACATGTAGGCGTATGGCGTAAGAACATGAAAATAAAGAAATGACTGCTGATGCTCTTAAAGGTTATGTCTGACAGGAAGTGGAAATGAATTACAGGTTATTCAACCAGGTGAAAATATTATAAATAGAACCGAGTTGGGGAGTGAGGGGACACAGGGTTGGACATGGTTCAAGAAAGATTAGCATTCAGTTTGTAATGAGTACAAAAGGAAAAAGATTAAACTGTATATAACATTCCCACCAGAAGAGCGGAGTGCTCTGTTGGATAGAGGGAGCGATGTTTTCATAAAGGCTGAGTCATTTAATCAGATCAAAATGCCATTGGTTCACTCTGGTCTGCGTTTGCTGGAATAATTTAGTTCAGCTAAATATACCACTGTTTGAAAAGCAGTCGTGTCCAGAAAATGAAGCTTAATTGGAATGCTAGAAGAAGCCTCTCTGTCCTTCAAGCTTCCATCAATAAAATACATCGATCCACACACTCACAGAGATAATGAGCATCCTTGGTGTGTTCTTTTATCTTTTCCAAAAAAGGTATCAGCTAAGAAACTCTTGCTGTCAGCTGCATATCATATTTCAGCCCCCGGCTCCTGCCGCCCGAGCATCTTGATCAATCAATGTGATACAAAAGCTACATTCTCTATTCCCAAAACTCACCCCTTCAAATGACAGAAGCAACATAGATCTGAGATATTTTAGACAGAAACTGTTAAAATGGTAAAAGAGGCAAAGAAATGAAGAATGACCTTTGTAAACTTCACCAAAAAATGGTGGTCCCAGAAGATTAGTATGAACCTATTAAAAACCTCTGCTGGTATTTTGTTTCAACTGAAAGAGTAATCGTTAGCTACGAATTTCATTGTCCTTATGGAAAAGCGTAAAAATACTGGGACTGAAGAGAAAAATGTACTGATATCAGTTATGATCATTTGTTCTGCTCACTTTGTTGGGCTTCACAGCTCTCTGTAGATTCTCGATCCATTTGTCTCGTTCTGCAGCCGACCGACAGGCGAAGCACTTTGTTCCTGAAGCAGTGGTCACCTGCGAAACGAGAAAATGGAGTAAAGGGGGGAAAATAGTTGCACCAATCAATTTGGTGAACACCGATTGAATTCTCCATGTCATTCCTTCAGTGTTCATCTTTGAGTTTCTTGCTAGTTTTTATACTTTGACCATTGTTGAATGGATGAAACGATTACTTATTCACAGTGCTATAACAGAGCCCTGCTGAATTATGGTTCCTGAACGACTGGAAGGTGTTGATAAACTTTCTATTACAGCAGCTCTGACAGTGATACAACTGGGAAATCACAGCTTTATATGAATATTAATACAACTTTCTTTTTTGTTATAATTCCATAAAGAAATTCACTCACAGGGAATAGTCAAAGGATGAAAATGGTTATGCAACAAGGATAAACTTTGGTTTAGTGAAGTAAGGAGAGACACACCAGTCAGGCATAACATTATGACCACCTGTCTAATATTGTGTTGGTCCACTTTTGCTACCAAAACAGTCCTGCATTAAGAGCATTTACTTTTTCTGCAATTTGAGCTACAGGAGCTCATCTGTTGGATTAGACCTCACAGGCCATCCCTTGCCGGTTCACCACTGTTCCTTCCTTGGAGCACTTTCGATCAATTCTGACCACTGCAAACCAGGAACATTCCACAAGAGCTGCAGTTTTGGAGATGCTCTGACCCAGTCGTCTAGACGTCACAATTTTTTAAATCGCTCAAATCCTTACGCTCATTTTTCCAGCTTCAAACATCAACTTTGAGGACAAAATGTTCACCTGTTGCCTAATAAATATATTCAACCACTAACAGGTGCCATGATGAAGATCATCAGTGTTCTCTACTTCACTGCTTATAATTTCATAATGTTATGAATGATCAGTGTAAGAAGAGACTCAAGCGTTAGAGGTAAAGCTAAACATTTTCTGACATGGAAAAGATTTCCAAAAACTTTCAAGAATTTCTACATTTTTGCAGTTTCTCAGTAACTTTTTCTCAGTAACATAAAAAGTTTTTTGTCTGGAAAAAAATAATGAAGTTTACTCGGGTTGTATTTGTTACCCCTTATGTACTGCATGCATTATTCACAAGAGCTCTAGTCTCACCTCAAAGCAGTACTCCTGCCCTAAAATGCTGGAGTGAACCGGTTTGATGATGGCATCCTCGTCCAGCGTGAGGTCTAGTGCCTCGGCCGCACTACTGGGAGACAGCAAGGATTCATGGGAATGTGACTCTTTGAAGCTCTGCATCAGACGAGTCCTGCAGGGAGACAAAGAACATCAGAAACTGAAAGTTCCCTCAACTCAGCACCTTGCTGATAAGACGGCTCGTCCAAAAGCTGAAGCGGTCAGTGGGAAAGCTACCCAGTGACACATTCGGGTGGGACTTAGATGGCTAAGTTTTTGTATGTAGTTTTGAAAGCATCAGTTGCTGAGTACAAAACATTGTCACAGGTAACGGGACATTCGAGTTCACACGAAATGCCTTTTTAATCAACAACTGAGTGATTCAGAAACAGACTGAGAAACAGCAAACACAAACACCTACCTACACTTACCGCACCTTCTAGCACACAAGCTAGATGGATCCATACACTTAAACTAAAGGCACTAGACACAAAAGACAAGACTTGAAAGACCAAGAGAATTACAACAAGATTATACAACAAGCATGTTAATAAAGACAAAGTAAACTCTTTAAGATACAAGAAAAATAAAATCAGGAGAAGGTTTGAAAATCCTTAGAACCCCATGAGATCCGGAGCTTTCTCTGCCGTATCTTCGTAGCATCACTGTTACTGTATACATTCAGGAATAAAATGTGCATCAGGGTGTTAGAGACATACAGCGGAGGGAGAGAAAGAGAGAGAGAGAGAGAGAGAGAGAGAGAGAGAGAGAGAGAGAGGTTTAAAAATAGATACATCAGAATGAGTCAGAATGTAAAAAGTGAAAAAAAAAGTATGTGGAGGAGGGAGGGAGGGAGGGAGGGAGGGAAAGAGAGCAGAGAAAAAAGAGAGAGAGGAAGATGGACTTCTCTGAGTAAATCCAGGAGTTATGTAAGCTGCAGAATCCAAAAACAATCAGTAAAGGAGAATGGGGGGGAATGGGGGGACTGGGGTTGAAGAACATGAAGAAAATGAAGAACAGCAGACCAGGAAAGTGAAAGGCTTTATCTTATACAGAGTGACTTACAACTGTCTCATTTCAACGCTGAGCTGTTGAGAGTTAAGGGCCATACCCAGGAGCCCAGCAGTGGCAGCACTTTATACTTGTCACATGTATTAAACAGCACAGTGAATTCTATCTTCTCATATCCCAGTGATGTTAGGAAGCTGGAGTCAGAGCACAGGGTCAGCTATGATACAGCACCCCTTGAGCACTGAGGGTTAAGGGTCTTGCTCAAGAGCCCCAAGAGTGGCAGCTTAGCGCTACAGGGGCTTAAACCCCAGACCGAACCCCATTGGTGGTGTGGAATTATAACAAATGTCCTTCTGATTAGAAGATTAGCATCTTAACCTCTGAGGTACCACATCTAACTACTGAGATATCATATCATAAATATGATTTATTAAGTTGTGTAGCGTTTATGGGAATCACGTGATAAAAGAACGAACGACTCGAACCAGAGGAACCACGAGATGAACGATCGTTTCTGTTTCCTGTACGACCTACGCAGATTTTGTGCTGCTTCGCTCACGCGCATCCAGTAGAAAACGAACAAATCACTCTTCGAGACGACTCATTTTTCTCAGTCACATTAAAGACTCCTTTGAAATGAACGAATGGTTTATGAACGACTCATCGCTACCTGTGATCAACTCCTCACATACCCAAGTTCTTGCTGGAAACCTGCAAAGAGCTGCAAATCTCTGAGACTCTTTACTATCTACAGCAAAGCACATATCCAAAACCCAGGGGTAGCATTTACTCAGCACTGAGATCAATGTGTAAATGAATTAGTCATGACTTGGAAGATCAGACCAAAGAACGATTCAGAAGGAACAAAGAAGACTCTATAATGACTTCACACAGCTGCGTTGTATTAAATGCCCTTGGACAATCTGTGATTTAACTCAGTTTAGTACAAGGTCATTTTTAGTTATATGGTTCTCATGCCAGGTTAAGGAACCAGTTCCATCTCACAGGTGGTGATGTTCTGGATGTAAACTGTATAATACTGTAGGAAACCAGTGATGGACACTAACAAAGTCATTCATTACTGTACTTAAGTCGCTTTTTCGCACATCTGTACTTGTGAAATGTTACTCTGAACCTTCGAGCCGCTCGAGTTACTCCTGTGTCGAGGTTCCACTGTACTTTGATACTGAAGAACATTTGAAGGCAAGTAGAAGTTTAAAGGAACGCGTTTACTTTAACTGGAGTCGTATTTTACCGAGTGGATCTTTAACTCAACTACATGGTTTGGGTTCCTCAATCACCACTGTGGACTTCATCCATACTGTAGTTTTTATGACTCTGGAAATGGTTCATATGTGGGAAAAGGTCACTGAACAATGACTTTATCAAGCAGCACCAATCAAACATCTTTTTTTTTTTTTTTACAATACCAGCCAGAGGACACCTGCAAAGAAAATCAGCAACATGTGACTCAGACAGGATGTAGTTGATCAGCAGACTGCTGGGTTTGGAGCAAAACAGCAGGTCATTTGGCATGTAATTTTCTTAAAGGAGGACAGAGGATAACATGGACATGCCGATCCAGATGGAAAGAAACAATCGAAAAAATGCAAGAGATCGAGGGCTTAAACTCATAGGTCCATTTATACCAGAGAAATAAATGTAAGAGAAAAGTGAACTGAGTAAAAATGTTTTGATCACCTGTCCTGATCAGCGCTGCGGAATCGTGGGAGGATCATTTGGCGGAAGCTGCTGGTGCGGTCCAGCTTGGGCTGACTCTTCGCTCGTTTTATAGACCCCTTCAATCTTCGTCCAAGAAAACTCTGGAATTAAACACCAGGGATTAACACACCGTACTGAGAGATGCACAAAACAAGTCCACAGTCTGACATGGGGAATGACTTCTTTCAACACAATTCATATTAATGTCCAGATCTGGCCAAAAACATCGATGAGGAACTTGATGAAACAGAGAAGTGAAAATGTGATGGATGAAAAAGTAACATTTGAGAGCCCTGACCTTAAAAACAAATATAAACAAATCTGTCAGACTTCATAAAGTATGACACTGTGATTTCCCTGCACTGTCCCTGTGTAACCACTAGTGGGCAGTCCCAAATCATGAGCCATTCGCTGTAGACTCTCAGTCAAATCCAAGTCAAGTTTAAAACTCGAGATCCAAAGTCAAGTCCAGAGTCAAGCCCTAAGCATACTCCACAAGCATACAATCTAGAATCCTGGATCTGAAGCCCATACAATCAATCCAGGTCCAGAACCAAGATCATAGTCTCGAAATTTCAAGTCTAAGTCCAGGATGTAAAATCGTGGTATCAGAGTCAATGTCATATTACTGAGCTCTAGACTTCATGTCACGTCCAGAGACCAATACTAAACCCAGAGTAAGATCCAAAACTTTAAACTTTCAAGTCAGAAAAGTTCAAGTCAGTGCCAAAAACGCTTTCTATCTCTGCTCTGTCCCTGTATAACCGTTAGTGGGCAGTGTTGTACCACACATTTTTACTCAATTACCCAGAAAACCTTGGTGGGGGAAGGGGGGGGACAAAAGATGGGGGGGGGGGGGGGGGGGGGGGGGGGGGGGGTGTATAAGCTTTTAGGATCAGATAAAAAAAATAAAATCATGGCATACCCCTTCATAAGTCAATTCAAAACCCAAACAAAAATCATATAATTTCTTTTAGGACATTTGATATAAATAAAGATTCTTAATTAAAAACAAATTTAAAAAAGAAATCTTTTTTTTGCTCCCACCCTTCAAACATTTACAGTTTACTACAAGTTATAGCACAAGGCATTGAGGGTACAATAATATCTATAAACACCACACCCCTACACACACACACACACACACACACACACACACACACACACACACACACACACACACACACACACACACGGTACACTTACATTCATGCTGATTGATTTGATTGATTGCTTGTAATTGAGTTATTATCAGATCTTCAGGCTGCATGAACACTGATTTTTGTATTCACTTTTTTTGTATGAATTTATTTAATCAATGATGTAAATCTGGGTGTGTAGATATTTGAGTAGATATGAGTAAAAAATGAGTAGATATTTGGAGTCGTAGCAGTAAATTTGCTCTGCATTTCCTGCACTGCAGCTTCACACAACAGCACAACTAATGAGTGTAATGTGAGATGCTGCGATTATGGAACAGAGATGTAACACAACACTTCTGTCTGTATCTGATACCAGCGTTCAGATATCTGCAGCTGGATTTAAACCCAAAGTGGGTGTGGCTTAAAGTAGGTTTTTTTGTTTTAATATTTATTTATTTTTTCATTTATTTATTTATTTGACCCAGACCCCAGATGGTGAACATTTCTGGCAACTTTTTTTTTTACAATAAAATCAAATAATAGCCAATAATAATAATAATAATAATAATAATAGTAATAATAATAATAATAATATAAAATGGTAAATTGGAAATGAAAAAGTTGAATTTATATTAATTGATGAATAATATTCATACTAATTCATTATGAATGAATAAATATATTTATCTGATTTGAAATACTTTTATAGAAATGCGAATGTTGGGATAAAAAGGTAAAAGATTCCAGATTTTTGGGGCAAAACTTGACTAAAACCTGATCTCCTGCGTTTAATGTTACAGTTTATCTGGAACTCCGACTAGGATTTGGAGGAGATTTTGATAAACCATCAGAGAGCTATAGAAGGTGGGAGCGAATGCAGGTGTACTGTGGTGTGTTCTGCTGGAGAACGCTGAGAAGTTCAGCCTGTCTGAAGCAGTAGCAGATCAGGTCGGATCGACTGACTCAGGGTTTGGCTCGAGTCCGTGTGTGAGCATGTTGGCTTTCTGAGAGACTAAGATTGTTTGTCTGGCACCTTGGTGCCGCTCGCTCGGGCGTTTCTCGCATGCTGGCGCTTGGCACGGCTGCGTCACGCGTCTCCGGATTCACGTACCTCAGATGAGGGCAGAGCCTTTACGCTGGACTCGACTCTGTGTCCTCCGGCCCATTGAGAAACGAGAGAAGAGAAGGGGGAATAGGAAAGAGAGAAAAATGGAGACTGAGGAGCAGTGGAAGAGGAGGGTGGGGTGCAGGGGGGGATTCGTCTTTCCGGTGGCAGGGATGAAGAGAAGGATAGCGGGAGAGAGGGAGGGTGAGATAGAGGAAGAGGCGGTGTGCCCGTGGGGTTGCGGGCGAAGGGACAAGTATCAGAGAGAGGGAGAAAGAGAGAAAGGGATGAAAGGAGCGAGGGAGGATTGGATGGAGGGGTACTCACTGATTGTCGGAAAGGTTGAGGGGGGGCTATGGGAGGGGTCTCCATGCTCGGCTGGCGCCCAGTGGCGATGCTTTTCCGCCTGAGGCGGGCGTGGTCTAAGAGAGAGAAAAAAAAAGAGAAAGAAAGAAGGAGGGATAAACAGAAAATTAGCATGCTGTCTAAAAACCCTAATGCACTTCATCTCCTGCAGCAAACATCACAAACGAGTCTCACATCAGCAGCAGGAATAGAAACAATACACTGAACTTTATGATCTGTAAATGCAGAATCTTACTTTTACTGTTTAATGGCTATTTTATGATGCCTTTATCCTGCTTCATAAATCAGGAACCAAAAGTTTGTGCGCCCCTGACCATTAGCAATTAAATGTCTTTGTTGTTGAACATCCCATTCTCTTCTCTTCTCTTCTCTTCTCTTCTCTTCTCTTCTCTTCTCTTCTCTTCTCTTCTCTTCTCAGAAGAAGGTTGTGGGTTCAATCCCAGCACCACCAAGCTTCCACTGCTGGGCCCCCAAGCATGGACCTTCATCCTCAACTGCTCAGTTGTATGAATGAGATCATTGTAAATGGCTCAGGATAAATGCTGTGAATGTAAAATGTTAAATGTATTACTGAGATCAGATGCTGATATTGGAGAAGTTAAGGAGCTTCCAGTTCCTCCCAAAGGAGCTCAGTGGGGTTGAGAGGGTCAGGGTTTTGTGCAGGACTTCTAAATGGTGCTTCTCTGACCATGTGCGTTCCCACGTCTGCGATTTTATCACGAACAGCAAGTTAGAACAAAGAGCAAACGTGAAATCATCCGTGAAACCCGGACAAATCCGGCGTACGTTTGACTTGTGGAGATGCTGCAACGAGTCGTTCGAGGTGTTTCGAGCGACATGCACATTTACTGGAAGGTGACGAGAGATGACTTTTGACGAGCTCGAACCCCGAAAACGTTTCACAAGATCTAACTGGAGAACACGTTTCAGAGGAATAAAAGGTGATCCTGTGTAAAAGTAGATAAATAAATTACTTTCTTGTTTCTCAAAACTGTTTGATTCCATCTACCAACTATCTCAAGACCGAAAGATCTACAGATCTGATTGAGATGAATCCCATGACGGATCTCTGGACTGCACTTGGAATCTACGGTACCCCTTTTGCTTGTTTGTGACTCTACAGTTCCACCTTTGGTTTGCAGGCTTCTGGAATTCTCAGATCTCTGCTACGACTTTATGGCCCGTGGACTGATAGAAGCCCAGACCTCAGTGTGTCTGTATAAAAGTGTTTGATGCACATGGCAACTTCTGTCAGCCTTGACTTCCTGTAACCATCACACACTGCTCACTCGCGCGATCTCTTTTGTCTGCAATGCTTCCTGATGTTTTTTTGCCAGATACACACGAATCCTCCCATCACCATCATCTCAAAGAACTCACACCATGAAAGAACGAAGGCCAAGCTTCTGCAGAAATGCTGGAGAAGAAAATAAAGGTGTAGAGAGAAAGAGAGAGAGAGAGAGAGAGAGAGAGAGAGAGAGAGGACTTGCTGGCATGTATCAAACGGCGTCCTTGGGAGCGCATCTGCTTCCAGTGTGTGTGTGTGTGTGTGTGTGTGTGTGTGTGTGTGTGTGAGTGAGTGATGAATGTGGACGGTTCAGCAGAAACAAATGAATGGACGGTGTTTTGGGTGAGGAGGCGTTGGAAGCCTGGGAGAGATCCAGCAGGCAGGATGGAGTGAAAGAGCAAAAAGGAAAAGAAAAAAAAGAAAGGGAAAAAACAAACAACAACAAAAAAACGCCACCAGCACAGGCTGCATTTTGCTTTATTCTCCGTGTTATGATGCAGCAGGAGATCAATGCAAACCCTTATATAAATCCCAGCATAAATGCCCACTGCCTCTGCTATCACTCACTCCCTCACTCCCTCCGTCTCTCACTGTCACTTTCTTCCCCTCCCTCCTCTCATCCTCCCCTCGTTCCTGCTCTCCCTGCCGTTTTCTGCCTCTTTAACACATACGCGCAGTTTGTTCTCGGTCACCCACGCACCTATTTTACATAATTCAAATAGTGCATTTATCCGTCTCTCCTCTACAGCCTCGTTTTCTCGCCTTCCTCGTCTCACTCTCGCTCGCTCTTTCTCGCTTTTCTTTTTTCAGATCGTCCGTTCTCATTCACAATGTTTTTCTTTCTCTGGTGTGTTGGCAGGATGCACTGGTAAATTGGTGATTTACTGGTAAACTGGTGGTGAATTAGTGATGAACTGGTAAAGAACAGGTGAAGTGAAATGTCCTGGTTAAGTGGTGATTAACTGGTTAATTGGTGATTAACTGGTGATTCGTGGTGGATTAGTGAAAAACTAAAAGGGGATGAACTGGTGACTTGGGGAACTGGTGAATTGGTGATTAATTGGTGATTAATTGGTAAATTGGTGATTACTTTGTGATTAATTTGTGAATTGGTGATTAATTGGTGATTAATTGGTGATTAATTTGTAAATTAGTGAAGAGCTGATGAACTGGTGAATTCACGATGATGCGTTTTGTATTTCTTATTCCATCTGCTCTTCAATGATGTTGAACTAAAATCCCTGTACGAGGGTCCTTTCCGAAAGTCTTGGCACCCTCAACTAGAGCAAAACCTTCAGTCCACAGTGAATGAAGAGCTGCAGTGTGTGTGTGTGTGTGTGTGTGTGTGTGTGTGTGTGTGTGTGTGTGTGTATTTATATGTTTAATAAAACACAAACGAACCACAGTTACTGTTACGTCGACACTTTACACGTCCCCAGTTTTCATCACAGGGGATTCTGTTGTATACACAATATTCTGTATCAAATAATGATATTATTACATGCGATTTCAACTCACCCCCAAACACTTTGGCTCTTAGTCTTTCTTTCAATTACGTTTTTTCTCTTAAAACCTCAGGCAGGACAAAATTATTGGCACCCCAAAAACAAACTGTGGATTTGGAAGAGAGCCTGATGAGGTTTTTATATTCATTTGAATAGATTTGAGTTGTGTTTTGGAATATGAACATTTATTAAATAAGATAAAAGCAGTAATATTGTGTTTTATATCTCATCTTAATGTATTGAGAGATTGCATTATCCGGCGCAAAGTAGAGAAAAAGAAGACAGAAAGTAATGCAAGGTGTACATATAAACACTCCTGATTAAAAAAGCATGAAAAAACTGCTCATTATGCAGTGATTTAAATATTGTGTTTGTTTATTTGTGAACTTTTTAGTGAGGAATGAAGGTAAAAAGGAAGGAAGGAGCTTTTTACTTATCACATGCAAAATTCTTTCTTTGCATATTCCAGTGATATTAGGAAACTGGGTTCAAAGCACAGGGTCATCCATGATACAGCGCCCCTGGAACACAGAGGGTTAGGGGCCTTACTCAAGGGCCCTAAAAGTGGCACCTTGGCCATCCCGCACCATGAACACCCCCGATACCTTCAGATGATTTAATTGTCTTAGATGGTAAAAAAATCATCAGAAAAAAAATTACTAAAATTTTTTGGAGGATGTTTTAAATTGTAATCTATTTATAATCATGCAAATCATCCGATCGTCCAATCAAAATCAATTAGATGCGCTCTAGAATGTCGCTAACCCCGCCTCCCGGGGGTGTGCTTTGCGCTAGATTAGGAGCTCGTTAGCAGTAACATTGCTGATTGGTTGATGGGTTTTTTATTTTTACAGTCATCATTTGGGGAAAACTAGTTGAGTTTTTTCTCTGAAGAAGGTGGAGCTTGTATGAACATGCGGAATCTGTTCACGGTTAAGAAGTGTGATATTACAGCAGCTCGGACAGTGTAGCAGTGATAATCACCCTCACGGAACGAGTTTCTGACCATGGACTCCGAATAAGAGCACCGACCTGATCGTAGCGCTGTAACGATGACTTTCCGCAGAAAAACGTTTCTGCTAGTGAAGATCAGAAGGAATCTTGAGAGTAATGACTTGATGAGAAATGGGTGAAGCTGCCCAGGTTCAGTCCAGGCCATTATTACTCATCATACTGTCTGAGATCCCTATAAAATCCTGACTGAATTCCGCTAACATGTGTGTTCTCAATCATGAGTTATAAAATAAAAATCATCTCATAAAACCACAAACAAGCCTAATGTACCAAACAAGAGGAGCCTGAGGTGATGTTCCTGTCCATTAGCATGTGTGGTATCAGTCAAGTGCCAGAGTAATTAACAAAAAACTGCTTTACCAGTCCTTTTTTTGTGATATGTGATTTTCTTTTTCTTGACGCCGCAACCAAGCTAAAATTGCTCTAGACTTCTGATGATGCAACAGCATTCCAGAGAGTCTGTAAAACCTCGCCTTCACGTCAGATATTTAAGTTCATCTCAGAAGAATTGGCAGGTCTGTAGGTTCGATGTTAGTGTTTTTTTAACTAATCTTTATTTAACGATTTTTGCTGGGGGGGTGTAAACTTTTCTGGCTGCAAGCTTCAGGATCCTGAAGGCTGCGATTGAACTGGCTTGCAATAGATGTGTGTTTTCAAGAAGTGCTCGAGTGCTGGACACCAGGATTTTACACGATGAATTTAATCAGTGGGGAAAAGTTCAAAAAAGGTTTATTTTTGTGTTTAGTATTGAACTTATCGTATGTGTTTTCAAAAAGACTACAGTCAATAAAAATCCGTGATTGGTCACGGTGTCACTCAAATTTCTCCTTGTGTCAAAGTTCTTGGTGTATCATAAAACAAAACTTACGTTTTTGCTAGTTGATGATTATAATGATTATACAGCTTCTTTACAAAAACAGTAAACACCTTTGCAGCACTAAATGGACCATATGGATAAAATATTTGGACACGACTCTTCCAGCCGTTCGTGGTTACCACAAATTTGAAAGCACACAATTTTGTTGGACGTTTCTTGATGTCAATTTCCCAGAAACCTGAACCTCCAGAATGACAGTTCCCCTGTGCACAAAGCCAGCTCCATGAAGATCTGCTTTACATGGGTTAGAGTGGAAGATCTCCTGCTATAGAGCTCCAACCCTGATTGCACCCCAGGTCTCCTCACATCACCTACACCAGTACCTGATTTTACTAACACCCTTGTGGCTTCAATGAATCTCCACAAATCTCTATAAAATCTGGTTGAACATATTCCCAGAAGAGTGGAGATATTACTACAGCAAATAGGGACTAAACCAAGAAGACGTCTCAACCGAAGCACATCCCAACGCTTTGTAGTTTGAGAAGTAAGACTCCAAAATGGTAGCAAATGGAATTGAATGATCTTTTTTTTTTTTTTAACAGCGAGGGTTAGAACTTGCACACAGTCCTTCTAATCTGGCTTTAATTAAGTGCTCTGGTTTTCCAAAACTCACCGAGCCAACGTTTCGAAGATTTAAGCTGCACAATAGTTTGCACCCTGGAGAGGATGCTGGCTAATATTAGCACCTAATAGCTGAGGATAAGCACAACAGTTCCATCATAGGTTTTTTAGTGGGGGTTGCTGTAAAATGGAGAGAAGTTCGGCCTGAAGTGACGCAGCAGTCGGTCTGAGGAACAGAGAGCCTGAGGACTTGCGTGTACTAAAGCAGGTGGAGAAGCCATGCATGAATCAGGACAAATCTCTGGGTGGCTTTGCTCTTCTTCACTCCTACAGCCCACAAAATGTCTAAAAAATAAACCCAAATCCCCGAATGAAGCGACGCTCTGAATCTGCTCTGAAGGGTTTCAACGACTTACCATTAACCTCTATAGATTTCCCATTGCTGGAGAAGTAACGCAATTGTGTTTCCCTACTGTAGATTTGTTTCACTGTGCATGTGTGTGTGTCTGGGGTGTGTTTATTTTAGAATTTAGCTTGCGGTTTCAACTCTTAGATCTGCTTGCAATTGTTTCCATAGTAACAGCCCATTAACAGGAACGTATAACTCTATGGATAATAATAATAAAGATTCAACATTTGTTACAAAAAATCCCTAAAATTACTACCTTTTTTTTTTTTTTCAGATCTACGGATGGAGTCTCCGGCGTCCACATGACAGTCACGGCTGCAACTTACGGCTAAAAGTTCATGGACACCAGACCAAGATTTCTGTGCTTCTTTTAGACCTTCACTCTTTCTGGAAGATGTTCCATGAGATTTTACATGAGATGAGGAGGTTCCTGGGGTGCATTTATTTATTCGTTCAATAGGGTTGGAGCTCTAGCAGGAGATCTTCCACTCCAACCTGTGTCTTGCAGATCTTCATGAAATTGGCAATATATAATTATACAATTGTGTATTTTATAAACTACACAACGATATTGTATGGTTGCAGTGCAGAATTAAAGCATAAGGGTTGCAATAATTACACACTCGCTTTTTTGCTATCTGTGTCTCACACTATGGCTCTCTCGCTCTCTCTCTCACACACACACACACACACACACACACACACACACACACACACACACACACACACACACACAGCAGTGTGTCCATTCTGTACTCCCTTCTGTCAAACCCCATTCGGCGTATTTCACTCCTAAATTCATGCCGTAAAGCCGTTCGGATGAAGGAATAAAAACCCTCACGTCTGTATTTATTCCAATTTCTCAACCCTCGAGTCCCTTCTGATGCAAATCCAAATCTAGCCTCGTTACGGGGTTGCCATGGCAACGTTTTCTTTTTCTTTTTTTTTCTCCCCCAGAACCTCAGGTCTGAGTGATGGAGTAAAAAAGTGACGGAACCTCTTAAAAAAAAGGTACAAACACAGAGATGTATTAAAGCCACTTTAACTGAATTATCGTTATCTGTGTGTGTGTGTGTGTGTGTGTGTGTGTGTGTGTGTGTGTGTGTGCGAGGTCACGATCGTTATCGAATAAAGCGATGCCACATGCATTGTGTATCCATCCCCATGGTGTGTAAACAACATAACGAGATAACAACGTGAGCGATGTTAAACTGAATTATCGTTTTCTGTGTGTGTGTGTGTGTGTGTGTGTGTGTGTGTGTGTGTGTGTGTGCGAGGTCACGATCGTTATCGAATAAAGCGATGCCACATGCGTTGTGTATCCATCCCCATGGTGTGTAAACAACATAACGAGATAACAACGTGAGCGATGTTACAGGAAAGATAAATCTTTTGATAGGGGAGAGTGTGTGTGTGTGTGTGTGTGTGTGTGTGTGTGTAATAATGAACACCGGAGTGCTCTTGTACAGAAGGGGAGTGAGAGTATGAGAGAATGCGCATGTGTTCGAGAGGAGAGGAGTGGGAGGAAGTGTGTGTGTGTGTGTGTGTGTGTGTGTGTGTGTGTGTGTGTGTGTGTGTGTGTGTGTGTGTGTGCTTTTTCATTCTCAATGTAAATCTGCTATCAGGCTGCAAGCTGAAGCTGAAGTGTGTAGGCGGTAACAGCTCCCAGCTTACTCCTTTATGTGGGGGTATGGAGTGTGTGTGTGTGTGTGTGTGTGTGTGTGTGTGTGTGTGTGTGTGTGTGTGTGTGAGTGTGTGAGTGCGCGTGTGTGTAAAGTGCAGTGTGTGTGGTATTTGTGGTGTATGTGTGTGTGTATATCATGTATATGGTATCTGTGTGTGTGTGTGTGTGTGTTCTGTTCTTCTCACTCTACATAAGTTACGTCTCTTATACATTTCAGAACCTCAGACTTTTTCAGAGCATCACATGACAGCACACGTAGCTGCTGATCTGAACACTGACACTGGAGACTCCTTCCATTACACGTACCCTCATGGGCTACAGTACGTCCTCGTCTTAGACCTTTAACACAAACGTATCCGTACTTAAGAGACGAATTAACTGTGAACGTAGTCGTGGATGTGAACGTGCATTCAAAGCTACAGTACCAGGATTTTTTGTTTTCAGTATTTATCATTCTAAAATATAATTAGAACAAATACATTTTTCATGAATCATAAAAATAAAAAAATATAGACAAAATAAATTATAAATATATAAAATTCATTTCGATAAAAATTTATATAAATTGAATTTAATACAAATACAAATGAAAACCGTCTAATTTAAATATACATTAAATTTAAATCGTTAAAATGTAATTAAATTGAGAAATGCAAAAATTTATCAACAAAAATTAATTAAAGAAATACAAATAAAATCTAAATTTACTAGAAATATATAAATAAAAGTATAAAAATAAAAAATGTATATATACACAGACACACACACAATATGTACAAATAGAAAAATACAATGTCCATTTATTTATTTTTAAATAAATAAATAAAAAATTATAAAAAAAAAAAATACAATTAAATAAAAGTCATTGTCACTGCTCAGGTGTGGAACCATGTAAAGGTGATTGGTGAGAGATGATGTGAAGATGAAGATGAACTGAAGATGAGGACGATACGTACCTACAGCAGAACTGATGCTGATGTTGATGTATCGGACCCTCAGTGGGAGTAAACGATTCCTGCGGTCTCTTTTAGATCCCGAGCGCCGGACGGAAAAGCGCTAACGCGTCTCAAAATGCTGTCGTGTTCACATGTTAGTCCAGGTGTCTCGACGTCTCTCGGGCGGTTTGAGTTTTTGTTTGGGTTTTGGTCCTTCAGTGCACTCAGCGCTGCGCTACACCTGTCTGTCATGTTAGACCAGGATCACTCACGCCCACGTCCTTGTGCTTCTATGCGGTGATTAGTGGCAATTTCAAACCATTTAAACACACAATTCAGCGTTATGCTACTTTCACCGAAGGAAAGCTCCAAATCCTGGAACTAGCCAACCAAAAAAAAGTGCTAAATGCCAAACAAACAAAAACGCTAACTGAAGTTACTTTAGTGTATAAATTACGTTTACATGTGACGTTACGTGTTCCATAAGGCTAATGCTAACGTGCAGAAAGAGCACATGGCTATGTGTGCTAATAATTCTACAACCACTGAATAATTTTAGAAGCGTGCAAAAGTATGCTAACTATATGCGATTGAAAGAGTATGCTATCTCTAGAAATGTGTAAGAGAACGCTAACTACAAAAGAGTGTAAAAGTATGCTAGCTATAAGTGATTGTAAGAGTATGCTAAGTAGGTAAAAGTGTACGAGAATACTAACTATAGAAGCGTGTAAGGAAACGCCAACTACATAAACATGTAAAAGTATGCTGATAGCAACTGTACGTGAACGCCGTAAGCATACGGTAAGTGTATGAGCTAGCTTTGGTGCTATATGGTTATAAGATTATAGAAAACACATTTAAGTTGGCGCCTCATCCAAGAAAAAAAAAAAAAGAAATTCATGATTCCGAGTTTTTCCCAACGTTACTTATGCTGGAGTTGTGAACGTTTTAGCGGAAATGCACTTCAGTCCTCCATATTCCGTCTTCTGTTCCTCTCGTGCTCGACCCCGGCCTGCTTTCCTGCCCGCGAGCTCCCAGGCAGTCCTGGCGCTTCGCCGCGTCCCGTCTGCCCGGTTCCTGACTCAGTTCTCTCATCATTATGCTTCTAGAAAAAAATCTAAGTCTTTAACGGCGTGAAAATCAAACGTCTGGAGAAGTTCAGGAATGCAGCGTCAAGCTAATGCTGCCTTTACGTCAGTCGAGTGTGAACATCCCCAAGCCGTAATTACAATCGCGGTCACGGATTTCTTTGTTGCTAGGCAACTGGGAAACATGGATGGCGGATGTATGCTAGGTTGTGACGATTTTTTGCTAACTCATGGTTTACACGAGTGACGCAGCGAAACCGTCCCTCAGAAATGCAGGAACACGACTTCGAAAGATCGCTGAGCGAGTTTCTGTGAGTCTCGGCATGTCATGACCCGTTAATGAAAGTAAATAAGAGTTAATAACCTTTAATAAGCACTTATAGTGTTGATTAGTAATGTGTTCATAAATAACACTTACATCATTAATTATTGTTAATTAGCATTAATATGCATCTATGAGATGTAAAAAGTGTTGTCAGTGCTAATAAGTGGTAATAAGCATTTATGAGTATCAAATAGCATTAATAACCATCACTTACAGTTAATAAGCAATCATAAGCATCATAGGCATTAATTAGCATAAATAAACAGCAGTGAATGCTAATAAGCGTTTATAAGTGTTCACAAGCAATTATAAGTGCTTTATATGTGTAAATTAGTATTAGACAGTTAATAAGCGTTCATAAGAGTTCATAGGAATTGACTGGCATCATTAAACCTCAGTAAAAGCTACTAAGTGTTTGAATGCAATCATAAGTGCTCATAAGTGTAAATTAGTATTGATTAGCATCAATGACAGTTAATAAGCGCTCATAAGCGTTCATAGGCATAAATTAGCATTATAAACATGAGTCAGGGTTAATAAGCGTACATAAGCGTTCATAGGTGTTAACAAGCATTAATAAACATCAGTGAGGACTAATAAGCACTAATACGTGTTTATAAGCATTATTTAGCATTAATAAACATCAGTGAGGGCTAATAAGCATTAATAAGCGTTCCTAGGCATTCATTAGCATTAATAAACATCAGTGCAAGCTAATAAGTGTTCGTAAGCGTTTATAATTATTAATAAGCTTTAATATGATTTAATAAGCATTTACAAGCATTCACAAGTGTTCATAGGCGTTAATGCACTATTAACTATCTGTGAGTTAATAAACGTTCGTGAGCTCAGAACGTAAACGCTATGCAGGGAATCTGACAAGAGCACGTGAAGGCAGCATTAAAACTTGATCAAATGTTCTTGCCGTTTGTTGGTGGGTGCCGGTCGGAGCGAGTGGCAGAAGGTGAGGCAGAGCCCGAGGCAGAACGTGAGGCAGAGCGCGAGGCAGAACGTGAGGCAGAGTGAGTCCAAGCTCACGCTGAGCAGAGAAAGACAATGAGAAAAGGAAAAAAATCCCCAAGTGTTGAGAGACCAGCGCAGGATGTGTCTCGGATCCTCTCACCGTATCTTCCTCTTTCTCTCTGTCTCTCTCATGCGTTAAAAAGAAGAGAAGCACAGAAACGGACGAGTGCAGGGAGAACAAACCCTGAGTCGTTCCAAATCAGGCATCGAGAGCTTCTCGTCCTTACGAAACTCGCAGTGAGGATGCGTCTCCTCCACTCACGCCTTCACACGCAGCACACTATCATCAACCACGGACAGAGAGAGAGAGAGAGAGAGAGAGAGAGAGCACACCCCACTCTCACCAACCCCGGAGAGAGAGAGAGAGAGAGAGAGAGAGAGAGAGAGAGAGAGAGAGAGAGAGAGATTCCCCATTGTGTGTTCATCCTCCGATTGGTCAGGTATGTACAGAAGGTCGTCGTTCCTCTTTCGCTCTCTCTCTCAGTGAGGGGGGGCAGTGGGTGGGTGGGCAGATGGGATGGAAGGGACTTGAGATAAAGCCTGAGTTCTCTCTCTTTCACTCTCTCCACATCTCTGTCTATTTCTCTTTCATTCCCCTATATTTATCTTTCTTCACTACTCTATCCTTCTCTCTTGTCTCTTTCTACCGCTCTCTTCTCTTTCATTCTTTACCCTTCCTTGTCTCTCTCTCTCTCTCTTTATCTCAATTTATTTTATCTTTCCTTCCTCTGTTTCTTACACATTCTCTTAATCTTGCTTTCTTTCCTTTGTCTCTTTTTCTTTCTTCTTGATCCAGATCCCTGTTTCTTTCTTTCTTTCTTTCTTTCTTTCTTTCTTTCTTTCTTTCTTTCTTTCTTTCTGTTTTCTCTCATTGTCTCACTCTTCTTTCTCACCTGTCTCACTATCAGTTTCTCTCTCTCTCTCCCTCTCTCTCTCTCTCTCTCTCTCACTCTCTCTCTCTCTCTCTCTCTCTCTCTTCACATATATATAAATATATATAAGCACACACACACACACACACACACACACACACACACACACACACACACACACATGTGTGGAAATACTTGCAGGCTTCAGAAGAGGTTCACAGAGGCAGGTTATGTGTGGGAGGAATGAGAGTAACAACACAACCGCTTACACACACACACACACACACACACACACACACACACACACACACATACACACACACACACACACAACCCAGCAATTTCCCTTTCCATTTGCTCTACAAAACACAACATGACCAGTACTTCCCTATAAAGCCCTGCCGCAGCAACATCCCCCCCCATATCCCCCTCCCCCGCTAGGTTATATAATAAACTTCTGATATAAAAACAAGTCCCTTTACTCTGAACACCTTCTTACGTGCTCCTAATTCAATCGAGGACTTGTGTTTGAGTGACCGGTGTGCCGTCGTGTCACCATGACAACCGTAAAGGAGGAGGCGTCCAGATGCTGAAAGTGATGAAACGGACACGTTCACGTTTGCAACACCTTCAAATCCCAGGTCTGATTTCTCCTCTTTCTCCATTTTTATTTTTTATTTTTTTGGTTCACATCTCACACCACATCGCGGCGTGAAATAATACGACGCCTCATTCACCGAGTCTCGGCTTCGGCTGTGTGTGAGATTAACACGCTGTGTGTGCAGTGTTACAGTTCCTCACTAGGAGCAAACAACATGAGCTACTGAGGGATTCACTGTGACACTGTTACACCACATCACCCTGCTATCGAGCTTCAACCCTACGAATGTGCACGCTGACTGCACCCCAGGCCAAGGATCTTAAAGTTTATTACTTCTAATAATAATAATGAGAAGAAGAAGAAGAAGAAGAGGAAGAAGAAGAGGAAGAAGAAGAAGAGGAACAATGGTTCCACAGCAGGCTGCAGTGCTGAAACAGAAACACTTGGCCAGAGGCACATTACGAGTCGTTCTGTTTCCTTCAGTCACTATCATTCTCTCGCTCCTCCTCTTCGACTCTTTCTTTCTCTTTCTCCCTGCATCTGCTCTGTAATTATTTCCATGGTTACCGTTCGGGACGTGGGCCTGAGCTAGTGTACAAATGTCTCTTTCCTCTTCCTTTCCTTTTTTTTGTCGCTTTCTGTCTGAGTCTGACTGTGTTCGTTAGCATACAATTATTCACCCACATGTGAAAGAGAGAGAGAGAGAGAGAGAAAAAGAGAGAGAGAGAGAGAGAGAGAGAGAGAGAGAGAGAGAGAGAGAGAGAGGGAGAACTTTTTTTCCTCCTCTCATACTGGATGAAAACGGTGTGACTGGACCTTCTCTCGCTCAAACCCTCACATGATGGAAAGTATATACTGGGTTCTGTTATGAGTGTTGATATTGATGTTTTGATTGATTGAAAATACAAGAGCAAAGTAGAAGATATTTCACAAGGGACAGGTTCTACTGGAGGACACCAAGTAATCTGGTTAGAAGAAATATTTTCAGGGGAGATCACAAAAAAGAGAGAGAACAGCAAAATGTGAGAGGAAAAAAAATAGAATGCAAAAAAAGAAAGAGTATTCCACTGGGATTCTAAGATGATGAGGAACTGAACAAGCTTCTCAATGGTCTGTGTGAAGACTACTTTCTCTACCCATCCCGAGGCATCCTGAGGTTGCTCCAGCTCCAGTCGTGTCCCACCTCGTGGAGATTATGGACCTTCAAAAACTCACACTCTTCATATCACACAAATGATGATACATTTTCTTTGGAGTCTGGTTCCTCTCAAGGTTTCTTCCTCATAACATCTAAGGGAGTTTTTCCTTCACCACAGTCTCCAGTCTCCTCATCAGGGATCAACACACATCATTCACTTTCACTCTTAAATTCTCTACAGAATCTTTGAGACGATGTCCATGGTGAAAATCGCATTAGAAATAAACTTGACTTGAACAGAAGCATCTCAGCATCTGTTGGAACATTTCCTGATCATGTTCTTTCTAAAGGAAACCTGAGCTCCCACAGCCTTCATTTGCATTCTTCTCCGACGTTTCCCGAGCCCCGGAACTCACACGCATTGCCGTGGGAACAGACGCTGTAAACGTTTCCTTTTTTAACACCCTTAACACGTCATAAAAATTCAATTCCTGATCTGCACTCGATGGCCTTCAGCCCTCGAGCATGAAACTGGATGAAATGAATAGAACATGATGGCATCTGCTCCAATATAATGAGAGTGTTAGAGCTGAGAACTTCTGAGACTGAGTCAGGACAGATACAGGAACATCTCCAGCTATAATCAGAGGGCATTAGAAAGAAGAATCGGAGAAGGGATGATTACTGACTCTGAAATAAAAATGATTGGTATCGAAAGACTCCAAAAATTTGATATCAATAACCTTTATTTCCTGGTCAGTGGATTGTGATTGGCTGGAAGTTCATGTGTGAAAGAGCATTTCTACAAATTGTGGAACAATATGATTTAGCAATTTTATGTTGCGGAACATTGTTCTGAAATTATTTCGCAATTTTTAGACACAGTCTTCCACAGGTGATTTAAGCTCCGCCCACTTTTACTTCTGAACGACTCCAACTGTTTAATTTTAATAACACAGATTTTTTTTCTAGACTTCCGTTGCCCCGTTTTAACTTTGATGGGACATGTTGCAGACATCAAATTCAACATCACCCCATGTTTTATTGTGAATAGATAATTGGTTTATGACTTTGGCAAATCACTGCGTCAGATGTGGGATTGGGATTGTACCTGTCCTGAACTAACATTCAGACTCACCTGCTGGAAAGTGTGTAGGATTTAGAGAAATACTATTCCAATTATTTCAATGCCGACCATCTTCTTATTCGTACATAGTTCTACATTCTTCACAATATTCTGCATTTTACTGGGACTGATGTTTCCTCAGGTGTAAGGGGCGAGTGCTTGCGCTTGCAGATGATGATCTAGAGATGTTACTGAAAATCCGTCTCTCAAAAGCTTCGACTCGAGAAACATCCGAATTTCAGAGGCAAGAACTTCACACGGGTGCGTAACGCGATTCTGAATACAAGGAACCTTAAGGTTATTTATAGCTCTTAGTATTTAAAAATGTTAGTAATATAGTTCTTACAGCAGACTCTCAGTGTGTGTGTGTGTGTGTGTGTGTGTGTGTGTGTGTGTGTGTGTGTGTGTGTGTGTGTGGGATCGGGCTTCATCATCTACATTTCAGCATCTACATTTCTAACCTTGACGCCGTTGTCTGTTTCGCTCCGAGCGACTGGAATGGATTTCTGGCCGCATGCCATAATGCCACGTGCTCACATCCGACCTTTTCTTCAGCAACGAGGAGCACACGTCATTATTTATGACATTAATGCACATTAACCCTGAGGGTATCTGGGATGATGCTCGGTCTTCTTAACCGTTTGTCCATCTGTTTCCAAATGTCCTTACAGAGAATATCTCGCATAAAACCCAGCATCATTAGCACCTCACAAGCAAAATATACGTGTACGAGCTCGATTTATCTGAGGACACCTGGCTTTTCTCTCCATATGTGGTTCTTTGACAAACCACTAAACTTGAAGGTATACAATTGTGCAGGACGTCTTTAGATGCAGTAGCAGGAAACTTTCTCTCTACTTGAACCAGGAGACCCAAACGTGTTTCAGGATGACACATAAAGCCTGCTTTAATATAAAGCTTTACATGGGGATGTTGGAGTGGAAGATCTGCTATAGAGCACAAATCCTACTGAACACCTGTGGGATGAATGTGAACGCTGACTGCACCCCAGGTCTCCTCACCTTCTCACCTACATCAGTACCTGTCTTCACTAACACCCCTGTGGCTGAATAAATCTCCACAAAAATCTAGTGGAACATCTTCCCAGAAGAGTGGAGGTTACTGTAAGAGTGAATCAGGGACTCATTGTGGAGTGAGATGTTTAGAAAGAAGCACATGGCAATCTTATGGTCAGGTGTCCACACAAGTTTTTGTCCATACAGTGTATATACATATGTTGGTGATATGCAAATGAGATGGGTCTGGTGGGCGGAGCTTAGGTCCAAAAAAACATTTATACAGAGCAAATCTGCTGGAGTTTCTAACTACTCTTCAAGGTGTTTAACAAAATATGGCACAGTACAGGTGTGTGTGTGTGTGTGTGTGTGTGTGTGTGTGTGTGTGTCACAGCTTGTTTTTTTTCCCCGTTATAACCCAGCTGACTCGGCTCCTGAAGGAATTCTTAATGACGATAACGAGTTGAACGAGGTGTTCAGAGATCCGTTTGTTCCAACAAACTCAACCCTCACTGATGACCCGCTTCAGCTTTAAGCGATCTGGCAGGTCTGTTCGGTGCATCATAGATACGTAACATAGACTATTTCTGGCCAGATGTTTTGTCACTATGGATACACACGGATAGCTGTAATGCGTGAGTTTCTGAAGGTGAAGTCGAAAAAAGTAGGCCATGAACAAACAAAAAAAGAGAAGAAAAGTACAAAAAAACTTTATCAGGAGCTTTGTGTGGACGTGAAGACGGAGGATGAAGGACGCACATGAAGCATGGATGAAAACACCTGGTCAAAGCTGATGCCAGGAAGTGAAGTGTAAAAGCTTGAAGCTGAGCAAGCACACGTTAACACATGTAAAAACACACACACACACACACACACACACACACACACACACACACACACACACACACACACGTGATATAATTGGAGCGCAGACAGATGCAGTTCAGGCAGATTAATTGCATGACAAATTCAAACCCTGGCGAAACCTCAGACGTGAAACGTGAATCAAACACACGAATAAACAACTTGTTATAGATAAAGAAAATTTCACAAATTCTGTGTGTAGGTGTGTGTGTGTGTGTGTGTGTGTGTGTGTGTGTGTGTGTGTGTGTGTGTGTGTGTTTGATACTGTTTTTGGTGCTCTTTCTTTGTGTGTGTGTGTGTGTGTGTGTGTGTGTGTGTGTGTGTGTGTGTGTGTGTGTGTGTGTGTGTGTGTGTTTAAGGCTCCTTGTGGTATTCTGTATGTGTGTGTTTGTGTATAAGTGGGAAGAGGGGTTGTGTATGTATGTATGTATGTATGTATGTATGTATGTATGTATGTATGTATGTATGTGTGTGTGTTTGTGTGTGTATGTGTATGTATGTATGTATGTATGTGTGTGTGTGTGTGTGTATGTGTGTGTGTGTGTGTGTGTGTTTATGTTTGTGTGTGTGTGTGTGTATGTGTGTGTGTGTGTGTGTGGGTTGCAGTACTGTTGAAGAGTCTCAGTGACTCCGTTATTCAGGCTGCAGTCGCGCTCAGCTAATTGAAAATTTCCGCACAGCAGCTCGGCTCATTTCTCCCTCCGGCTCGCGTTCTCTCCATCAGGCTGAAGCTCGACTCCGATCTCTCTCACGCCAGGACACACCACATGAGGAATGCTAACACTGATTAGCTGTGTGTCTCATCACGACTTTCATATACACTCGAACATCTGGTTTTGTCTCTTTGTCTTACACTGTACGCTGCAGAACACGTCTCATTTTGATCTCATTCTAATCTCTACAGTGAATGTGAGGATCTTCCGATTCATTGGAATGACATTAATTCATTCTTTGTGTGTTTCATGAATCATCTATCTATCCTTTATGAACAATTGTTTGTGGACACCTGACCGTAAGTCTTGAATGTTCAATTCAACATTTAGTCTCATTTTGCCCGTCTAATAAACTCCACTCTTCTGGGAAGATGTTCCACTAGATTTAGTGGAGATTTGTGGAGATTCATAGATGCCACAAAGGTGTTAGTTAAGTCAGGTACTGATGTAGATGAGGTGAGGAGGCCTGAGGTGCAGACAGTCCCCTCGACATGGAAAACCCTCGCGGTGCGAATCGACCCAAACGTGCAGACTTTTCCGTGTGTTGCCAGAAGGTAAGTGGAATAAGTCTGTATTTTGGCTTCACTCGGTGTCTGAGCTCAAGGTTAGTCAGCTAATTTTTGCACCAAAAAAAAAAAAACAGAAAGACCTGGGAGGAATTTTAACAAGGCATCAAGGGCAGGAGAAGTCGACGTGATGGAGGTCTGTGAGGTAAACAATGAGAGTGGTGGAGAAAATGTATTTTCGGTGCGTGGCGCTTGTGTAATTGATGAGAGATTGTGTCTAAGAGAACGTCAGAGGAACATTAAGCAGGGCAGGTGAGAGCTGCCAGAATCTTGATGGTGCTACATGACAGATTAAAGCCTTGCCGAAGTCGCTGTGGGTCTGTGTGTGTGTGTGTGTGTGTGTGTGTGTGTGTGTGTGTGGTACTGTGAGTCAGAGTGACTGATATAAGCTTCCTGTTCTCTCTCTCTCTCTCTCTCTCTCTCTCTCTCTCTCTCTCTCTCTCACACACACACACACACACACACACACACACACACACACACACACACACACACACCACTCAGCTCCAATCTGATGACAGCCCACACGGACACGAACACACTCTGGTCTGTCCATCACTCTCACAATTCACTGGTTTGATACCACGTTTCCTCTCAGGAGTCATTTAGGATCAGGCTTTAAATACACACACACACACACACACACACACACACACACACACACAAACACTAATATCTGACTTTATTCTCTGCTGCCCTTAAAGTCTAAGTGGAGATGAAGGCAGCTTCTATGTCTCCAAAGTTCTCCACACATCTGCAAATGTATCTACACTTCCCCACATACAGTATCCCCAAACATTGAAACTCTTCTCGACACTTCTCCAAACATCTCCAAATGTCTCCAAACATCTCCAAACTTCTTCAGATATCTCCCAATGTCTCTCCGGACATCTTCAAATTTCTCCACACATGTTCAAACATCTCTACACATCTCCAATTATATTCACACTTCTCCACTGGTCTTTAAACATCTCAGAACATCTCCTCTCCTTTCCACAAATCCTCGAACATCCTTAACCTTTTTCCAAACCTCCATATGTCATAAAACTTCTCCAAAATGGGCCTGTGGCTTCAGACCCATTTTTATTCAGATCTCAGACACGTAGCTGAAACTGAGTGATGAACCTGAGCAGTGGATTTTTTGAAGGAATTGTACATCATTACTGAATTACAGCGCTGTGGTTCACCTGTAGTGAGAAACTGGCGTGTTACTGATTGGTTTTTTTCTGGTTTCTTTTGATCAGAATTCTGTACAGTGCCACGAGAGAGCAGCATTTATAATGAGCTTTTCACCCCACATCTGAACAGTGATTATAAAAGTGTGAGAAATACAGTGAAGATGTATACTGAAGAGAAAAGAAAAGATTTCCAGCTCGAGGTTTTTTTTATGTTCTACAGTGCAATGTGAAATGCAGAAAAATATACAGGACAGCTTATATAATGTGTTTGGGTTTGAATGGAGATTGTGTTCTGCTTCGGTGCAGGGCTTTGGACAGGGTTTTTTTTATTTATTAAATAAAGAGAAGAAGAAAACTGGAAAGACTCGGACGTGAGAAATCGGTGAGCAACTGACGCTGAATAAATGATGAACAGTAGAAAGTGTGGAGGACGAGGTGGGTGGATCGATTCGCACAGAATAAACAATCTGATGTGGGCGTGGCTTTGCGATCAATATTTCTGCTCGTCACGCTAATTTTAACAAACTCTTTGTAGGGGCGTGGCCTTAGAAAGTAGGTCACATGACTATTACATACAGTATGTGTAGTCTGTTGAAGTGAATGGAGGGACTCATGTGATTTGCTCACAAAGAGAAACATGCTTTACACAACCTTCTGCATGCATGATCTTGCTTGTGATTGGCTGGTTTTGCTGTACACACAGGAGTAAGACTACGCCCCCTCCTATCCCGACAAAACGCTCTCGGTTTTGCACGTTTGGACTCCTGTACTGTCTTATAGACGTCTGTGGAATTGTCAGAACTGGAACTCCAGTGAACAAAATTTAACTGGAATATAAAAATTACGACGGTACAGTCGTTCGCCCACGAGCAGTCCGTCTGAGCAAAAGAGAAAATCTCTGGTACATAGCAATCCTAGTTCGAAGCATCACAATACAGGTCAGCGTGTCGGCGCGATTCGAATTGAAAGACATCCTCACATCCTCACAGCCGTGAGATTTCACACTCAAGCGCAATAATATCATGCGCTCCACTCCTGGTTTAAAACATCCTCATTGCTCTGAGCCAGGAACCCCACATTCACACCAAATCCCATGCGTGACAGACAATTTTGCTCCGGTGAATTTAATGAAGGTAAAAAAACCTCTTGAAATGTCTTTGTGAATCAGTTTTTTCTCCCATTCTGCATTAAAAAGTAAGCCAGGTGTGCTCACCCATTTCAGGATGGTGGCGTCCCTCCACAGGTACGCTGACGGTGCGTCGCAGCAGCTTGTTCCTCTGCGACTCGGAGCGCCGCTCGCGCATCAGTAGAGGGTGAACCTGTGGAGAAGAAGGAGCAGAACGTGAACAACACACCTGATGAGTTTGATAACCCTAAACCCATACCCTTAACTATAACCCCTAACTATAACCGCTAACCTCAAACCCTAATCCCTAATCCTAACCCCTTACTATAACCCCTAACTTTAAACCTAATCGCTAATCCTAATCCCTAACTATAACCCCTAAACACAAACCTTTATCCCTGAACCTAACCCCTAACTTTATCCCCTTACCTCAAACCCTAACTCCTATCCCCTAACCTTTACCCCAACCATAACCCTTAACTATAACCCCTATTCTCAAACCCTAATAATAAACCTTAACTATAACCCGTTTAATCCTTTGTAAATTCAGTTTTTTAAGCGTTTTTAAAAGTTAAAAGCGTGTTTTTATCTCATCTGTAATATACGACCTCTCACTGTCTGTTTATGGGACTGTATGAAGAAGATAAAGCTGGGAAGAAAGTGGGAGAAATCTGTAGATAGCATATGCAGTATATATATAAGTCCCTAACAGGCCACACCCACATGAGGCAAACTGAGACACTACGAGAACCAAGAGCTATGGTGGAGACATGAAACATTATGCAGTCGACTTTCTACATTGCAATTTTGAAAATCACAGTGGTTTCGACTGTTCTGCTTTTATTTTCATCTTTGAAACAATGTGGTTCCTGCTAGCATGTTCATACACACACACTGTGTCCCAGCATCATGAACGCTACTGTGAACACCACGGCACGATGTCCCTTTATCACCTCCATGCTCTCAGTGCACACGGTGTCTCCTCAGAGAGACGCAATGGAAACGAAGTGCTGAAATAAGGAAACCTGGGAGCATTTCTTCACCTAAAGGACTGAACAGGACACATTTTGCAGAATTGTGTGTAATAAGATGTTTATTTAAGGCTCTGTGTGTGGTGTGGGGTCCATGAGAGGCCCACAGAGAAACCCCAGGTTCTTAAAGAATAAATGGAGAGAGGGATGTGCCTAATATATCACACGCTGCCTCCAGTCTCACACACACAATAGAGAAATAACTGGTTTTCCTACAAACTGCCATGTGTGTGTGTGTGTGTGTGTGTGTGTGTGTGTGTGTATGATCTCCCTCGTTCTTGTTTCAGCTCTGAGTAAATGGAGGAGTGTGTTTCTCGTTCCTTCACAGCTCAGGTGATGAATGAGGCGAGCATGAGGAGGTCAAACACCGAATCCCACCGGAGTACAAACGGCTTCATATCCGCTCACTCACTGAAAACTGGGCGGAGCTAACCGGCAGGAACGGGGTCACATGACCGACCCGTCGTGCAGCTTTACGATGTCAGGACCGAAGCAGGTCCTCATTAATCAGAGTAACGAGCAGCGAGGCAGGAGGCAGGAGTCCGTAAAGACCTTGTGATTCCATAACACACCCACCTGCTGTGTTTACACTGTAATACACTGTCAAAATAAACAGCAGTTAAATGTTCACATTTATTTACTATTTAATTTTACTTATAGTTGTAAAACTAAGCATTTTGATAAATTAGCAAAGTTACTATCCAGCTAACCAATTCATGTATCATTTAAATAAATAATCAGGTCACTAGTATGCTAGCTAACATGGAGCTAACTAATAAATTATAGGATTGAGGAGCCAAATCACTAATAGCTAACAATGAGCTACCTATAATTCTGTGTAAACTAGCAAGTTTGATGTGCTATCTAGCAAAGGGTTAATCATTCTATTGTATAAACCAGCAAGTTTGCTAGCATGCTAGATTTGACGAATCTAGCTAGTAGCTAACTCTGAGGTATATTGCCTCTATTTTATAAACCAGCAGGATTACCAATAAGGCAGCTAACACAAAGGTTGCTAGTAAGGGAGCTAACACAAAGGTTGCTAGTAAGGGAGCTAACACAAAGGTTGCTAGTGAGGGAGCTAACACAAAGGTTGCTAGTGAGGGAGCTAGCACAAAGGTTAGATTCCCCTCACACACCCGAGTGACACATTTCAAACACCTCCATGTCGACTGCATACAACCAAATTAAACCTCCACTCATAAACTATGGGCTGAGAAACGTGTGAAAGAGAGTGTGAGGTTGGAGTTGGGGGATTTTGAGGGGCCTGCTGTAAAGCTCTGACACTACATCAGTTCCTGACTTTAACACTCCAACATCTAGTAGGTAGTTACTGATTGGAAGCTTGTGGGTTCAAGCCCCAAGCTGCCTCTGTTGAGCTATTTAGCAGGGGACTTAACCCTAGCAGATAGGGTTAAGATCAGAAGGTCATGAATTTAAATCCCACCACCACTATGCTGCTACTGAGGGGCTCCTGAGCAACTGCTTAGTTGTATAAATGAGATCATTGTAATTCGCTCTGGATAAGGGTGTCTTCTAATCAGGTGTCCACAAACTTTTGGCCGTACAGTCTAGACCTGTGATGTGCAGTTACACTGTACTTATTGAAAGCTGCTGAAGCTGAGAGCAGGTCTGTCAGCGGTACCTGAAGTAAAAGCCTGATCCAGCTGTTCTGCCCTTTTAGAGCTCTACGGTTTCAGGCCACGCGCTGCCGCTTGTCTGTACAAACGTCAGCAACAGGCGAGGCAGAAAGACGGAGAACAGTAAAAGTGCTAAAAAAAAACACCACAGCTTGGCATCATGGGGCTCGGGGCGTACGGCGTCCGAACAAAGGTCAGCTGTGCATCTAGCCCTAACAAGGTGGTAATCAATGTGTGTTCAGCCTGACGACCCCCAGCATGCGCACACACACACACACACACACACACACACACACACACATATATTTATACACATATACACATACATAAATACATACACACATATACACACAAACACATACATACATACACACACATACACACACACATATATAGACATATACACACAAACACATACACACATATACACATACACACACACACACACACACACACACACACACACACATATATACACATATACACACAAACACATACACACACACACACATATATACACATATACACACAAACACATACATACATATACACACACACACACACACACACACACACACACACACATATACACACACACACACACACACACACACACACACACACACATATATACACATATACACACAAACACATACACACACACACACATATATACACATATACACACAAACACATACATACATATACACACACACACACACACACACACACACACACACACACATGAAGTTGATTCACTCTTATCTCACATAAAGCAGAACATAAATCGTAAAAAGAAGTCACGTTTTGCGTCACATGGAGGAAAAAGAGACCCAAACCTGCTCCACCATGCCAATGCCCCTGTGCACAAAGCCAATTCCATGATGAAGAACTCCTCTCCACAGGCTGGAGTGGAAGATCTAATGCTATAGAGTTCCAACTCTATTGAATGAATATGAACTCTGAGTGCACACCAGGCCTCCTCACCTACATCACTACCGGACTTTACTAACACCCCTGTGGCTGAATGAATCTCCTCAAATCTCCATTAACACACTCCAACATCTTGAGGTTTGGATTTTTTGGAACGGCAGTGTCAGTGGAGCGATGGAGGGCTTTTCACAATGCTGGTCGGGGCATTTGATTCTGCGAGGTGATTTATATCATCAGCTTGTTATATAATTCATATCAGCCATGATTTATGCTTTATGAAAGCTTGGGCCTGAAAAATCCCACCCTGCCAAACGAATATATAATGACCGTTTTCTGTGACACACAGGGGGGAAAAAGCGGAAAGCATGGACATGGAGTCTGTGTAGACTTGGAGAGGATTAGATTCTGACTCAGTGGTGCACTCGCTGCCTCCTACTCACAGCCAGGAGCGGTTCTGCTGCGCTCTTGCGTAACGGGGTGTCACACAAGCTGCAGGAGAACCGTGTCTGCACTGGTGCATGCGGCGGGTGCGATTGGATTCGAGAAGATTAGATCAGAACGGTGAGGGGCGAGTGGCAGGACGTGGCTCGTGGCTCTCCCACGCCCTCTTATGGCACTTACAAGACATAACATCATCCCTGATGTGACATTACTGATTTTACTCCAACATTAAACGCAGATGATTTTTTTTCTGTAATAGTTTTATTTTTTTATTTTCTGGTTGTTTGTGAGAGTTCAGTGTGATGTGCAACAATTTGAGATTTGTAATGCCCAGAAAATATCCAATCTCTGCACAGTACTGATATAATCTACTATATGATCCACCTTATCATTTTTTTTTTTGTTATCCATTCATGTTAGTGAAAAGCCAAAATCTATACTTAGGTATCTATACTTTTACTTTAGTATGATTTTCAGGTACTCTTTACACCTTTGCTCATTAGTAATGAAATGCTCTGGTTGCTAGGCAACGTAACAGGTGAAGGTTGGCATGATGATGATGATGATGATGATGATGATGATGATGATGACGTAAAGAAATTAATTGCTTTATATCATGTTTTTTAGACATCCATGTTAGGTGGTAAATGTCCTCACAAACAACCCTGAGTGGCTGCTTACCCTTTTGTACCCTTATCTGGAGGATTAGAAGCCAGTAGGTGGCGGAATAGAGTCTCACCTGCACAAAGTCTGTTGATTGCAGGAGCTATAGATAGTAATTATGCTTTTTTTGGAAAGAAAAAATCGCAGCATCGTGTCTGATAAAGATCAAACCATTAGGCTTTTACATTTCATCGCAACAGTAAAGACAAGGAAAACGAAACAGCTGGCCCACATCTGTACATGCTCGAATCACAGCACCTGCACGTGTCTCTGTCATTTAATTGGACTTAAGTGATCGGAACGTGTGGATTAATGCAGTATAAACTCAATATAGAAGCAAAAACCTCTCTCTCCCTCTCTCTCTCTCTCTCTCTCTCTCTCTCCCCCTCTCTCTCTCTCTCTCTCTCTCTCTCTCTCTCTCTCTCACACACACACACACACACACACACACACACACACACACACACACACACACACAACCGAACGGCATGAATATTTCATCATCTCCATCTTTCCAGAGGTGACAGTCGTTCGCTCAGGACTGACAGATGCAGCTCTGTTCACACTGCAGCTTGATCTGATCTGAAAGTGGAACTGAACGCCGGCTGAGATTAGACACGCTCTGAGTCTGAGAGCAGGTCTGATCTGTGCTACAGGTTACAGGTTGTCTAATCAGTGTGGCGATAAAAATAAAAGAACCTCCCCTCCGGAGTCGTCTTTAAACGCTATTAAAATTCACAGTAAAACTCGTTTACACTTCATTAATAAATGATTAGACAGAGTTATGGAACGGTGTGTGTGTGTGTGTGTGTGTGTGTGTGTGTGTGGGGCTGTTTCCCCTGCAGTGATTCCAGGGATCAAATGAC
>MU564352.1:826422-841445 GCA_024362625.1 Silurus asotus | reverse complement strand
AGAGAGAGGGAGAGAGAGAGAGAGAGAGAGAGAGAGAGAGAGAGAGAGAGAGAGAGAGAGCACATCAGTAGAAGTAAAACCACTTGCTCATCATTTCTTCACTTAAACACTGCTGCTGGACTGTACCACAGTTATATTTGGAACACGTTTATCGAACACGTTTTTTAATAAGAGGAAACTCCAGAGCATTAAACACACACATACAACAAACAACCAGACATGGAATATGTAATGATGCATAGAAAGAAAAATGTATAAGAAACCCATAAAAGTCCAGGTGTTTCCACACTTCTGACAGTCAGGTCTGATCTCCTGATCATATACGAGAACCTGAAGTAATCATCTCACAGCACAGCACTGTCAAATCCTGGATTCTGATTGGTCGGAAAGTTAATTTTCATTTTTGTATTCGTTTTCTTCAGAACTACAGCTCTCATAGCAAAGCAGCTGCAAATTACACATCTGTAAAATGATATGGTTTCCATGGTAACAGCTCATTCACAAGGAGAAATGTGTTTATGTGAGTTTTATGGAAGGAGTCTCCAGCGCAAGCGAAGCAGAGATAAAGTCTACAGCAGGGCCGGTGACACTGGAACATCGACTGTCAATATAAATTATCAAATAAAATAAATAATATAAATCAATGCTGTAATATAAAAGACATCAAACGAATCTACAATTTACACCACAGACTCAAATTATTTTACTGTAACATCATTTGACCATTTACATCAACCTAAAGACATATTGCTATTGAAATCAAAACATTTAATTACTAATGCATATGCATGCGAATAATTAACACATAATTAGACTATGTTAATAACTTAAAGTTAAACGATAGTGGATTTTACCGATACCGATATTGTAGTTAAGTTGAATTGTACTCGCCGATAATCGATTAATCAACCGATTGGTTTTTTAAATGAATATTGGGTAAAAAAAAAACATAACACTCTTTGTAAAGTAGTACTGACCTTTATTACAAAAAAAACAAAATTAAACAAACATTACTGAATCATGAAAATGTGCTAAAATTTATAATTATTAGTATATTTTTTATTGAATATATTCACTTAGTGCTCTAAGTGAATGGCGCAGTCCCACGTGTGAAAAAACAAACCGGTGATTCGCCTCTAGTGGCTGCTCTCGTAATGACAGCGGATCAGAAGCCTGGAAAAACTATCGGTATGGATTTTTTCCCGCTAGCCGATAGTTCCATCAATAAACTATTAGTGCCTCGACCTCTATTAAGAAATTTACAAATCATTTTGAAATACACTATATTTGGTCAAAACATTTCCGGGTCTGTGTGTAGCTTGTATATATTCTCTGAGTAAATATCGATATTTCAGATTAAAATCTTTCCTCCTTGACATCTTTTCCAGTGCGGATTTTTTTTTTGTACGCCTCTTGGGAATTTTTTGACTTGGCTGTTTGACATGGGTGACATTTTCCGAGCCACATCTCAGACTCCGACCTTATAGCAGGCGTCAAAACTGCGGCTTTTTTCCCCTCTCGCCATCTACAGTCTATAAAATACAATAAAAAAAAAACATGGTCAGTGATGCGTAAAAAAAAAAGTTCATAGGAAGTGTGTGTGTGTGTGTGTGTGTGTGTGTGTGTGTTATTAGCTCAGGGCGTACTGAGATATATGCGTGTTTTATTTTTAGCATGGGTTTTCAGAGCTCAGCGTTGTGGAAAATCAACCCCACCACCACACTGCCCACCCCCTTCCTCCTACCCCCTGAATGGGCTTATGAACGTTGGGAGGGTTCTGACCCGCTTTGGCGTCAGCTGGGTTTTTTTTGTTAAACCATCCCACTCATAAGAGCCGCAACAATCATTCCACTAAAGCCCTTTTGCCCTAAAACATGAATGCTTCTCTTTTCCCGGATCTCCCAGGAGCTGATTATACACTCCACGCACTACAATGTACTATTTACACACTCTTTCAGCTCGGAACAGAGAATGAATGATCGCGATTACGCAACACGTCCTCATCCAATCAGCAACTTCTTTTCAAGAATTAAGTTGACATTTGTCTGCTCATTATCTGCTCTCTCACAGGAGAACCTGAAGTACCTACGAATACAGCAAAGCGCTCTTGAATCCTGCATTCGGAATGGTCAGAACATGTTCATTCGTTTCCCCCCAGAAAACTTAATTTGATTAGTTTTGGTTGAGTAGTAATGCGTTTATCTGACATTTTTGGAAGGAGTCTCGAGTGTGAGCGTTTTCTAGCAGTCAGAGGTGAAGATGTACCATAGGGTTTGTGGGGGGTTTTAATAACATGACGTAGAAAAGGAGAAAAAAGAAAGCAAGGTTGTCGTGGAAGCGACAGACGTTCCACTACTTTGAATGTGATTATAAAATGTACATCATTTTATAAAGTGAAATAATTAATAATAATCAATGATGTGATTCACTAATTATTTTATTGTAACATCATGACAATATACATGTCTGGCAACCAGAACTTTCGATAAACACACACACACACACACACACACACACACACACACACACACACACACACACACACTGTATGGCAAAAAGTATTTAAAAATCCGACTTTTCCAGCCATATGTGGTTCCTTTCCAAAATTTCACCATAAAGTTTGACTCTCACAAATGTATAGAACGTCTGTGGATGCAGAAGCATGAAATCTTCCCTTTTGTTCTCCTGCTCAAGCATGACAATGTCCCTGTGCATCAAGCCAGCACCATAAAGATCTGCTTTCCGAGTGGAAGATCTCCTGCTATAGACCTCCAACCCTATTGAACTTGAATGAATGTGAAAGCTGACCGCACCCCAGGAACCTCCTCACCTTGGGTGACTAAAAAATTACCACTGATGATCTACAGCATGGCACCTGTTAGTGTGTGGATTTATTTATCAGGCAGCAGGTGAACATTTTGTCCTCAAAGTTGATGTTAGAAGCAGGAAAATGGACGAGCGTAAGGATTTGAGCGAGTTTGACAAATTGCGACGTCTAGACGTCTGGGTCAGAGCATCTCCAAAAAATGTAGCTCTTGTGGGATGTTCCTGGTCTGCAGTGGTCAGAATCTATCAATAGTGCTCAAAGGAAGGAACAGTGGTGAACTGGCGAAAGGGTCGTGAGGGACGAGGATCATTGATGCACGTGGGGAGTGAAGGCTGGTCTGTGTGGTCCGATCCAACAGAGGAGCTCCTGTAGCTCAAACTGCTGAAGAAGTTCATGGTGTTACGGCTGATCGGTGTGTGTACAGTAAATGTTCACTGTATATAACAAGCACCTGAATGAAGTGTATATACAGAACGGATATTTGCTATGAATCTACACTAATATACAACATTATAAACAGGAAACAGAATATAGAAAATGATTTAGAACCATGTGATGATTACAGGGAACAAAACACACATCAGGAAAACATCTGCACTGGTGTAGTGTAGAGATCAGCAGGGTGATGGTGATGATGATGGATGATGGTGGGGAAAAGCTGGAGGTCTGAACCTGCTGCTTCTGCTCTTATGAAACCCAACACTGCGTTCCTGACGATACTCTAACGTGTCACTGTACCCGAGCGGCCACACGGCATCGCTGTTGCTGCGATCACCCTTCCCCCCCCCCCCCCCCCGAACTCTGAGAACAGGAAACAAGGTTACTGCCCGAGAGATGTCACTTCCGAAACGCCCACTCGCTCTATCTCTCTCTCCCTTTCCTGCACACCCCCAGCCTATTGCCATGACAACCAGGAAAAGAATAGAATAGAAGTGAGCAGTAAAGAGAGGGATGATCAAAGAGAGAGGGGGAGAGAGGTAAGAGGAGAGAGAGAGAGAGAGAGAGAGAGAGAGAGAGAGAGGGAGCTGGACAGAGAACAACAGAGGCAGAGAGAGAAAGGAGGAGGAGGACGAGGGAGCTCTGAAACGTGTGGGAGAAACAGGACTCGAGAGACGGAAAGATGGAGTGATACGGGGGGAACAGGGAAGTTAGGGAGGTGGATATGAAGGAGTTGGAGAGACGAGCGAAGACAGCGATGGAGGAAAAAGGAGGAGAGAAGGATACTTTTTTATTGGGGGGGGGGGGGGGGGGGGGGAATGGTGGCTTGTTCCCATAGCAACCTAGCCTTCTATGAGAACTCTCTCTCTCTCTCTCTCTCTCTCTCTCTCTCTCTTTCTGCATCTCCCTCTCCCTATATAGTGTGTCATAGGATAGGTTTACTTGTGAAATGTGTGAGAGGCAGAAAGACGGTTTGAAGATCTGTTTAAAAAAAAAATGCATTATCAAGGTTGCATTTATTGCGTCTCAAAAGTCAGAGGGTCCTGTTCAGCACAATATTGTAAAAAAAATTAATAAATATAAAAATAAAATATTGAACGATAGCATGCAACCATCGTACCACCGTGACCACATCATGACGCGGATTGGCGCAACGTGAAGCGTTTTATTCCTCTGATGGTGATGTGCTAGCTATTACAGCACTTTTCATCCACTTACGATTACAAGAAAAAAACAGGAAACCATAAAACCTCTCTATGACAAAGGTGTTACAGTTACTATAGAAGCCATTTAGAGTCATTTATAGCAGTTACTATAGAAAAGAAATGTCAATTTAATGGCCAATCAGACTCAAGAATTCAACAGGATTGTAGTATAGTAGGTTTGTATAAAGATGTTTGTTGAAATGCCATATCGTTTCCATAGTGATGGCCTAATAGCTTTAATGTTTTTTATTAAAAACTTTATGTCAAAACAGTGAAATATTATGTGAGGAGACGTTTATTTAATATCAGTGGAAGGAGTCTCCAGTTTCAGAGGTATGGCTGTCCTCAACATAAAAAGGTAACCGTAAATGGATAAAATATACAGTTACATTGTAATAAGTGGCACATCCCTGTTAGAGGAATGAAGCACTTAATGGTGCGCTGCTTGGTGTTGGTGCTTTTACGAATTTAACAAATGTCACTTTTTATTCGTTTACGGTCGCATTTTCTGATGAGGACTATAAAATGTGCTAGAAAGCAAAATAAAATGTGCAACCCAAACTCCTCTGTCATAAAGATGTTACAGCTTTACCGAGAAACTGGAGACTCCTTCCACAGATGGTACAATTTTGCCGTAGCGACAGATCTTTGAGTTATTAGACTTAGCTTAGAGTCGTTACTAATTTGAACGAGAATGTCCATGTACACCTACTACACTACAGTCCTGTTGAATTCTTGAATCTGATTGGCCGAATGATAGTGTAGGTTTATGTTGACGCTCATTTGAATGCCATATTGTTTCTCTAGTGGCAGCTTTAAGCTGAGCCCAATGAAAGGAATGTACATATTTAGCTTAAAGTGTGAAGACAGGAAGGAGTCTCCAGTTTCAGACGTAAAGCTGTAACATCTTTATGACAGAGGAGTTTATGTTGTACAGTTTCTCAGTAACAGGACAAGCTGATTTTATATATATATATATATATATCTGTCATGAAGATGTTACAGCTTTACCTCCGAAACTGGAGACTCCTATAACAGATGTTAAATAAACGTCTCCTCACATACAATTACACAATTTAGACATCATTTTTAGAGTTAATAGGCTTTGCTTATAGCAGTTACTATAGCAACAATATGGCATTCAAACAAACACGTCCATATAAACCGAGTACACTACCATCCGGCCAATCAGATTCAAGAATTCGATTGGATTGAAGTGTGAGGGTGTCTTCAAGCACATTTCTGATGTCCTTCAATGCTGGTGGCATCACTAAAAAAAGTCAAATCAGACTTTGTTTTAAAAATTAGTTCTTAAATAATTCCATAATTTCTGTACAGAGACGTGCGAGAGTACAGGAAGTTCCTGAACTGAGTTTATAGCTGGTCGCCATGGTCATTGCGTCTCCACACATTGAGGAGTTTGGTGGAGATCAGATTCGGTCCTGGACATGAGGCAGAGAAGGAACCCGAAGTGCCACACTGTATGCAGAACATTGTGTTCCAGCATGGAGGTGAGAAGAAAGACACATTCTAATACAAAGTCCATAAAATAAAGAAAATAGACTTCCAACTTCCAAAGAAACTCACTGGCAGCCTCCTTTTATCTCTCTCCCATCACCTTTACACTCTCCACCTTCTACCCATCTGTCTCTCCGCAGCCCCACCACCACCCCACCCCAGCCACCCGCCCAGCCAGCTTCCTCCAGTCTCTCGCTCTTCCTCTGAGCTCTGAAATTCATACAAAAGGCAGAATAATGTTTCGGAACGAAGCTGAAAAGCGGCAGCGAAGCCGAGAAATCGTTAAAACGCCACCGTTGCTAAAACTGTGCCATGATATCGACTGTCTGAATCAGCGGGAAAAAAAACGGAATGAATAAAATCACCTGAATCTCCTTACTGTGATTGATGTTTATGAGCTACATCAATAAAAACATCAATTCAAGCACAAAAATCTTCAGGGGGGGAAAACTGGCAAAATACAGAAGGTGCACAAACACATGATGCATCAATGTATTACCATAACTTTATCTTTATTCTCTTATAAATAGCACCAAATGATCTATAATCTCTTTTTAAAGGAACTAGGACTCTCATTCTTAGTATTCTTAGTATTTTTGTCCTTCCTGGTTATTAATAAAAGTCTTTGTCTTCCCAATCCTTTCTGATGTGTGGGATTGGATTAGTGTTTAGGATGTCCATGGAGCTGGGACACGATTCTAATTGTTTCTACGATAGTCTTTAACAATAAAAACTTTCTTTCCGCGTCTCCCATTAGGGGGCGCCACAGCGGATCATCTGTATGTTTGATTTGGTACATGTTTTTATGCTGGATGCCCTTCCTAATGCAACCCTCCCCATTTATCCGGGATTGGGACCGGCACTAATAGTGGCTGGGGATGGTTCCCTGACTGTCCCTGTTGTCTTTGACAATGAACATCGAAATTCGTCTCTCATTTAACCGCCGACGTCATGCTGCAAAACGTCAGAACTCCACATTCGGATCCTATTTACTGTGTTCATAAACTCCACTCTTCTGGGAAGATTTTGGAGACGGCTTGTCTGAGATTCAGCTACAAGGGGGTAAGTAAAGTCAGCTACTGATGAAGGTAAGGTGAGGAAGAGCAGGAGATATCAGGAGATCTTCCACTCCAACCCATGTGACGCAGATCTTCATGGAGCTGGCTTTGTGCACAGGTGCATTGTCATGCTGGAGCAGATTTGGGTCTTCTAGTTCAAGTAAAGGGAAAATGTCATGCTAACGCATCCGAAGACGTCCTACACGATTGTGTGTGTCTCTGAATTTGTGGTAACAGTTTGGAGAAAAAGCACATGTGTCCCAATACTTTCGGGATATTGTCTGGTCCTGCATCCAGCATCTAAATTCTTTCAGAATACAGTGAATTATATCCGGGAACAACCTTCTCAGCTCTCGAGTTTTCAGATGACGAGTTTTCGATGACGTGTCGGATTTTGTCGTACGAAACCTATTTATACGTCAGCAAATGTATTAACTTCCCTTCAGAAGGATTCATTTACACAATTTGTACATTTTGTACACATTTCCAGCCTCTGTGCCAAAAGATGGGACGAAACTGGCTTTAAACTCACGGCCTTTAATTAACGTTATATTTTATACATAATTACACACGTGGCACGTTTCATTTCCCGTTTTATTCATTCCGTGAGTCAATGTGGAATCCGAAAATGCTTCCGTACTCTCGTTTCCTACATTATTAGCGCAATAATTCTTCATAGCTCACACACACACACACACTCACACACACACTCACACACACACACACACACACACTCACACACACACACACACACGTGTCACACCCTCTAGATACACACATCATTGATCATGATTGATATCCTCTTTAATAATGATCCTAGCGTGAACGTTTCTTTTCTTTGCAACGTATTTGCATTCCTTTACTGTATGCTGCTCATCCTCTGCCTTTCTTCCTCTCTTTCCCTTCTTTCTCCCTCCTCTTCCTCTTAGTTTATATTAGTGTCTGGGGAAACTGTCAGCGAGGTGAATTGAGAATCCTGAATGAAGTTTGCATATTTGCATTGTACAGCACTTCTGCCCTGAATGGAATATTTTCGACACCGCAGTGTCGTTGTTCCTGACTGCTGCAAACTGCATCCATAAACAGATAGAAAGTGCTTACTTCACCTTAAACACTGTGTGTGTGTGTGTGTGTGTGTGTGTGTGTGTGTGTGTGTGTGTGTGGTTTCACTTTACCTTGTGTATACATGTGGTCTTAGCTCACACAGTGTGTGTCTACTGTTGACTCCAGAATTACCTTTTTTCTTTTTTTTTTTTTTATAATATTCACCTCTGTAGCAAAAAAAAGTATTGGCACCCCATTGAGCAAGAGCTAGAAAGTAAGAAGCTTTTTACTCATCATGTACATTACAGCACAGTGAAATTCTTTCTTCACGTATCTCGGCGATGTTATGACGCTGGGGTCAGCCATGATACACAACCCTGGTGCACAGAGGGTTAAGGGCCTTGTTTAAGGACCCCAAGAGTGGCAGCTTGTCCATAGAGGGACTTGAACCTCTGATCTTCTGATTAGTTACCCAGAGACTTAACCACTGAGAAACCACTGATCATTGCCTTTTTACCAAATTTTCCATCATCCATAACACACAATAAAAGCCATAAGAACAACAAAGTGCGTTTCAAAAGAAGGTCAACTTCAGGACCTTCACCAAAAACCACACAACACAAGGACCAATAGATGCACATGCAGGTGAACACACTCTTTATCAATCCAATGCAAAGGAATCTATTTCAACAGGAAGTAAAACTCAAGGTTGGGTAATAACAGGAACGCAAATGCAGGGACTGAACAAATACGCCATAAAATACGTCTGGACTCAAGTCTCTGTATATGCGGTGTGAGTGAGTGTGAGTTACACAGCACACTCGTGCCCAATCAGAAGTCTGGTGACGAGGGCCGTGTCCGCATTTAGGCACAAGTCTACCTTTTGTCTGAAACACTTTTGTTTGAAATCGTTTCTCAAAAGTCGCTCATCCACACTGAAATGTCTGGAAACACTCACGTCCCTGTACTGCGCATGAGCGAAACGTAACACACTCCGACCTGCGTCATTTCTGCCTGGTGTTTTTTTACTTTCCGTCTGCTGTTTAAACAGAAACTCAGTAGTGTGAACATGTTCTTATACGTTTTTGTCTGAAAAATGCACATTGTTCTCTCTGTTTTTCCCACACAGTTTTTAGTCAACGAAAAAACGTAACTTTTTTGGTAAACGCTTTTGAAAGCGCCGTTTTCGCATCGCAGTGTGATCTGTGAAATCGTTGAAACAATGAAGCATTTTTTTGTCACGTGACGGAGCCTGTACTCTGCATAGCCGGAAAGTAACCAGTGGGTGTAGTTAAGGTTTTGCTCGTGCGCAGTACAGGAACAGGAGCGTTCTTCAGACGTTTCAGCGTAAATGAGCAACTTTTGGGAAATGATTGAAAACAAAAAATTGGATGTGGAGCATTTTTAATGATTTAGATTTTTTATTTAAAATGTATCCGGATTAGGAAATGTGGCTTCTGGTGTGAATTTAGACTGTGATTCACATCAATCAATTGCTACAATGGCTCAGGAACACAATTTGCATGGAAAACAGCATTTGGCAGATGCCCTTATCCAGCACAACTTATAACTGAGTACTTAGGGGTTAAGGGCCTTGCTTAAGGGCCCAGCAGTGGCAGCTTGGTGATGACCTTGTGACCTTCCAAACCAAAGTCCACTGAGCTGCCACCTCAACAGATTTCATTTATGCGCCTATCACTGAACAGTAAACCTCAATGATGATGGAACTGTGATGAATGGACATTCGATGTTGAGGATGAGGATGAAGTTCCCTCATGAGTTTCAAGATTTCTTCCTAATTCCATCCCATTTTTCCTTTTCCACAGTGACCACTGGCTCTTTTATTAGGGATACACTTTCAATTATTATGAACAAACCAATAGGCACTGAACGTATACATTCTTTCATACACCTTTTATTTCTACAGTCTTATACAGTCATTTGAGATCATCATAGATCCAACACCAGCTTCTCCATGCCTGAGCCTTTAAACACTCAAGGCGGTCTAATATTCAAACTCTACATGACGTGGAATCCAGCTGGCGCTCGTACGTCTCTAAATGGTAAAAGCGCAATACAAATAAAACTGGATTGAAACGACTTGGTCCATGGTGCCATGGTTGATCTTCACAGTGTTTGCAGGGAATTGGAGATGTTTGTTTGTTTGACTTGACACACTGGATAATCGAGGGCTTTTACCCGGAGTGATTATTTCAATTCACGTAAAGCTAAATGATGCTCACGCTTTTATTCTCTTCAGCTGACTTGTTTTGTGTGTTCTCTTACATATAAGTTTGTGTGTGTGGGTGTATGCAGAGGTGTGTGGGTGTGTGTTTGTGTGTGGGTGTGTGTGTGGGTGGGTGGGTGTGTGACACACCCTGCAAAGAAAAACAGGCCGGACACAGAGTCCTGAGAGATAAAGAATAATTATAGTGATGATCTGTCCTCAATCCAGAGATAGACATAGAACTGTGTCATTGTGTTATTACCCTGAGGCCAATCACTTACTCATAACCACACACACACACACACACACACACACACACACACACACACCTCTTCCTTTCTGACTTTGCATCTCAATCCAGAGAGAGAGAGAGAGAGAGAGAGAGAGAGAGAGAAAGAGAGAAACCAGACTGAACAAACTTTTAATTAAGAAGAAACACATCATCAAACTAGCACAGAAAGTTTAATCTCCCCCCAGAAGCACACTGTAATATACAATAAAACTCATTATTTCCACCAGAAAATATGATTATATGCAACTTTGCCTAATTCTGAATTGCAGAAATCTCGGAATGCATTTAAAACATGTTAAGTAGCATGCATAATGCCTCAGAATGCCTCCGAAAAAAGCCGCAGTATTAGCAATTGATGATGCATAAGTAACGATATTGCTTCTGTGTATGTTGTGCAGAAAAATATCTATAATACGTGATTCGCTTTATGCAGGTCTGCTGTGAGTGCTGTGTGCTTCTGAATTCAACATCTCATTTCACATCTCTCCATTTCTTATAATAATGAGCTCCACTCTTCTGGGAAGATGTTCCACTAGATTTCTTTTGGAGATTTATTCAGCCACAAGGGTGTTAGTGAAGGCAGGTACTGATGTAGGTGAGAAGGTGAGGAGGTTCTTGGGGTGCACTCAGCGTTCACATTCAGCCTTAAGGTGTTCAATAGGGTTGTAGGTCTATAGCAGGAGATCTTCCCCTCCAACCCATGGAAAGCAGATCTTCATGGAGTTCGCTTTGTGCATTGAACAGGTTTGGCTCTCCAAGTTCAAGAGAGAATTTCATGCTCCTGCATTTAAAAAGAAGCGCTGTACCCCGAGAGAAACATCCATATTCATATTAATGATGAAATCCATCGATTTAAAAACATGCATCGGGTACAAGTTAGCATTTGTATCACGCTGCATTGTTTAGAAAATATTTGCATCAGTAAAAAACGATTTATTTGTATATAATTATCATTAGACGCGTTTTACTTTTATTATTCATGAAGTGACCAATAATTTGTGAGCAAAATTTGATACGGAGATCGATTTCTCGTCGCTAAACTCTTTCTCTCAGCACCGCTGCTGCTACGTGAATATGACGTATCGCATCACTACGGAGACCGAGGCATGTCCTGAGAGTCACAGAGAATACAGATTAACATGCCAGAGGTAGAGCTGTGACTTACTGCAGACACAACAGAAAAAAAACGTCTGGATTTCTTTTTTTTCTTTTTTAGCACTACAGAGGCCTGTTTGGAAAAGCGTCACATGTTAGAAGTCAGAAGTAAATTGATGATTTGTACCAAATATCGCCAAGCTTTCACTCTAGGGCCCTTGAGCAAGGCCCTCAACCCTCTGTGCTCCAGGGGCGCTGTATCATGGCTATACAACACTCTAAACCCTGCTTCTAAAACAAGAGAAGAAATGAACAAGAATTTCACTGTGCTGTGATGTATATGTGACTCATAAAAACTATTCTATAGTGTAGTATAGTGTGTTTGATCAGTGTGTGTGTGTGTGTGTGTGTGTGTGTGTGTGTGTGTGTGTGTGTGTGTGTGTGTGTGTGTGTGCATATGTAGAAATATTGTTTTGATAAGAAAGGGTTCCTCAGAAGTTCTCTAAGGCTTCACTAGAAAGACTTACAAATGTTCCACATGTTCATTTGTAACATTAAAAGAATAACGATGGATTGATGTTCGATTAATTCAGTTAAAAACAGTTGGAAATTTGCAGTAAAATTGAAATAAAACACTTTGAGGTCGAGACAGATTCATCACAACACACCCTCCCTGATCATTATACCACAACTCACTGTGACCACGTAACACACACTGTTTCATTTCTTATATAAACAAGTAAAAGTAAATAAAAAATCCGACGTTCTTTAAGGTCAGGGGGGAAGGGGTTCACCTCGTGATCTTTTTTGTTAGAAAAATTTAAAAAGATGAAGGGAAAAACAGAATGAGGTTTTATTATAAGTGTGTTATTACACCTGTGTTCTTTATTACTCATCTTCTACAAATACGCTTGGATTATTCTGATCATTCTGCTCTGATGAAACGATGAACAGAAGGACTTGAGCAAAAGTCGTCAGGTAAAATAGTGACAAAAAGCCAGTGTGTGTGTGTGTGTGTGTGTGTGTGTGTGTGTGTGTGTGTGTGTGTGTGTGTGTGAAGAGTGTGTTGCAGTACCAATGAAAGAGGAGCAGGTGGCTTATAGACACGGCCAGAGCTCTGTTTGGACATCACTCACTGCTCCATAGTGGGAGGACATCATGCCAAGTGTCTTACTGTAATGCACACAGTATGAGAGGGCAACAGAGAGATAGAGAGAGAACGAAACTGTATGTGTGTGTGTGTGTGTGTGTGTGTGGGTGTGTGTGTGTGTGTGTGTGTGTGTGTGTGTGTGTGTGTGTGTGTGTGTGTGTGTGTGTGTGTGTGTGTGAAACAGGCAATGAGGGATGAAGAACAGAATGAGAGTCGCAGGGACAGACAGCGAACCCTTAGGGGGAAAAATCTGAATGAGAGCATGCATGTGTGTGTGTGTGTGTGTGTGTGTGTGTGTGTGTGTGTGTGTGTGTGTGTGTGTGTGTGTGTGTGTGCGCAAAATAGCGTGCAAAATAAAAAGCCGTGAGGACATGAATCAACACATCAGCAAATGAACTCATCAACTCCAGCTTATAAACGTATATTAAAAAAATCCATTATAAACCCAAATAAACACAAATACGTAATAAAAATCGGTCATAATCTCAATTAACACTTAGTTTTATAGATTTATATTATTATATCATTAGAATACAAAATAAATGAACACGAAATGAAAAAATATATATACATTTATATTAATAAAACAAATAAAATACATAAAAAAACCAAAACTTCATCATGAAGATGTGGGAAAACTTTACGTCTGTCTGTTACTCTGCACTGACACTGGAGACTCCTTCCTTTAATTAGCGTGATTTCTCCACATAAACAGCGATTACACACTCATCATCACACACGTCCCTGTGAACGAGCTGATGCGATTGAAACGATAATGTATTTCCAAAAGTGCATAAATATTTCATATAAATATATAAACCTGTGGATCGCAGAGTCGTTCCTGTCATACAGAAGACACCCTACGAGACATGAGAGCAGGTTCAGAGAGGGCGAGGTGTGTGTGTGTGTGTGTGTGTGTGTGTGTGTGTGTGTGTGTGTGTGGTTTTAATTCGGAATAATGAATGTCTGATGACTGAAGGTGAATCAAGATAAAATTAAAATCTGTGAAATCTGTCATTATATCTGAGGTCTGGTACACTTTCGGAGCGCATTAGCTGTTAGCATGCATGACTTTCCGGAGCAGAGGGCGCTCTCTTTCCAATTATTATAAGCAAAACATAACAAATTATAAGTTTCCATAACATATTCATTTAAATTTCCTACATTTTTATTCCTACTGAGAAATCTCGAGAGGAACCAGACTCTCAAAAGGAACTCGTCCTCGTCTAATGAATGTATAAACCGTAATGCTGGCTAGTCGCTAAAGCACTTCATATTCACTGCAGGACATTGAACATGCCGGTGTAGGACCTGCACGAGGTCTAGTCTAGAACATACCTTTTTTAACAGAGGACATGTTCATCTGTATATAAGTTTACATCACCAAAAGTCACCAAAAAAGTCACCAAAAGAAACAGAGAAATTAAAAAGAAAAACAGGAAATGAGCGAATGGAAACATGGGATGAAGAGGAATACAAGGAATGGAGGACTTGAGAGGAATAGAGGGAATAGAAGAATGGAGGAAGTGAGGACATTTGGGGAACAGGGAGAATATGGGAAATTGAAATGGGAGAAATACAGAGAATAAAAATGGGGGAGGAGAAGAAATTGATGAATAGAAGATTGGAGGAAATGAGCAGAATTCAGGGGCATTGGGGGGAATTAGTGCAATGGAGTAAATACAGGGACTGGAGAAAATTGGGAAGGAAAGAGGAATAGGGGATAGCAGAATAGAAGAATGGGGTAAATATGAGAAATGGAGGAAATAACAGGAATGGGAGAATTTAGGGAACAGGGGAATGGAGTGAATGAGGGACACAGGGCAATGGAGGGAATGGGGGACAGGAATTGTCCATATCATGTTATTTGTTTAATTTAAGTTGTTTAGTATGTAAATTGTATTGTGTTTAGAGCCCAACCAGAGACAGGAGTTGAAAATTAGCATTTGCTATAAACTTTTTATGTAGCATTTCAGTGACAAGCTTGCTCTGACACTATGTATGTTGCATTGTCCCTGTCAAATAAATAAAATGAAATGAAATGAATTGGGGGGAACAGGAGAATGGAGTGAATGGGGGGAACAGGGGAATGGAGGGAATGGGGGGAACAGGGGAATAGAGGGAATGGGGGAACAGGGCAATGAAGTGAATAGGGGGAACAGGAGAATG
>MU564352.1:823114-826395 GCA_024362625.1 Silurus asotus | reverse complement strand
GGGAACAGGGCAGTGGAGGGAATGGGGGGACAGGGCAGTGAAGGGAATAGGGGGAACAGGGCAATGGAGTGAATGGGGGGAACAGGGGAATGGAGGGAATGGAGGGAACAGGGCAGTGGAGGGAATGGGGGGAACAGGGCAATGGAGTGAATGGGGGGAACAGGGGAATGGAGGGAATGGAGGGAACAGGGCAGTGGAGGGAATGGGGGGAACAGGGGAATGGATGAAATGGGGGGAACAGGGGAATGGAGGGAATGGGGGGAACAGGGGAATGGATGGAATAGGGGGAACAGGAATGGATGAAATGGGGGGAACAGGGAAATATGCTGAATGGGGGAACAGGGGAATGGAGTGAATGGGGGGAACAGGGATGCTGAGTTCTGGTGTATTAGACTCGTTATTACGCCTCACACTGACTGATTAAAAGTCTGGTGAAAAAAGTAAGCTGCGGCCACAAGACCCAAAAAAGCAATAATGTTCAAAACATTCAGTCTGCTCCGGTCCATGCTAAAGCCATTTCATAATCATTTCTAGGCAATTATTTCATTAGCCGCGGAATCGGCATCTAATACGACACGCCGAAGAATCTCCAAACCTCCTGCAAACAAGCTAATGAAAAGAGTAAAAGGTATTTAGCGAGGTCTGAATCGTAACAGAGTCTTAACGAGGAGGAGAGTTTGTGTGTTTTTTGCATGAGAATGAGGCTGAAATATAGTACAGGCTCAGAGTAGAATAATTCTACTGAATAGACTTTATAGAAATGTTCAAACAAAAACAAAACGAAAAACAAACTCAATTGCAAATGAATTTAAATTTTACCTGGAATATCTTTCCACAGTCTACTTGAGCATGATGCACATAAAAGTAAATAAAGACAAATTCTACCAGACATGAAACTGTGTGACTACTTTTCAATTCATTGGACTTTCCATATTATACACTGTAACACTTATAGACTACACAAGTTCTACACACTGAGCCGGAAAAGTGTAGAATCACCGAGTCTTTTATGGTTTTTGAGGGACTTCCTCTGTTCGTCCTTTCGTTTCTATGCAATAACATTTTGGTGATGAAACGCTATGAGAATCTTCTTTCACCAAACAAACCTATTAATGTCCTCCATTAGCATGAAGAACAGCTTCACACACTCTCAGCATCAGGACACTTCGTTTCTCCACACGTTCAGCTGAAACACTTCACCGTGTCTCTTCTGAAACTCGCCAAAGATGTTCTTCACTGGTTCACTGGTTGACACAGGTCGTTTCATGATGGATTTCGCTCCAGACGACTGTTTGCTTACGGATCGTGTATCTTCATCGTCTTGTTGTAGTCGGTTCCAGAAGGAACTGCATGGTGTTGAAGTTGTTGAAGTATGAAATGGGAGCCATGTTGGTTCAGAATATTTTTTTCCCTTTCTGGAATCTTCCCTGCCCCCCAAACAAAACCACCCCAAACTCTTAAACTTCCACCTCCACGTGTGAGTGTGGGGGTGAGGGAGTCTGATCTCATCTTCTCCCCTGTTCTCCATCTCACACAAGTTCTTTTGTTAGAGACAGAAATGTCCCAGTTGGACTCCACAGAACTTTCATTCACGCTTCAATTCCTGTGTGTTTTTTTGCCTTTTACTGAGTTTGTTGTATAAAAACAAAAGGAACATCTCAAAAATCATAAAACACCACCAGACTAAAACTGCCTGAGATCAAATCTCTTCTACACAATGAGGTCAAATAAATCAATTAATCAATTAATACAAATAAAGAAAATGTACATAGTAAAACCATTAAATATCCTTAAACTGTGGCTGAACTCGGAGTTATTCATAAGAACCATAAATACAACCAGTTAGTTTGAAGTGTTCCTGTTATTTGAAGGAAGTTCTGGTTAATGCTAATGCTAACCGCTAACATTTCACCTGCTTTGAAACAAAAAAAGAACATGCTGACATGCTAATGAAATGTACACTTCTTCACATTCCACAACATTGGAGTACTGAGGTTTTGGGCTGAAATACATTCCTGATGAAATTTCATGATTTATTTGTGAATCAGAATTTTTCCTGCAACTTCCTGAAATGTGGTCTGACCTTCAGCCTGAGTTCTGATACTGATATCGTGCAGCTGAACTCTCGCTGACTGTGGAGTTGTGAGAGTTTGAAGATGTGATTAAACAGGTTGTGATAATGTAATAATGATAATGACTTTTAAATTCATTACAGTTTAAGAGAAGGAGGTGTGGCCTAAATGTCTATCTATAACTATAAAGGAGGCATGGCTTTAGCTTTTCTGTGGCATCTTGATAAGGGGGGGGTGGCTTAATAAAGGAGGTGTGGCCTCTGTCAGTCTTAATGAAAGACTGATAGCTTCTGTCTATCAGTCTAAATAAAGGGGGTGTGGTCTCTGTCAGTCTTAATAAAGAAGGTGTGGCCTCTGCTTATCAGTCTTAATAAAGGAGGTGTGGCCTCTGTTTATCAGTCTTAATGAAGGAGGTGTGGCCTCTGTATATCAGTCTTAATGAAGAAGGTGTGGCCTCTGTTTATCAGTCTTAATGAAGGAGGTGTGGCCTCTGTATATCAGTCTTAATAAAGGAGGTGTGGCCTCTGTATATTAGTCTTAAAGAGGGAAGTGTGGCCTCTGTATATTAGTCTTAATGAGGGAGGTGTGGCCTCTGTATATTAGTCTTAATGAAGGAGGTGTGGCCTCTGTATATCAGTCTTAATGAAGGAGGTGTGGCCTCTGTATATCAGTCTTAATGAGGGGGGTCTGGTTTCTCTTTCAAGCAAAACAAATAGTGACTAATAAATCAAAATTCTTCTGTAATTTGCTGAATTGAATTCTGCAGTAAGGTTCTGAAATATTACGCGACACACTGCAGATCAGTTGACTTCCAGATGCATTTACTCCCCGGTGCATTTGACTGCAGTACGCATGCACAGGTTTGCAGTCTTTCACTCGTTTTATTCACTGTGACGGTTAATAGTTTTCTCAGAATGAATCACTAAACCTGGAAATAGAAGTGCTGTTATACAACAGACCAAAATAGTGCAGGATTGAAGTGAAAGCATATAAAACTCCTGCTTCAGAAGCTTTTCTTTAAAGTCTTACACTTTTGCCCAATTAAAAGAAATATCGTGTAGCTATTTATTTATTTATTTTTATATTCTTTATTTCTGCCCTTTTTTTTAATCTGTCCATTAGAACCTGCTCACAACGACCTGTGTATTATAACCGATCCACTAGAACCTGTCCATTAGAACCTGTCTAAGATAATCTGTTCATTAAGAC
>MU564352.1:733114-818114 GCA_024362625.1 Silurus asotus | reverse complement strand
TCAAATACATTCATGTCATCTACTAAAGATGATTTCTCTCAGACTCGGTTCAGCGTTCAGTCTGCTGTTCCGATACAAATATCTCGTGATTCGCTTTCAAACAGAACCAGAAGTTAGTCGTTTTTTATTTTCCTGATCCAGGTAAGATCTTGTGTGGAACATTTCTGAGGAAATAGTTAGTAAAGAGATCGAGACCTGATATTTCTGCTACTGGAGTTACAGCAGGACACAGAAATACAGATATTTTTAGACCTGAAAAAAAAAAAATCAAGAATTTTTTTTAAGTACAAATTTAACAATTTACATTAAAAAAGGAAAATAAAAACAAATGACACAAAAGTCAAAGTAAATAAAAATAAAATATTTGATAAAATACTCACACTTAATTAAATGATCGTAAAGTTAAACAAAAAAATATATATAATAATTTGAATTAAATAAACACAAAGGCTTAAAGAAACACAAACATAAAAAACAAAAATAGAAGAAATAATTAACTAAATACAGCTGCTTCAACAAACACATATAAAGAGTTTAAATAACAAATAAATATTAAATATATACCGCTACTCAAATAATGCCCTCACTGAACATAAAAAAAATGCAAATAAAAAATAGAAGTTATATATAGTAGTATTAACTATATATAACCACCGTAATTATACATAAATTAAAATAATAAAAAAAAAATTTCAGTATACAGCAAAAAAAAACTTAAAAAAAAAATACACTTGGTTACTTAAAAAAAAATAAATAAATAAATAATAAAAAATTTAAAAAATTAAAAAAACAAAAACAATTGAATTACCTTTATATAACCACTTTAATGATCTGATACAAAAAAAAAAAAAAAGAAACTATATAAAACTACTTAATCGAAGTTGGAAACTGAATTTAAATGACAATTAAATAATAATTTAATTAAATAATTAAATAAAATCGTTTAAAACCCGATTCTCTTATTTCCATACACACTTTACTTCTGTATATATTACAAAAAAACCCAAACAATAAATGGTGTAAATGTTTTGAGCGATGTTTAAAATAAATCATTCGTCCTCTAAACCTTTTTGTGCATTTTAAAATGTAAAAGTTTCTGTAAATCTGCTTCTCCCTCTGGACCAAAATATAATGCACTCAAATAAACCTTATATATACACATTTCACACCAAAATAATATATTTTGAATAAAAAGGGAATAAAAGACAAGTGCTACAGGACGTTTCAGATGATCTCCAGATGTGCAACATGAACTCTTCATCATCATCATCATCATCATCAGTTGTATAAAATTAAATTTGCATAATACGAGGTAAATCATTATAACTTTTATCATGAGAGTTTATTGTACTTTTGACTTTCGTATTGGACTCTGGTGTCATTCATATGACCTTGCTATGAATTTCTGTCTTGAAAGAAATCCCAAAATTCAGACGTGTAAATAAGATGAATATTTCTATTATACTCTATTATATTATATATGGTACAAATCAGGATAGTAAAGTCCAAGGCATTCTAAAGGTGTTTTCTAACAGTATTTGAAGTACAGGAGACGCCGTGGAAAGGAGCGAGGGATGATTTCTAACGATCCCACAGAGCCGAGTCGTCATCTGCACGGATTCTTGTTGTTTGTCTGCTGTGATGTGAACGTCTGCAGTTTCGTTTTTTCACTTTTTTAATAAACTCGGACGTTTCCCCACTCCACCAGGTACTGGACCTTTCCGTCCGGCGTGACGCGTCTGGCCAGGATCCTCACCGCCTCGCCTCCACCCCAGCCTCGATTCGCCGTGTGCCCTTCCAAGTTCACTCCGTTGGGGTAGGGGGCGACGTCGTGCAGGAACAGAGATGGGCATTGCTCAAACCTCTGCCCTGGCGGGTGAGGGGACGACATGGAGAAAGGGAGACAGGGAGCAGGAAGCCGACACGGGTCCTCGGCACTGTCAGTGGTGAAATATAGACTTTATTGAGCTTCGTAAGAACTTGAATGGTGAATACTGTGATTTTGATCAATGGCATTCAAAGATGAATTTGATGAAGCGGAGAAGGAAGCGTTCACATGGGGAAATAGAACAAAGAAACTGCACCAGGAGATAACTCCAACAGCTTCGTTATTTATAGAGATACAGCACAGACTGAAACAAGTTGTGATGGGGCCAGCAAAATTCTGGAAAGCGTACATGATATCAACCTTAAACAGTTGAAGAAACATTTTGAAACTGATGAAGGTAATTGACAGCAGGTCAGTAGGACAATTGGGTATAAATAGTGAACTTAGAAAAGCAAAATCAATTAAATGAAAAAAACACAACAAAGGAAACCCAGAACTGTTGAGCAGCTAGAATCCTGTATCAGACACACATGGGACAACATTCTTCTCCTAAAACATCAGCAACTGCTCACCTCAGTTCTCAGATGTATACTTAAAATGGTATATATTCTCAATTTAAACATCTGATATGTTTTTTAGGGTGAGGGTTTTAGAATGAGGGTTTGTTTGCACTGCACATACACACCTGTAGTGATGCAGAGTTCGAGGCAGACCCTGAGATCCGTTATACGATGGGTGATACAGAGGCAGCATTCTCTTAGGGGGAGACCTGTTTATACACATACAAATAATACACTGAAATCATCCCCAAACTATTCTCAAGATTCTCAGAACCACAATTTGAATTTTTACAAAAAAAATGTAAAGGGCCGTAGTCTACACCACCGAGCATCAGTACTAACCCCAGTGCTAACTCCTCCTCGGATTTTCGAGAGTTGTACACGTTTGCACCGTTCACACACCCGTGACAACACGGCACCAGGTTGATCTGGTTAGCAGAAGGACACGGCTGGAGAGGAAAGAAAAGCAGTGAGAATAAAATATGCTAATACATATGCTAATGCTGCTCTGATACTAGCGTTTGCCCACATCAGTCAGGCTGCTAGTCAGCTAGTCGGAAAGTTAGTCCAGGCTAGCATGCTAGCTGTCTTTCCTTTCTATTAGATTTGTGTCTCTTTAAATATCTTTAGACACGAGTTCAGTCATAAAGAACGTGCCCCACAATTGTAAGCTAACATGACAACGAATTTTAGCTTGTACAGAAAAGCTAATACCAGTCACGCTAATTGTTGCCTACATCTATTTTTATTTTATTTGATAGATTTTATAGATGTTGGCAGGGGCTGATGGGTAATGAAGTTCTGCACCTTTTACAATACTATTTCAGTTTGGAATCACTTTGTGTCCTCTTGTCCTCTTGTCTTTCTGTCTCCATGTACTCTTATGCTCTTGTCTTTCTGTCTTTCTCTCTGTCTGTCATCCTCTGCTCCACCTATTTTTCTGGCATCCTATCTTCATGTCCTTCTGTCCTCCTATCTTTGTGCTCTCCTCTCCTCCTGTTTTTTGTCCTCATGTCCTCTTTTTATTTCTGCTCAGGCATATGATTTAAGCGTTCTACAGCTCTACCGAACGTGCTGATGACGCTCTCTAGCTCTCCTGTCCGTGTTCCAGCTCCACCTGGCCGAGCTTTAATCGCCTCTAAAGAGCGTCTGGAACGAATCCCAGATCCCACAGAATCTCATTTCTCTAAAACCACAGCATTAAAATTGTTCATGTATTAAAGAGAAACACATTGTACTTGTTCCTAAACGTTTATAGCTACGTTTAACATCGCGGAATACAACAGTTACATTCATTATAGCTTACGTTATAGCAGCGAGAAATATCTGAGCTGAGAAATCACACACACACACACACACACACACACACACACACACACACACACACACACACACTGTGAATAAACAGTAACTATAGAAAAAAACATTAAACCAGTATCAATTAGTGCATCAATAAGAATGTATACTTTTTATGACCAAAAGTATTTGGACACCCAACCATAAGATTAGTAAAAAAAAATTCCCATTCTAAATGTATTCCACATTTGCTTTTATAATAAGCTACACTCTTCTGAGAAGATGTTCCTCTGGATTTTGTGGAGATTTGTGGAGAGTCATTTAGCCACAAGGGTGAGGAGGTTCCTGGGCTGCATTCTCCAGCTCTATATATGTACACATTCCACATCTTCCAACCCATGAAATGCAGATCTTCATGAAGCTGGTTGTGCTCTTTGTGTTGTGCTGGAACAGGTTTGGGTCTCAAAAGTTCAATTGAAGGAAAGATTTTATGCTCCTGCATCCCAAGATGTCCGATACAATTGTGTGTTTGATAATAAAGTTGGAAGAGAAACCATATATGGCAGGGGAAAGTTGGGGAAAATCGTCCCAATACTCTGCCCCTACAGGGTGTAGTAGTAGAAGTAGTAGCAGATTCTGAGTGCAGGTGGACATTAGAGACAGAAATGCTGACCTGCTGAAGTGTCTCGACGATGCGCCGTTTTGATTTGCGAGACTCCGAGGCTGCGGTTCGTCTCTGGCATGGCAGTGACAGTGGGCTGCAGAGCAAATCAAACACACACACACACACACACACACACACACACACACACACACACACACACACACACATATGCTGAAACAACTCTCAGTCACCTGAATGAGGTTTGTTTTTTCTTGAAGACGCTTCTTATAAACGTTTTAATAGTTTTTTTTTTTAATGGACAGATAAAGAAAGTGAATCTCAACTTTACAGAAATAATGAGTAGAAGAAGCTCTGCCTAAAACACATTGTGTGTGTGTGTGTGTGTGTGTGTGTGTGTGTATATGTGTATGTGTGCGTGCGTGTGTCTGTGTGTGCATGTGTACCTTTTAATCTGTGTGTGTGTGTGTGTGTGTGTGTGTGTGTGAGACAGTAAGCCAGTGTGTAAACTTTGCACTTACCTTTTGCGGTGCGTGATGTTGATGGGCTGCTCGGTGATGAGGGGTGAGGAATCGGATGACAGTGGGGGCGGAGCTCGAACCTGAAGCCCGAAAAGACACTTCTTCTTCTTGATCTCTTTCCCCGAGACAAACCTGGATCAGGTGATTTTCCCGACAGAGATCAGACATGATCGGAGTGTAAATAAGGTGAAAACATATCTCAGGACTCTCTGGTTAGACGGCAGTGTGGTGTGTCTCACCTGTCCTTGTGGGAGTTTAACGCGTTGAGCAGATTGTGGCAGCGATCCTGCTTCGGAGTTTCTGACAACTAACACACACACACACACACACACACACACACACACACACACACACACACACAAACTATATATTATATAACATAAAATCTAATCAAATCTAATCTAATACTTCAGAATACAATAAAATAAAGTATAAATCGCTGTTCTTTTTAAATACGTTGTCTGTACCACAGTTGTTTATTTCATACTATTTGCACAAAATGGTGCAAAAAACTAAAAACATCAAACCACAAATCCAAACTAGATGAAGAACAGAACATCCTTCTGGAACAGTTATAGAGTGTGTCATTGTTCAGCCAGACCTCAGACACAGACGTATGCAATAATGTCCTGATTTTTTTAAATACGAGTGTGAAGTGACTTATAGTCCAGAAAATGTAGTGTAAATCATATCAGACACGTCATCTTCAAATGTGTTCACGTTACCGTTCCTAACAGCAAAGAATCCCAGTTCTCATTGGTGAAGGCCATAATTTCATGATCGAAATCGAAGTATTTTCTCTTGCAGCACAGCGACAGATGATACAACACCAAATGGGCCAAATCTACCCTGAAAAGATGGAAGGAAATCACCAAACATCCCAACACTTACACAGAAAAAAAAACCATTAGTAATGTGTTGATTGTTGATATTCTGAAAGAAGATCTTACCAGGTCATAGGAAGTCTCTGAATGGTCTCAGGTCCATTCGTACACACCGAACACTGGAAGTGATAAAACCTACAAAATATAGATAAAGCATGTACAGTAAAATGTTAAACGTGTGAAAGTAATGTAGCTAGCAAGAGGCTAACCTGTCTCCATATAGCAGAGGTTTGGTCAGGCACTGAGTGCAGGCTTCATGAAACCACTGGCCACAACCACCACACTGCAACATCTTCAGGTTCCACCTCATGACGGGACAAAAACGGATTATTTAATTACTCAAACAGCAATCTACATTTATTATCGAATGTTTTATCATGGTTACCTACCGAGCTAGCTGTTAGATGCGTGTTAGAAAAATTCACTAAAAGAATGTATTATTTTAAATGCTAGCTTGCTAGTTTGCTAGTTAGCATACATAGGTTTAGTAGCCATTCAGGTTTACCAACATGCTAGCTAACAGTTGAAGTAGCTGAGGTGACTAGCATGCTAGCTGACATGAAGTTTGTTAAAATGGTTTGCTAGAAAGCTAGTCAAATATCACACAATTATATAGTATAAATAATACTTTCCTTTCGTTTCTCCCTACGATAAATGTGTTTATTAAATTCTGATCTATGTGGGTTGAGTATGTAGGCAATTTTGCAGACTTTGAGGAAATATACAGTATAAAAATGTCCCTTTTTTCAAAATGAAAACCGTTTTGGTAAATTTACTTAAACACTTCTCCACTATTACATATTGAAATTTAGTATGCTTTTCCTTTCAGCCTCTACCACATACTGAGGACCTACAATTAACAGCTTTTATTAAGAAATTTAATTATAATGCATATATCTGAAAATTGTATTTTATTTTTATCATTATAAAAAAAATAGGAAGAAAAATATTTATTGTATTGTTGTTTATGTTACTGCACTAAAAATAAATAATTTGGGGGAAAAAATATGGTGTTAATAATTAGTTACTAGCGCACTTGTATATGCTATGCTAGCAGCCAGCTAGTCAATTTTTCAAATGTTTTGCTAGCATCCAAGGGCCACTAAATTAAGCGAGTTACATAAACCTTTGTAAAAGGCTGTTATTTTCAGGTAATAATGTTAAGTATTTTGCATATGGAACCTGATTGGCTCTTGTGTTTTATGATGCAATAACGCTCTCCCTTTCCATGTTCCACACATAAAACAAGACTCACTCTCCAGGTCCAGCGCAGTAGCAGTAACACTGTTGCTGATTGGTCAGATGCTGGGCATCCCAGTCCAGAGTGGAAAGCTGGTAGGGCAACCTCGACTTCATCAGCTGCATGAGTCGAGCAAAACGCCCTCGTTTTAAGGCTCCGCCCCTCTGTGATCAAACACAGTCGGTCAGATCGTTCGTGAAGGTCTAGCGCGTTCGAGTGAAATCAAAACATTCTAATTCCTTCCAGGCTGAATTTAGGAAAACGTCTGGAATGTGTGCAAGTGTGAAATGCAAGCAGTGACAGACAGATTAAAGAACTCGCGGCCTAATAGCATGCGGAGAAGCATAAGTAATTTATCAGCAGACACAAAAGTAAAGATCTGCATCAAAGGTGGAACTTGACGGGAAATTTTGGTTCCAGACCTTGGTGGCGACGGCGAAGACGCACTGGCGGCAGATCCACGAGTCGCAGTCCACCTCGGGGTCGATGGCCGGAGTGTGACACTGAGCATGATAACCTGAGGGGAAGAAACCCGCATCTTATTTCCAATTCATTTGAAGTTGAGTGCAAAAGTTTGTGTACCATTAGGACTCAATCCAGAAATCAAAGAAGTTTGAAGTTACTACAAGCAAAAATTTGCAAATGTAGGCTTCATCTAATTAAATATGCGTATATATGTGCATATTTTATTATGTTGAGAAAAACTGGGTCGAGTCGTATTAGATAAAATATATAAAAAGGAATAAGCTCAAGAAAAGTAGCATTTTATGTATTTTTAAATATAAAATCACGAATCTAACACTTGCTATCGCTTTTAGACATTTTTCTCTGTAATAAGAATATTTTTTTTAAACTATTCACGTGTATCACAATGACACATGGTTTGACATATACATTAAAAAACAAGCTTTTCAGGGATATGTCCCATCATGTTATTGTGAAAAAGGTGCAGACTTGAACGCTGTTTGCGAGCAGATGAAAATGAAATGCTGAAATATGCATAATAATGCTGAATCATTTATATTTTTGTTTACACAGTTTAAACAAAATAAATAAAAATTCACATAAAAAAAAGGAGTCAGACAAGTCGTGTGTCCCAATACTTATGGTCATACAGTGTATTATTTAAGTAATAATAATTTTGTCGAATGATAAAACAAGGTCATAAACAGAGAATTAGTGTTTGTATAAATATTAACTTCATGGAACTTACTATGGCGGCATTTCAGACACGTTATGAGAGGTTCTTTCAGAGGAGGGCCGTCACAGACACAACACACTTCCTCTCCACTCGCTGAGACTGAGAGAGTCACAGAGAGAGAAGAAGAAGAGGAGAGACAAAAAAAAGGAGAGATGGAAGTGATACAGAGACAGAAAGAACAAAGAGAAAGAGGACAAAGGAGAGATAAACAGAGAGAGAGAGAGAGAGCGAGAGACAGAAATAGTAAGAGTCACACTTAAGAAGTGTTCCCCTGTCCCCTACATCTGCCTCCTTCAACCTAACTACCTGCATGTCTTCCCTCACCACATCCATAAACCTCCTCTTTGGTCTCCCTCCTTTCCTTCTTCCTGGCACCTCCATCCTCAGCATTCGTCTTCTAAAAGTCCTTCCTGCACAGTCCCTCTAATAAACTCATTTCTAGTCCTGTCCATCCTCATCAAGAACAATGAAAATCACAGCTCCACCTCCTGTCAATGTCAATGTCTCTAAACCATACAACATAGCAGGTCTCACCACCGACTAATACACAATAATACATTATACTACACTATAATACACTATAATACACTATACTACACTATAATACACCTCATTATCAGTATCTGCATTCTGTACTTATTAAAAGGTCGCATGAATAATGTCTTTATTTATTAAACATCTCTCATAAAGTTATGGCAAGAAAAACCTACATATAGTTTTCATTGTACGTTATTAATATCGAGGTCTCCAATGTCCACCGTGACGTCCTGCAGGTAAAGGACTTACATGACTGAATGTCTTTCCTGAGGACCCAGAACTCGGAATTATCCTCGAACCTGACCAAGCAGCACTGTTTCACGACGTCTACCTGAGGAACAGAGCAGGAATTAACACGTACGCTGGGTTTTAAACGTTAACAGAATACCAAAATATGACACATCTCACTCTTTTGACGTTGCCGAGATATAAAAGTCCGTCGCTCCATCGCGCTAACACGTCTTCTCCTTCAGTGACTACGCCCATCCTGAGGGAGAAGATGGACACTGGTGGGTCAAGAAACAACCACACACACACACACACACACAAGTTACAGTCCAGAGGAAGCCATAAACGCAAGAAAGAACTGTTCTGGGACGTTGGAAATCAAGTCCAGATGTTTGGTTCTGGCCCAGATGGAACCCTCAGGTTTACTTAAAGGATTTCCAATCATATAAAACACACACAGGTGACAACATTTCAGTCCACGATGTTGCCCTTCGTATTATTGGTTCTGACGCCAACAGCTCGTCCTTCACTCACATCAAAACGTGACATTTTTAGCAAAAGACTAAATGACCTGAACAAAGCCAAAGCTGCTGTATGAACGGAATGAATCTAATCCGCTCTGGATAAGGGCGTCTGCAAAATGCATTAAATATTAATAAAACCCTACTTTATACATATATAAATTATATATTTTAATTATCATGTTTTAATTATTGTTTTAATTTAAATAAATATAACATTTAATTATAGATGTTATTTAGAGTAATTAAAGAAACTAGTGAACTAGTCAATAATAACAATATTAATACTAATAATAATGATTAATAAAATATATATAATAATAATAATCATAATAATAAAAAATAATACAATTAATAATAATAATAATAATACAATTAATAATAATATTAATAATAATAGTAACAGAAAATTGAGAAAGTATATATATATATATATATAAAATAAATATTAGAAATAATTAATTCAATAAAAAAAAGTCAAGTAAATATCATGTGCCAGCAGAATCATGATTAAACGTAAAAAGCCCAGGTGAAGAATATGAGTGTGTACAGGTGACAGGTGACAGGTGACAGGATCAGGATCAGGATCAGGATCAGGTTGAGGATTAGGATCAGGACTGAGAATCGTGTAATGGTGAGTTTCAGATCTTAGTTCCAAAAATAAAAAAATTAGAGGGCAGAATTTTAACCTGAAAAACTGTTTTATTGCGTTTACACCACAAAAAGCTGCCTGAGAAATGCAATTAGATTCTCTCAACAAATGCTCCAATGTTGCATCATGTTGCAAGAAAAGACAAAAGAACTCTTCTGTCCTGAACAAACTGTTGCAACTGGAGACTCTGTCCACAATTTGTACCCATTTATCAATAAGATCGTCACTAAATGGAATAACAACAAGAAGTTTGGTGTTTCTATCATGCTGAGATTTAACCTTCTAAACTATTCAACAGGTTTCCAGATGTTGGACGTGGGAGCTCTCAGATCATGTAGGACCCATCACTATACTTCACTCTTCCTGGACATTGAGATGCTACGGCTCAGTTTGTCCCAAAGATTAGATGTTGTTTGATACACAACATGTCAGAATTCTCTCTGTCTTCATTTGTTTGGATCCAGAATTGTATTATTTTTCAGGTTGGACAAAAAACTGACCCTCAAAACTCAGGAACCTCGGATCTTTCCGAGCTTTCCGAAGTCTTGGATTATCAGGAACATGTAAGGAACTCTGAATTTCATCTTGATCCCAGGTAGAAGACTTGCAGAGCGAGAGAAGCCCCTTTATCTCTTCACCACATCAGAAATGATTTTTAATCCGAGCGTCTGCTGTACAAGTCGCTGTGAATGAGCCGTTACTATAGAAACGATAATGTATCGGAAAGAGCATAAACGTTCTAAAGAAGCTGTGATATAAAGCTGCACCACCGCTCTTCTGATCATCACAATCATCAACCTGACAGTGCCGTGGTGTACGATGACGAAAGACACCTGAAGACTACGTTGTATTGTCTTTACAGTAACTCTTCTGGATGTGTTCTGCTCCAAGAGAACGTTTGAGATTTATTTCCCCTTAGATCTGCACACACACACACACACACACACACACACACACACACACAAAGTGGAGGACATGGAAGACCTCACATACTCAAGCATCATAAGCACGAGTGTGCAGTTTCTCAGCTGCACCTGAGGGCATTCTGTAGAAGTTTTGTTACACACACACACACACACACACACCCACACACACACACACACACACACACCCAAAGTGGAGGACATGGAAGACCTCACATACGCAAGCATCATAAGCACGAGTGTGCAGTTTCTCAGCTGCACCTGAGGGCATTCTGTAGAAGTTTTGTTGAGAAGAAAGTGGAGGAAAGTTGTGCACTTGTGCCCTGAGAGTCTTGAGAAAGACTCTGTGTGTCTGTGTGTGTGTGTTTGTGTGTGTGTGTGTGTGTGTGTGTGTGTGTGTGAGGCGCGTGCATGGCGACAGGACGGTGTTTGAATGATCAGCATCATTCAGCACTGAGCAGCTGCACTGAGGCAATCAGCTATGCAGTGGCACACATGATCAAACGCATTCATCCTTATGCAACAGCCTATTGTAGTGCACTCGGCTCACAGGGCCGTCATAACGCGTCATTATCATCTACATGCAGATTTTTAAACCCCCCCAATAAAATAGATAAGTCAATTATTTTAGGATTGATGGATGGATGAAAGGGATTTGCGTCTGATCCGTGCATGCGACTCTGGACTCATTCGCGCGACAACACGCACAATTAATTCATAAAGCAAAAAAAAAAAAAAAAAAAAAAAAAATTAAGAAATAAAGACAGGGAAATAAAAAAGAAAGATACAGAGCTCTGCACAGCTGGGCGAAAAAGGGCTCGCGAGCTAACCTGGAAAGTCGCGCGTGGGTCACCGAGCCCGGCGCGCGAGCTTGACACGGAAACGTCCGACCTTTTTCCCGCTGGGTTTTTTTCTTTTCTTTTTTTTTTTCTTTCTCCGCCGCGCCTCGCAATTACCGTGTCGGCGGCGGGTACGGGATTGATAGGATAGACGCACACGCACAGGGCACTCGCACACGTGCGCGCGCGCGCGTGCTTGCGGGCGTGCGCGCGCGTGTGCAAAAAAAAAATAAAAAAATGACCGAGAAAAAAAAAGAAAAGAAAACGTGGACGCGTCGGTGTCGGTCAGTGACCGGTCGCGCGCTCCTCGCTCCGTCCGTGGGTGTCGCCGCCGACCGTCCTGCGCGAGCCCCGTTCCGTCATGTTCCCATGCGTGGGATTTTTTTTCTTTTTTTTCTTTTCTTTTCTTTTTTTCTTTTCTTTTTTTTGTGTCCCCCGCTGACGGTGTTAAACGCCGCCGCTGTCAGAGCCGCCGTGGCCCGCCAGAGACGCCATCATCTCCGCCTCTCCCTGTCTTGCGACTTGTTGTGACGCAGACATAAAACACGGAGAGCGATAACGGAGTGGGAGGGAGAGCGACGGCCCCAAGTGTGTGTGTGTGTGTGTGTGTGTGTGTGTGTGTGTGTATGAGTGTGAACACCTTCATCACATCTGTACAGCGACCCGCTGATGCCGGAGGCGTGTCGCGGGTTTAAAAGAGAGAGAGAGCTCCGGTCCTTTACAGCCGCGCGCACGCCTCCGCGCACTTGTGTGTGTGTGTGTGTGCGCGCGAGCTCTTACTGTCGCCCTCCACTAATTAGCTAAAGTTTCGGACTGTCCTAATTGGCTGGAGCCGAGTGGAGCACGTGGGACTTGTAGGGAGAAGTGTTTATATTGCTGAAGTGTTTCCTTTTATAATAATAATAATAATAATAATAATAATAATAATTAATAATAATTAATAATAAGTTGATATCATTATTATTAATATTATTATTATTATTATTATTATTATTATTATTATTATTTCATATTTGCTTTAATGGTTATTTGAATAATGTTATATTCTGCATAGACTCATTTTTAATGCAAAATAATATTTATTTATTTATTTATTTATTTATTTATTTATTTATTTATTCAAAAAGAAAGACCAGGTAAGGAGTGTATTTATGATTTTATGATAAATAATGTCAATACATCTTGAATGGAAATATATTATTATTATTATTATTGTTATTATTATTATTGTGCTGTTTATCATAATTACATTCATTATATTAGATTGTTTTATATATTATATAGATCATCAGAAATGACACATTGTTTATTATGATGCAAATTTGCATAAATGTGTTATTTTATTTACCGTCATTAATAAGCAGCAGGTTTACGTTCCCGAATGTAGGCGTAGGAAAAGGTGTGTATTGTGTCGGAAATGTTCCGTCACTGTGTGTTGAAAGTGTGTGTTGTATGAGAGATGCACCAGACTGTCCAGACACCGCGAGCTTTAGCGACACAATCCTGTAATAAATCCCTGATAAAAGCTCTGCGCCTCTCAATACTCAAATCCTGGCATTCACTGATCTTCCTGCTGTGATGTTCAAAATGGCCTCTGGGCAGCAGGAGAGTCAGTTCTCTCAATGCACACTAGAGGGCGTGATCACTACACTTCCTCTGAGGAACCTGCTTTTCCTTAAACCCCATGCCAGCCGTTTTATCTTCAGCATTTTACCCTGAGGAATCTCATCACTGTGTTATTAGAGGAAGTGTAGAACCTGTAAGAGGAACTGTAGAGGAACTGTAGAGGCACTGTAGAGCCTTTTAGAGAAACTGTAGAGCCTGTTAAAGGAACTATAGAGGAACTGTAGAGCCTGTTAGAGGAAATGTAGAACCTGTAAGAAGAACTTTAGAGGAACTGTGTAACCTGTTAGAAGAACTGTAATCGGTTAGAGAAACTGTAGAACCTGTAAGAGGAACTGTAGAACCTGTAAGAGGAACTGTAGAGGAACTGTGGAAACTGTTAGAAGAACTGTAGAACCTGTTAGATGAAGTGTGGAACCTGTTAGAAGAATTGTAGAGCCTGTAAGAGGAACTGTAGAGGAACTGTAGAGCCTGCTAGAGGAAATGTAGAACATGTAAGAGGAACTGTAGAGGAACTGTGGAACCTTTTAGAGAAACTGTAGAACCTGTTAGAGGACTTGTTGCTCAGGAACAGAACTTACACGAAAATAATCTCCTAATCATCCTTTTCGGAATCCTTCCGAAAGGTGAAAGATTCCATATGACTGCCCTTTCTGGTGCTTCTACCTGCACGTGCTAACAGATGTTATAGACTGCCCTCATGGAGACCCCCATTCATGCGGAAACATGTGATAAGGTGCCCTCTAGGTGGCGCTATATACCCAGAAAACATGTCCACGTGCTGCAGCTACACGTTAGAACACGTTTCTGAAGTGCTTTTGGTGTTTTTAGACAGTAGAAAAAACATCACAATGCCCTCTAGGATGTCTCGATGTGTTAGAAAGCATGTTAAAGTGTCCCTTCATATAGAAATCATCTTGATTTGTTCCTCTGTGTTGATCCTACATATAAAAACCATGTTAAAGTGCTCTCCAAAGTGTGCCAGAAAAGAATCTCCTCTAGGGTGTTGGTAAAAATAGAAAACATGTTGAAGTGTAATTTATAAAATGACACCCTTCTGCTGTAATTACTGAAGTTTTGGAGGAACTGAACACACTGGTGCTGGGGATCTACAGGGTTCTTTATCCTGTTTGTAAATATGAAACAGTATCTTCCGGTTCCACCCTCCATTATAAGCAGTGAAAAGATCTGCACCACTGCTCGCTGTGAAACTTGTTTATAGAGATTTTCATAACCTTTAACAGCAATGAGATGCTTGAAGACAAGCCGTGATGTCAGAAGTACAATAGCAGGCCGGGCCTGAAAGGGTTTTGTATAATGCTGGTAAACCGGCCTGTCATGAAGTCAGTCAAGGGCTTTGGTTGTGAGTGTGAAGTATCTCAGAAAAGTTAGAAAATTCAATAAGGTTTTAAATAATGGATTGATTTCTTTAGTTCATTTTAGTTTTCCCTGTGTTTTTACTCCAAATGTTATTCCAGATGGTGCTGAAATGAAGGATTAACACACAACAAGAAGGTCTGATCTTCACACTGGATTGAGGTAAGAACTCAATAAGGAGGTTATGTATTAAAAAAAACAAAAACAAACTGCAATTAGTGTGATTCTTTTAAGGTTTTCATGAGAACTTGTTCACAATGCATGAATTTTAGCATATAAAATGTCAAAAATGCATCATTCGTTTTTCAATATCTTTATATAGAGAAGAAATCAAGAAGAAATCTGATGTAGGTCCCATGCGGTTATTTGAGTCTAAACTTCATATGAAAGCCAGTTGTGTTTTTTTTCTGCTCCTCATGTTGCGTCACATCATGTGGTGTAACACACAGAAAAAACACAAGTCTGTTTGCGCTGTGATTAACCGCTATAACCGCTCTCTATAACGTTATAATTCATAATAACGCACAGAAATCCGTGCCGCTGATGACCACAAGCAAACCACACATTGTTGATGCGTAAAAATGATTTACAAAGAATAAGTAAATATTTTGTCCTTCGATTATTTGATATCGTGGAACCGCGATACTTCTTAAAGCTCGGTTATCATACCGTGAACATTTCAAACCGTAACGCACGCAGCACTCATTTTGCGGCCGGTACCGAGCGCGCAGGAGCCGGAAGCGCTCCGTCACCATAGCAGCCTGGAGGGCGTGTGTGTGTGTGCGTGTGTGTGTGTGTGCGTGTGTGTCCTGTTTAACACGACGTTCACTTCTCCGCTGCAGACGCACGATAACTCACCACCAGCCGATCAGGAGGTTGGAGATATGCAGCCTCAGAGTCAGGGCTGAAATAAAAAAAAACATCTTATGGACTCAGTGCTTCCACACTAGCAGGTATTTCTTCTCTCTTCTCTTCTTCCTTTTTCTGCTTGGACTTTATTGACATTACAGGCAGCCTGCTGTAGCAGTGATCATGGAGTGATGCCTTCACTTTTTTTTTTTCAATAATAGAAATAATTTATTGCTGCATTTTGAGGAAGTTTCAGACATGTTGTAGATATCACTCTTCCATAAACGCTTTACAGTTGACACTGTAGATCAACTTCCCCAGCAGGAACCTGTGTGAGCCTGCAAAGAGGATATTAGATTCAGTTGGGGGGTGAGCTACAGTAACTTAGGATACACACTTGTGCTGCCAAATCATGCACGAATGCTTGCAAACAGGAAGACATGAGGAACAGACCGTGTTATGTGTTGAGATAAGTCCGAAATGTTCTTTAGAGACTGTACAGGTTTATAGAGTGTTGTGTCAGTACCTGTCACAAGCAAACAAAAGCCTAATGAATGTAATATAGTGTGTGCTCATGATCCCAGGAGAGAACTCTGCGTCCTTATCTCGCTGGACGATCCGTATCTGCACCGTAATCAAAATGCCACAGCAGGAAGTAGGGAAAGACAAGGAGGAGTCGGAATTCAAATTATGAATTCGCTGACCGCCGTAGGGAAATGGAAATCGTGTAAACAAATGATCCACGATGCCCCGTTGGCTTAACACGCACGAGCTAAGCTCTTCTGACTGACCATTGTGTGTGTGTTTCTGTGGCACAGCTGCTAGCACCATGCTCCACCGGAATATGAGGACAGCCGGGGTGGAGCTGCCAGAGGTCGGGTCGAAAGATGTTCCTCTCATCGGATACCGTTCCCTCAAACCGGATGCTGGCGATCCTCCTGCTCAGTGCCCGAAGCAGACGGATATCAGAGAACGTACCTCCTCTCAGGTGAGACACACGTCTATCATCCAGGATGTTCCTTCTTCTCATCAACATCATCATCATGATTATTAGTTACTTGCAATGCACTGAGGTTGGTGTCCACCAGATTAGAAAAAGTCCACATTTAAAGCGGCGGTTCGTAACTTTTCAGTGTGATGTTTGCTGAATTTAAAGACATTTCAATACAATGAGAAAGAGATCACATGCCGTCTATTGAATCTGCGTACATGCCGTATTTGTTTCCTTTTATGGAAAAATCAGGCAGAGCTGACCAACAGGGTACAGGGCTAGGAGGCAGAGATTTCACGTGGTTTCTAACACCAGGGATACACCAGCAGATCAGACACAAATACTTGATCACACTCTCAGCTTGTGACTGTTGTGTCTCTGTGACGTTCATGTGATTACTTTCGAAACAAAGTGCACATGTATCATCACTGAGGGACAGAAACGCCTGCTTGCTGCTTTAATGTTTTTATTTATTACATGTATAAAAAAAACATGAAGCAGCTTACAGTGAAAACGAGGGATCGCTATATCAGGACTTGAAGTCACACCATAACCACATCCAGAGTTTTTTTTTTTTTTAAAGTGGCATTACCACAGGTTAAAAAAAAAAACTTCCCACAGTTCACAAACTGCTCCCTTAATTTGTTGCAACACAAACTCAGTTGCCAGGTTTCAGAAAAGCCTCAGGGACACCTCGCACTTTCAGAGGGAGCACAGGAATTTCCAAGGGTACTTTTTCCGAGAATGATCGCAAACCATATAGAACACAGTCCAGCCAGATGTTAGCTTCCATGCTTCAGAAACCTAACACGATTTTTTTTTTTCTCCAATATGCCATCCGTTGTTTCTCTTCTTTAATGAATTTATGCTGTAATGAGCCTTGAGCGAGCTAAGCTGCTCCTTCTGCTCACAGCCCAGCTGCTGGGTTCTCATGTGAACTCTGGATCGATGTGATAACCCTAAAAACAACGATATCATGGAAAAAACGAAAATGTGCTGATAATATCCGTTATATTCAGGTTCACAGAAAACAGAAAAGATGACTTCGCAATGCTAAGTTATTGTTCAGAATGTTTCTAAGAAATAAATAAATTAATTAATTAAAAAATTAAGAAATAAAGTAGAACCCGCAATTTTTTTTTTTGCCTTGAACGACCTGAAAATTAAAAATAAAATTAGCTTGTACTTTTATTTGCATATATTATTAGCGTAAAAAAAATCCAATGCGAAAATGCTAACAAACGGTAAAGATTGTACGTTTTTTTTTAAAAACATGGCTCACAAACTCAAAGGAAGCTTTCACATTACGCTTCAAAGATCTAACAACAGCTCCCCAGAGAACCTCAGTCATTTGAACGTTAGCTAGCTGAGACATAGCCATTGATGCTTGCACTAAAAAAGAGAATAAAGACGTGTCAGGAACATCGCGTTCACCTCAGACGTGTGGGTTAATGACAAAAAAACAACCCGCTCTTCATGACTGTAATTCCGCGACGTTTTTCCACTGTGTTGAAAAAGAATGACAAGCAAGTGATAATGTCACAATAGCGGACTCTTTACACGTGTCTGTGTAAAATCTTGGTGATTTTTAGGACTTTAGAACCAGCTTGTGGTGCAAAGGTTCAAGTAAACATGGTTTGATATGGTGGAATTAGCCGTTAGCAAAGAATCCTATTTCAAAGTGCATATACTTTTGTAATTAAACTAAGAAAAACACTGTGGTACGTAATAATGCCAGGATTTATATCTTTATAGTGTTCTTAAACCGTAACCTACTGTATTTCCGGATGATTCGTGATACATTTCTTTTTGAACTTCATTCTGTATGATTAGCATGTAAGGCTATAAGCATAAAAAATATAAAGTCTCTCTAACTTCTGGCTTCGCGTCTCTGTAGTCCTTCGCTGCTCAGAGCTCTTTAACACTTTAATTCTACAACCTAAAAAAAGAAGTCACACTAACTCGGTGCGGTGACATTGCCACGGCCATTTCCCCTCTGTCGGGTCACGTGACTGTGCCTCGTGGGTCTGTAGCGACGGACTCCGGCGTGGAATACAGAGGCTCTTTTGTGAGCAGCGTACTCAGATGACACAGTCAGAGACTTCGAACAGTGAACACACTGATACTGTATCCCTGCACCACAGCGCAGACATTTAAATAAAAACTCCAGAGCAGATGTATAAGTTTAAAAGTGCACGTCTAGAGCTCCGGTTTGGCTAAAAACAGGCCACTGGTGACCTAGATGAGCGTGTTCTCGGCTTTCGTGTCACCATCAGAGTGCGCAATTCTGGTAAATGAAATGATGTCAGAGGAAAAGGGCATTGCAGGAACTTTATTAGAGGCTGATTTAACGGACGTCCTTCAGAAAATGTCCTTCGGTGGTGGTCATTATTCCAGACACGTCTGCCAGAGCGCCGGGTTGTGTGTATGCATTATTAGCTTCAAACTATTGACGGCTTTGTACTGTATAATTACTTACTTTTTAAATCAGGAAAAAGGAATCGGCTTCATTAAGTTTAATTATTAACGATTTATAAATAGTATTTATTTTGAAAGGATCAAACTGAGGAATAAATTTACCATTAGAATGGAGAAAGTTGTCATTACAGCACAATATATATTTAATATTTACTTGATTTTTTGAGTAACATCCAAAGGTACTGATAATAATAATAATAATAATTGTAAGAGGAGTAGTTATGGGTATTTTTTTATTTTTTTATTCCAAACCAGCAGAATGTTTCATCATTATTTTTTAATTTGCATATACACAGAAAAAACATTACCCAGCTCCATATCCAGCATGATAACGTAGTAATGTAATATCTTAATCAGCGTTTCTTACCATTAATAACTAATACAACCATCTTTAGAGATGATTAACTTTCATTACAGACTTATTAGCGTGTATTAGCTTATTAGCAGTTTTAACCTTTGACCCTACACCTTATGTTCAATGCTTCATGTTCAATCTCGAGGTGTTTTTTCATCACCATGTTGCATCTCTTTTTTTTTCTTTTTTTTTTTTTTTCAAAAACTGAGGCCTCACGGTATTTTAAATGCAAATCTGGGATTAAATATTAAAGAATGTGGTCGCAAAAAAACAGGATTTAGGGATTCGTGGAGTGAGAAACTTGGTCTAGAAACTTGGTCTAGAAACCAGGGAAAAGTTCAAAGTGAGAACAAAGCAAAGCAAAACTTCAAGAAACAGGAAGCAAGACAATGAGGATGGATTTATGGAGGGATGGAGAGAGGATCTGCAAATAGACATCTGTGGTGTTCAAAACACTCCTGAAGTAGTGTGCATGACTGTGCTATGAGTGTGTGTGAGAGAGAGAGAGAGAGAGAGAGAGAGAGAGAGAGAGAAAGAGAGAGAAAGAGAGAAAGGGGGGGAAGGAAAATGGGCAGCATGACACAACAACATGTCCTGTTTCCTGTGTTTGTCCACAATTTATTATGCACTTCCTGTAACCTGGGGCAGACAGCACAAGGCCGTTTCAACACTGTGGGACTCTTATTCAAGGTGAAATCCACCATACAAGCCAATAAATAAGCAAACAAACAAACAATGTCAAATCAGCTGCAAATAGAAGGGTCTTATCACTTTTTAATGACAGTGATTAAAGCTATAATCAATAATGAATGCAGTCTAATCCTGTCTACATCAAACTGGTTTGATATGTGATCTGAAAAGTTCATTCATTACAACACGTGAGATTACTGGATGTTCACGGCTCATAAATCTTCTATATGTACCCGTGTATCAGATTTGTATTTGTGTATTTGTAGCCCCGCCCCTAATTCACGATCGCTAAAAAGTCATTAAAATCAAATCTTTTCGAATCATTTGTTCAGTTAAACGACTCGTTCTGATTCGTTTAATGAACGTGTTCCTCAGTTGTGCAGCCTGATCAAGTCTGATGGATATCGTGTAAAAAATTATTTCAGACGTGCTTCTGTTTTTTTTTGCCATTGTGTTTGGAGAATGTGCATTTAAAATGGATGATACCATTCAGCGTGGGGGCGGGGAGAATTCAGGCTCCACTACTGTTCTGTTAGCATACAATAGACGACGACGAAGTACTGAGAAACATCAGAAGGGCCATTAAAGTTCAGCTGCAAGGTTGTAACTAAGTAATGAAAGAAATACACTCAAAAGTGTATATACATATCAAATCTAATTAATTATACTTGTAAGTGCCTTCCTATATTATAAAACCCTTCCCTTAAAAAAGTTTTTATTAATCTAAAAGTTTCTTTAGTGTCTCTTGACATTAATGCGGTTTGAGCCCGTCCTCATCATCTCCATCCACAACCTTCATGATTGTTAGCAGGCCATGCAGGTCCTTGTGTATGATTCAATGTTGTCCCTGTTTAGAGAAACCGGTATAATAATATACTGTAAACTTCTTCAATATCACACGATACAGTAGGACATGGACACGAACTCAAGGCTGGAGACCTCAGAGTGAAACCTACACCTCTGTGTGGGTCTCGACACCCTTTTGTTGTTCTCCTGAACCTTTTGTGTCTCTCATGTCACAGCTTTTATTGTATATGATCAGGCTTATGAGGTGTGATTTAATGGTTAAATCCAGTAGAGCACAATCAAGGTTCACAAATCCCCAGTGTGAATGAACTGAATTCACTCGTTAGATTAAAAGCGATAAAATTCCATGACCTACGAGCGAGAATCCCGAGCCAGAATACACCAGGAGAAGTAATGCTAGATAGGCTTAGGTGTTTTATTATGACTTTATTACTGCAGTACAACCAATTTCAGCAAATTCTCATAATCTTACATTGAGTCTGTGGAGGATTTTTATTCGCTAATAAATTTTAAGGGGAAAAAAACATTCATCTGCCTTCACATCATTTTCTATAAATCCTCTACCACAGCTCTCTCTATTAGAGAAAAGGTCTTATTTTTTATAGAAATCTATCAACGTATGAATATTTCTGCTGCTTTTCATTCTCACTGTGCTATAAAGCTCCACAGGCTAGGTGCTAGCTAGCTCGATTGTTAGCTTCAGCTGTTTGCTAGGCTCGCAGTTCTTTTCCTATTCATTAATATCCTATTTTTCCAGCACATATAAAATATCCAAAAGATTGATATTTTTTTAATCCTATTTGTTCCAATGTCACTGTAATCATGCCACTTGTTTATTAAACAAACTTAAAGCTAAGCTTTGCTAGCTAGGCATTGGCTTTCCATATTGTTAACTTTCGCTAACTTGCTCACCTGAAGACTGTGTAAAACAGTTTTTGCCTGATATTTGAGAGAAATTATTGCGATTTCTGACACATCTCTCTCTTTTTTTTTTTTGAGCTGTATAAAAGACCCACTCTGCTTTGCATTTAGTCTCAGTCATTAGCTAGTCTTCTATAGCTATTTCATTTTCCTTGATAATTTTTGTTTGTAAATAATTTTTTTGCAGAAACATATAAATGATATGAATGCAGGAATATTCTTATTTCCATGGTTGCTATTGCTTTTATACTGATTATATAAAATAACAGCAGCTTGTAATGTCTGCTAGCTAGCTAGATAAATAATTAGCCTCAGGATTTATCCATGTTCAACATTTGGGGTTTAAAATAAAACCCTTTTCTTTTTGCAGCTAGAATCTTCAACTTTTTACAAGAAGCCACGAGATTCTCATGTAATTTAGTGTTTGGTAACTCGTTTTTATTTTGACAAAAAAATAATAAACAGATTTTCTAAACACTATTTTATTTAAATATAGAAAGAAGCTTTCTGGTCAAATTTATGACTGTTTTAAACATCTATGAAAACGGTTTATTTAAACCCGTAGGCATGAAATTATTTTGGGTTTCCCGTTACAGGAAAGTCCTCAGGAAAGAGGAGTTCCCCAGTAACATGACAAAGTGTGGGTTATTGAAGAACTGTACATTGACTACAATAACCTCAGGAAAAGAAGGAAATAACTCGTTTTACACAGACCTTCCACGTAAAACGTCAAACAATAAATACCAGTAAGCAAATAAAAGTGTTTGCCAAATGCTCTGCTATAAGAAAAGTTAAATAATTACAATAGAACTGTACTTCCTGTTTTCCATGCTAATAAGCTAAAATCTGATCTGTGTAACTTCTTCAACTGTATTGAATTCATTTTAATTTGTATAGCGCTTTTAACAGTAGAAATTGTCTCAAAGCAAATTTACACAGATAAATTGGTGCAAAAAAGCATGTATAAGTTTATACGTTTGGAATGAGTGGTGACTGTGGTAAGAAAAAAACTCCCTGAGATTGGATGAGGAAGAAACCTCGAGAGGAACCCGATTTAACAGGAAACCCATCCTCATCTGGGTGGCACCACAGTGAATGAGGCAGGAGCGCCTAAATAAGTATTGATTTGACTGAAATGATATGTAATACGGTTCTACCTGACGCATTCACGTGACCCTACAGAAGAGTTTCATAAACATCATGTTCAAAGAGACACCACATTTACGCAAATGATCTCCAGACAGACGGCCGATGTGTCAATATGTGCCGCTCAACCGGCTTTGCTTTCAAACCTTACAAGCGGGAGGTGACGCTGTCGGCTTGTAAACGATCACAGGGTTTGGTTTAGATGGAGAACAGTGAAGCTCAGAGAGCAGGTTGTTTCTGCATCAGCGTCTCACAGAGGACATCAGTGTGAAGTCAAAGGCGGCAAAAAATTATTGTCTTGAAAAGAATAATCTGGCTTTTGTGTCTGGGTTGCTCTGGCCTGGCTGGTTTATCTACTCTGAAGTCAGAGAAGGGTGTGTGTGTGTGTGTGTGTGTGTGTGTGTGTGTGTGTGTGTGTGTGTGTGTGTCTAATGGGCGTGCATTTATGACGTGAACCCAGGGGGTTGTCTTAGCTACAAGCTCAGGTGTGTTTGTGCAACTCCACATTGCTGCCTCTGTGGGCGTGTGTGTGTGTGTGTGTGTGTGTGTGTGTGTGTGTGTGTGTGTGTGTGTGTGTGTGTGTGAAAGAATAAAATAAGACCTCCCAGCAGAGAGAAAAGTCAATATAAAAAGGAATAAGCGAGATTTATTGAGCTGATGCAAGGCTCCGAAGAAGGCTGTGTTGTTTTTTTTATTTCCAGGAAGTTGGTAGATCTTCACTAGCCTGGACTTGTTCTAGTAAGGTAATCTTCTCGTTTTTTTAAATGTTTGTCTATAGAAACTGCTCGCTAAGAACAGAAATGTTCTGACACATGTCGTGCAGCTTGTGTATTTTAAAGATCATTGATAATTTTTCTTTCTGGCTCCATTCACAACTTATTTGGGATTGTTTGTGTAGAATAAGTCTGATTTCACAACACTGTTAATCTGCATGGGAACCAAATAAAGATTCAATAATAAAACGTTATGACTTTAGCCGCACTGCACTTTTTACATTGCCGTGATGGGAATATATTATGGGATGTTCATTCTTTTTTATTGCAAACACACTGACAGTTAATGGGAAAACATTTAACATACACCAGACAATTATTGTAATTTTGTTTTAATTCTCAACAAATCCAACAAAAACACTGTCCTGAAACGTTTACTTTAAGAGGCGTATCATCACATTTTATTCTTTTATTCTTTTATTTATTCATGTTTACTGTTTAATTTAGTTCAATTTAGATGCTTTCATTTAAAGGAGCTTCTCATTTCCTCTGGAGGAAGTTTTTAAGTGACTTAAAAAGGTTACACACAATGATCAAAGAGCGCATAAAGAACACCTGGAGGACCAAAGTACAGAGTTCACAGTACAGAGTCTGAAAGTCTGAAATGCCTGACAGGCTTTAGGTACTGAAAGAAAAACAGCGAGCAGTAATTTGGCGTTTGCAGCGATACTCGGTCCATACATGCACTCTGGAAAAAAATAAAACATTCCTCAGATGTTCCTTAGGGGTTCATCTGAAACAAGGCAGGGAAAGTTGTTCTACATGGACTTTTTCCAATAGACAAAAATTCATTATTTTGTTAAACAAATGCTGTTTTTAGGAGTTAAAGGTCTTTCAATAGCGGGCCGTGCATTTGGTACCTCAATACTGTACAAACATGCAATATAACATAACGAAGATAGAGGCATTTCACATATGGAGGGTGAAAACCATTTTACTAAAGCAAGCTCCGAACCTCTACACTACAACCGTAACTGTGTACCTTCATAATCTAGAGCAGTTTAGGATCAATATTTGTCTAATAACATGACAAAAACATAAAAATGTAAATAAAATTTAACCTACTCACCAGAGATGCAGACTCATAATGTGCAGCGCCCCTCAGAGGCTGTAATCCAGTGGTACCGCTTATATTCACTGGTCTGGAAGTGCAGAACAAACCGTTTCCCAGGCTGAGACACGCTAGCTAGCTTCGGGGTTGGACGACTTCCTCACGATGTTTAGCTTTTCTTCAAAATGGATTTTTAAGTATGTCCGAGACCAAATCAATTTCTCTTCCTCCGTAGGCATAAAAAAGTCTAACTCAGATGTATTAACGTGTGCAGAGCCTCACACGTGTTTTACCAGTTGAACTCTGCTGTAACAGTTTCCCTCTGACCAACCAATCAAAGGACGGAAAAATACTGATGCTATTCTGGGCCAGATAGCTGCCCTGTGACACGAATATAAAATCTAATTGGTTATAGAAACAGAGCCGTTTCTTAAGGAGACGATGGTAAAAAGTCCAGCAGTACTGACTCTTAAGGCTCTGGGCAGATTAGATTGACTTGGCAGCACATAGAGGCTGAAATCTGATTGGACAAAAAAATCTAACATCCACATACACGTACTGGAAGCAGTGCAGCCGAGAGAAACACTACGAAATGAAGAGAATAAATTAAATACAATTTCATGGAACAAATATTAGAATTTATGTTGTAAATGTAGGTCAGTGCTTCTGATAGTGTTTAGGCCATCAGATAAGGATTTACTGGCCCTGACCGCCCACCACTGGGGTCTTTATAACTGGTTTTAATAAGAACCTTTATTAATGTACTGGGGATACTCGGAGTGTGTAAAGGCTTGTTTGATAGTTAAGGCAAGTTAGCTTGTGAAAAAAGGGTTATACAGGGTACTTGTGTAAAAGGGTTTTTTAGGGGTTGGTTGGATTCTGAATGGGTTCCAATACGGTTGCTTCCAATAAAGGGTTCTACTCCACTGTGAGAAACATGGTTCTTCGAAGGGTTAGTTGGATAATTAAGTGGCTTTGTTGCCGGTTCTGTTTGACAACAGTAGAGTTTTAATAGAGTACTGAACATCTAGAAAAAAATCTATGTTCTTTTTGGTTGGATAATTGTTTCAGTACTGTATCTTTAAAAAAAGGTTCTGCTTATTTCTTTCCAATAGACAAAAATACACTGCTCTGAAGATAAGGGCTATTTAGAGGTTGGTTTTATGCAAAATTTATTACAGGGTTTTGTAGCTGGTATTATTTTTTCTTTCTTTTTTTCTGGTAAAGAAAATTAGCATCTAGAAAGGTTCTTCTTGGAACCTTTAACATTTGGCTTCAAGAGAGTGGAGCCAAATGTTAAAAGTTCCAAGAAGAACCTTTCTAGATGCTATGCAACCCAAAATTGCATCTAATGTCTGTAAATATTGTTCATGTGTTGTATATGTGTATAACATTTTAACTGAAAACCTTTTCATTGCTTGTACGTGTGTGTGTGTGTGTGTGTGTGTGTGTGTGTGTGTGTGTGTGTGTGTGTGTGTGATGTCATGTCTTGAGTCTCATGAATAGTTCATAGTGGAAAATCCTGTCTAGGGCCCGAAGCAATTCAATATAACCATCGAATAATACATGATCACGTTTCTATAGTTCTCCTCTTTTCTTTTTTTCCCTCGTTCTCCGCAGGCAAAATGCAAAACAGTTCACACAGCACATTTACATTTCCTTCCATAACATGACACCCATTGTAAGAGGCTTCATGAAAAATGCTGCACAGCTTTCCATTGTTCCTACTCGCCTGTGAGTAAAAGAAGGAATTGTTTGAATAAAAGCGTTGCGTCGTCGCTCTGTGACGCGCTTTAGGTTGTAGAGTTTTGTGACATTGGTGGCTATAAAAGCAAAAGGATTGCCTATAGAACTCAAATGAACCGGATGGTGTGTGTGTGTGTGTGTGTGTGTGTGTGTGTGTGTGTGTGTGTGTGTGTGTGCAGTTAGTAGACATTCTATGGTTGAAGTACAAAAAAATTATCTCAGACATCAAAGAAATCTCAAAGAAAAAATGGATTAACTGTAAGAAACAAAAAAAAGTCTGTAATGCGATGATGCAATGAAGTAAAATTACTTTGAAGAATGACACCTTCAAACTCCATTCACTCACCTGCATGAAAACACACACCAGGAGATGTGAAGTTTACCTCAACCTCGACCTTCTGATACTGGAGACTCCTTCCATATAATAAACATTAAACAAACCAGCGAATCACATCACTTTAATAAACCTGTGACATGCAGCTGCTTCACTGGTAAAACTACTGCTATAGAAAATTAATTAACACTATTTGACCAATCAGGATCCAGCATTTGTTTTTAGCAAGCTGAATTTGAATGTAAAATAAAAGCGTAGACGTGAATGTGCGTCTGTTCGTAACGTAAAGAAAAAATCACCCCGTTAGTGCAAATGTAATATCGTATTTTAAATTAGTATTGACTCCGCCCACTAATATTTAATTATTAAAGCAGACACACAAATTAGGATGCGATTTGCGCTCGTTTAAAAGACACAACCGTTTGGATTCTGTTAATCGATTGGCTAAAAAATTTTCACATTTTCACACACACATATACACACACACACACACACACACACACACACACACACACACACACACACATACAGTTCTCTCTAAATTATATTTTAATCCTTAATTATGACTTTGTGGATTTGTGTTAATTTAACATTTTTTTAATGTGGAATTTTATTTTGTAATTGATGTTTGTCAGGTCGACGCCTCCTCCATGAAAACCACTTGGTACTGTCCACTCCTGGTAAGTCCTCATTACTCCTTATTACAATCTTTTTTCTTTTCTTTTATAACTGTATGAACCAACAGAAATAAATATATATTCATATATCTCTCAATGCACTAAATATCTCTTCTCACCTACATCACTACCTGACTTTATTAACACCCTTGTGGATAAATCAATCTCTAGAAATCTTCACAAAATCTGATGGAACATCTTCCCAGACGAATGGAGCTCATTTTAATAGCAAATGGGGACTAAATGTGGCACATGACAATCTTATGACCGGGGGTGCACCAGTGTCAGCTAGTGATTTAGCTAGCAAGCTTAGCTAACTAGCTTTAAGCAGGAAGTTATTGGGATAAAGTTCAGACTTTAATGTTACCTAGGAGAAGTTTTGGAACTGACTGCAGTTCACATTAGTCTGAAATGATTGTTAGTGTTGTTGTGTATTTATTATTGTCTCTGTTTCAGTCCACCGTTTCTGAGAAGGAGGAGGACGGCATCATCTACACAGTGATCGTGAAGCCACAACACAGTAACCCCAATACTCAGGTGAAACAATTATCATACACCAGCAAATATCCGACTAAAGCTGTAATCACAGGTTCACTTCAAGCACATGGATTTTCTTCCGAGATCTGCTGCAAATACGGCAGCAACCGAATGCACGTATACAATCTATTCATGTTCACCTGCATCAGTGAGCCTCGTCCCCCACAACTCTGTCGCTGGTTCACTGTCACTGTTCCTTCCTTGGAGCACTTTTGATTCTGACCACTGCAGACCAGGAACTTTCCCACAAGTTTTGAAAACTCTCTGACCCAGACGTCTAGACGTCACAATTTGTCAAAATCTCTCAAATCCTTACGCTTGCACATTTTTCCTGCTTCCAACATTAACTTTGAGGACAAAATGTTCGCTTGCTGCCTGATAAATAAATCCACACACTAACAGGTGCCATGATGAAGATCATCAGTGTTCTTCACTTCACCTGTCAGTGCTCATTAAGTAATGATCGGTGTAAAACACACTGGTCAAATCAGCGCTTTTCTTCATGCTGTATTTTGGTCACACGTCTTCATGCTGCAGTCACACTACACTACACGCTCAAGACGAAGTTCCGTCCAAAGTTTGGTGACCTGTGAATTTGTATCAGGTGAAGATCATGTGAGCGTAAATATAAATATATGACCGTCATTGTAATAAATCTGCCTGTTTTGCGTCGTCGCTTTGTCACATTGTAAATTCGAACATTGTCATATCCGGTTGCCGTCGTATTCGCAGCAGGTTTTGGAAGAAAAAAAGTTATTATTTTGCTAAATAATGCTAAAATTTCACACGTCTCACGTTTTCTACGACGTGAAAGAAACGTGTTTGGCTTTGATCATTAATTATTAATTATTCACTTCGTCATTGAGATCAATCTTTTTTTTTTATACTAACGTTTTCTGCATGAACGTGAGCGGCACTGAACTTACATAGCTGTGTACACACACACACACACACACACACACACACACACACACACACACACACACACACACACACTGTTCCATTCCAGGCATCATGTCAGCGCTCGCAGTGTTTAAAAGCCGGGACAGAAGAGAAGCTGGTCCTTCACCTCCTCCACTCCTTCTCCATGGAGGACACATCCTTCATCTCCATCTTCCTCTCCACATATCGCTCCTTCACCACCACCGAGAGGGTGCTGGACATCTTGATGGACAGGTAAAAGACCAGATTCGGAGAAAGAGAGCTATAAAATGTGTCATTTATATAAGCATGGAAGTAATTTTGTATTTTTTGTATGCAGGTTGGCGAATCCTCCAGGAGACAGCGGCAGTCCCACTCGTCACGCCTTCGACAAGTGAGCGCTTTTACCAACCGTGAACTTTATCCGCACAATTTCTCATTAGTATACCAATCCACAAAGCATGGACTATTTTCAGAAACAGAAAATGTGTGTGTGTGTGTGTGTGTGTGTGTGTTGTGTTCAGGGCAGTGTGCACTGTGTACAGCACATGGTTAAGCGAATACCCAGAGGACTTCCGCTCGCTGCCCGACCCTTCACGCCTGCTCCGCCTCGTGTCCCTGATGCCAGACCAGACGGGGTCGGAGGTTAAAAGTCAGCTGCTAAACATCGCAGAGGAGCTCAGGGGCAAATCCCTGATTTCTAACTCAACTTCAGGTTAAGACACACACACACACACACACACACACACACACACACACACACACACACAGGTATAATGTTTATTTCGGTCTGGTTTTGTGATCCGTGAGGGTAAACCTTCCCGCTGTGTTTCAGATGCTGCAAACACTTTTCTCCAAACATCATCTCCTGACCCTTCGCAATTCGATGCCACCAACATCCTGGCTTTTCCCTCCAGCATCATAGCTGAGCAGCTGACCAAGATCGAGACGGTGAGACCCTCGGTTTATCGACTGATGTATCCTCCTTTACTTTCTTATTGACTTTTATCTTCTTAATTCTATTACTATTATTATTATTATAATTATAATTATTATTTTAGTAGTTGTGATTGTGTGTGAGTGTTAATAGGAATGCCACCAACATCCTGGCTTTTCCCTCCAGCATCATAGCTGAGCAGCTGACCAAGATCGAGACGGTGAGACCCTCGGTTTATCGACTGATGTATCCTCCTTTACTTTCTTATTGACTTTTATCTACTTAATTCTATTATTATTATTATAATTATAATTATAATTATTTTAGTGGTTGTGATTGTGTGTGAGTGTTAATAGGAAGAGTAGTAGTATAGTGGTAGTAGTAGAAATAATAGTAATACTAGTAATAAAAGTAGTAGTAGTGATGGTGGTGATAGTATTAGTAGTAATAGTGATAGTAATGGTTGTAGTACTCATAATAGAGTAGTAGTAGTAGTGATAGTAGTGATAGTAGTAGTAGTGATAGTAGTGATAATAGTAGTAGTAGTGATAGTAGTGATAGTAGTAGTAGTAGTGATAGTAGTAGTAGTAGTAGTGATAGTAGTGATAATAGTAGTAGTAGTGATAGTAGTGATAATAGTAGTAGTATTGATAGTAGTGATAGTAGTAGTAGTAGTAGTAGTGATAATAGTGATAATAGTAGTAGTGGTGATAGTAGTGATAATAGTAGTAGCAGTAGTGATAGTAGTGATAGTAGTGATAATAGTGATAATAGTAGTAGTAGTAGTAGTGATAGTATTATTGTTATTAGTAGTAGTAGTAGTGATAGTAGTGATAATAGTAGTAGTGGCAGTATAGTATTATCTCATTATCTAATAATGGAGTAATGCTGAAGGTTCTGGTTTCTTCATGATCGCCTGTGCAGTAATTACTGTAAGTAAGATGAAGGCAGTTTATTACCGGTGTGTTTACAGTATTAATGTGTTCCTGTAGGAGCTCTTTCTGAAGCTGGTGCCATATCACTGTCTGGGATCACTGTGGTCTCAGAGAGATAAGAAGGGCCACGAGGGCATGTGCTGGTCAGTCAGAGCCACGGTGCGTCAGTTTAACCGCCTGGCCAACGCGGTTACAGCCTCGTGCCTGTGGCAGACGGAGCTGAAGACCCAACAGAGGACACGCCTTCTGGAGAAATGGATCAGCGTAGCCGAGGTTCCAGCACTTTATGAGTGTAAAAGTATAGATTTAACCCACTAATGTGTGTGTGTGTGTGTGAGTGTGTGAGTTGTGACCATACTGGTATTATGCCAGGGGTGAAAAGAATCAGGGAATTCCAACCCAAAAATTATTTTAGGGACAGCTTTGAAAATCTTCCATCATGGAGAAATCAGCTTTTTTTTTTTTTGGTGTATCCTGAGCAGGCTTGCAGAATCAGGAAGAACTTCTCCTCGCTGTACGCCATTGTGTCAGCGCTGCAGAGTAACCCCATCCACAGACTGAGAAAGACGTGGCAGGAGACAGACCGGTGAGTGTCTCGTCCCTCATCTCCTCAGGAGATGCACCAGGGCTCCACATGACACTTTGGACCAGAATTATTGGCACCCTTTGTAGAAGAACAATACATTTTACTCTTAGTTAGATCAATCTCAACCGGAAATTTTTGAGAAAAATCCCACCTTTAATTGAAGTGCATTTATTTAAAAAAAGATTATTCGTTTATAAATAAATATGTGTGTGTGTGTGTGTGTGTGTGTGTGTGTGTGTGTGATGACACTGGCAGGGAGGCGATAAAGCGTTACGAGGAACTGGCCTCGATCTTCTCAGAGAAAGACAACTACTCACAGAGCCGAGAGCTTCTCAAAGAAGTAAGTCTTGTACACAGACACAAACGCTCGCATTCACGACTTGCGCAGATCTCGCAGACGTCCGGCGCGTACGAGGTGACACACAGACGCGCTGATGAATAACCCGGGGAATCGGATGAAGGCGGTGTTTTGTCTTTTCGTGTGAATCACACAGCTCATATGGGACAAAGCTTTGAAATGCTGACGTGTGTGAAGAAGGCGGTTTTAAAAGCACCCTGATGTGTCAGGAGCTTTAGTTCTTCCGATGCTGACTGTGCCCCCGTTTCTGCATACCGGTTCAGTTTCTGTATCGATTCGTTAAATGACAACGTGACAAAGCAGAACTCTGGTTTCACTTCCCTCTGTGGACTTCTTCAATTCATCAAGCAGAACCCCTGCAGAGAATCCGTGACCCCACCCCAGTCTGGATGATCTTTTTCCTCACAGTGGAGTGTTTTATTCCTATTATACTGCAGGAATGTGACAATCATTACATATTATTGTTTTGTGTCAGTAGAGCGTCGTCATACTTTTATACACACTTACAGTTACTTTGAATGCTGTGGAACTGGAAATGATGTAATAGCACCAGCTTCCCTTTACCACCCTCCCTCTCTCTCTTTCTCTCTCTCTCTCTCTCTCTCTCTCTCGCTCTCTCTCTCTCTCTCTTTCTCTGTCAATTTGATTTGTCCTGAAGAAAGTTACGCTTTACCTCTGACACAGGGAACTCCTTTCATACATGTTTAACATTTATCCTTACAATAATCTCATTCATACGACTGAACAGGGTTTAGGGCCTTCCTTAGGGGCCCAGGAGTGGCAGCTTGATATGACTGGTATTTGAACTCATGACCTTCGGATCTAAAGTACAATCTCTTAATCACTAAGCTCTCCATTTAAACATTGACATATTTTTAATCTGTTGATTCATTAATATGTATATATTCATGGACCTTCTGACCAATCAGTGTAGAGAGTTAAATCAGCTATGCACCTTATTATACATGTCCCCTTGTTTAATACACCTTTGTGTTGCTCAGGAAGGCACTTCCAAATCCAACATAGACACTAAAGTCAACAACAGAAGACATATGGTGAGTGATCATCTCAGGGAATGGGAAACTCATGTCCCTTCAAGTTCACGTAATAATGTGTGGGGTTTTGTTCTGTGTGTGTCTGCAGTCCAGTGCTCAGGGCACCGTGCCGTACCTGGGCATTTTCCTGACCGACCTCACCATGCTGGACGCCGCTGTCAAGGACAGACTGGAGGTGAGATCCACACCACATACACCGTCACACCGTCACACCATCACAAAAACGCTTATGAATATAAAAGACTTCTTTTTTTCTTTAAGAACGGCTACATCAACTTCGACAAACGGCGCCGGGTGAGTTTTTGTTTCTTTTTTATTATTTCCGTTGTAGTTTTTTCTTGGCGAACGAAAACGTATGGAAACGTTTTTTTCTCTTTTTTCTCATCCCTGAAGGAGTTTGAGGTTCTCGCCAAAATCCGTCTCCTCCAGTCGTCCTGCAGAAACAGCAACTTCCGGACGGACGAGTCGTTTGTGCACTGGTACCACAGCGTCCCCATGCTGAGCGAGGAGGAAAGGTGAGGGCGAAACGCTTCTTTAAATCAAAAATGTAAATCAATGCAAAGGAAACCGTGAGTGCACACTTTTGTTTCTTCAAGACATGTGGGCGGAGCTAAAAGCAGTGCAGGTTGTTGATTGTTTAAACACTCGTCTATGGCTGGAGCATTTTTTCTTTTAAATACGCCATATTACCAAAAGTTTTTGGACACCTGGTCATAAGTACGGTATGTGCTTTCAAAGCATCGCATTCCACATTTAGTCCAAATTTTCTCATATAATTCCTTCCACTCTCCTGGGAAGAAGCTTCATTAGATTTTGGAGTTTGCTTGTGGTTATCATCCAGAGAAGGTGAGGAGACCTGGGGTGCAGTCAGCATTCACATTCATCCCTAAAGGTGTTCAGTAGTTTTGAGATCAGAGCTCTATAGCAGGAGATCTTCCACTCCAAACCATGCAAACCAGATCTTTATGGAGGTGGCTTTGTGCACAGGGGCATCGCCATGCTGGAACAGATTTGGGTTTCCAAGATCAAGTGAACGCAAAATGTTATTATTAAAAATACCTGTACTGTGTTGTGTACAGGGTCTGGGAGTCAGACACACTAATAATGCCATGTGTACTGTTTTGATGCAGCTACAGACTGTCCAATCAGATCGAGCCTCAGTTTGACCCGAGTCCAGGACGTCTTTCACATCCTACCGTGGTTATCACGGAGTGTCCTGAGTAAGCATCACACACATACACACACACACACACACACACACACACACTTTATAATTCACCTACACACTTTTCCCCCCTCTTACCCACTCAGGAATAAAAGCGCTGAGCCTGATCGTAACCATTATTATGTAAGAAACCTCATTTTGTGAGATGTGTGCAAGTACAGTATTGCGGTAATTGTGCGATTTCAGTGACACTGAAGAGGTGCATTCGTCTGTGTTATTTGACAGCGTTTGAGGAAGGATCGCACAGGAAGGGTGGAGAACTCGTAATGTGTGTGACTCATAATGCTCTACCTTTCACTCGGTGTACTGAACTACAGGAAATGAATGGAGCCCGGATTTGTGAGATATTATTTCCACCTCCAAAAAACATATTTAACTCAGCATCCTGTGTGTGTGCGTGTTGCATAGACAGCAGTGACAGGGTTGCCATGTACGCCGTTTTTCACTACTGATTTGGATGTTGTTTACACATCCAGTGCATCATTTAAAATTTTGTTTTATACGCGTTATAGTTTGTTTGTTGTGAAAGACGCATCCGGGGGAAGAACTGTTTTTTTTTTTTTACTTTTTTCTTTTTTTTTTTGTTTTTTTGTTATGCTCATCTGGCAACCCAGCTCACATTTATCAGGAGCTCTAACAAAAGATTTCACACAATAAACACGACTTTTGGGACATTTGTCTTAAGGAATAGTGATCAATATGCAGTAATATACTGTAATTTGCTAATAATTTAACAAACTACAGTAAATAATTTAGCAGTGACAGTACCATATTGAATAAACTATACAGTATATATACGTATGTGAAGTGGGTGTGTTTGTTTGTTTGTTGGGGCTCCATGGTCTTCCTGCCATTTGAGCAACATGTCTTGGAAGTCCATGCGTCTTCTGTTTGTTCGGGTAAATCCTGTAGAAAACATGTCAAAACTCCCCCTGATTGCACTACGTTACAAACTGGATTGTTCTGTTTTCTCTTTTTCTCTCTCTCCATCAGCGCTCTTTCTGCTGTGACTGGTTCAGGCATGGATGCTGATGGAATATTTGAATTCCATTCGCCTGTCAATCATCTGCTCTCCAGGCTTGCCAAGGTAGAATGTGCGCCGTGATAGAATATCTGTTATTTACACTCATCTATTTTCATCTCATCTCCTCCTAGCACTTTTTTCAATATCTTTTTTTTTTTATAAAAGAGATTTCTGATTCTTTTTGCCCTTTTTTGTCAGTTTTTTCTCTTTTCTATCTGATTTTCCCTCACCTCACCTCACCTCACCTCACACCATAAATGCCTGTATACGATGACAGAAAATATAATTATTGTTCCGCTTATTTGCACCATATTTTTTTTTATAACTTTCAGCACATGAAATCTCCTTCTGTTTCCTGTCTGGATGTCGAGTCGTCCCCTCCACCCAATGATCCCACCCCCGCCCTCATGACAACACCCAGCAGTAACACCTCGAAAACCCACCGGCGTTCCGTATCGTGCGGCAACACTCCGTCCAATCACGCACAGGGGGCGGGGCCAGATATGCGAATCGTCAAGATACGGATGGATTTACAGGACGGGAATTTATACCGAAGCATTCTGGTACTGAATGTAGCCAATCAGCACAGACTTGGCGTGGACGTTAACATACAGGGCTGATATATCTAACAAAAAAACACACTTATAGCTACAGGTGTAACATAAACTGATTTTTGCTGTAGTGGTACCACAGGGTTCTGTATGGGGACCGATGGTATTTTCTTTTTTTATTTATTGACATTAGATCAAAAATACGCTTGGTGCCAGCTTCTAGTATATTTTTCTTGGAGCATATGAGGCTAAAATAAATACTAAATAGGAGATACCAAACATCGAGCCACCATTTTAGCATAAGGCAAACATGGCTTTTTTTGTTTTTTGAGAACTTTCTGTAAATCTTATCTGTATTAGAGCCGTAATGTAGCTTCAAACGTCAGACATCAAACACCACAAATCTTGGAGTCTGGATTGTACCACATTGTCAATCTTTTCTTTTTCTCCTCAGGTTACTAGCAATGACAAAAGTCCCTCAGTGATCAGCTCAGCGTTAGAGAAACACAACCAAGATCCCCGAGAGTCCTCCAAATATGAGCTCATCCAACTGCTTCCTGAAGGAAAAGGTAACACCAACAGTTACTCCTCCCTTTGGATGTTCTTAAACTGTTGGTTGTTAGTAAAGTCAGGTCCTGATGTAGGTGAGGTGAGGACGCCTGGGGTGCAGTCAGCATTTACATTCGTGTTCAATACGGCTGGAGCTCTATTGCAGGAGATCTTCCAATCCAAACCCATGTAGAGCAAATATTCAAGGAGCTGGTTTTGTACATGATGGAACAGATCTTGGGTTTCCTAGTTCAAGTGAAGGCAAAATTTCATGCTACTGCATCCAAATTATACACAAGTATGTGAGACCAAACCTGTGAAGAACAACAGCTGGAAAAATCAGGCGTCCTTATACTTTACTCAAGACAAAATTCCATCATGCAAGTCTTTATACCTGATCTAACGAAGGGCAATTATATAAGGTTTTGGTTCTAAACAGTGATTTTTGGTATAAGTGGTAGACTAAAGTGGGAAAATATTGAATATAATTGAGAGGATATGAAATAATGAACAAATAAAGGTTAAGTGTGGACATCTAAACTATTTTCACATTTTTCATGTCCAGAAAATGATTTCTGATTTATTTATAATGTATATTTTATGATTTGTAATACCCTGCAAGCACTTTCACAGCTATCAGTTCACTGTAATAATAAAGAAACTGTGGTGTGCGGGTACAGAAACTTTCGCACCGCTTGTTAATGCAGTATGAATCCTTATTTTCTTCTTCCCGACGGACAGAGCTTACAATACCCGCCACAGGAAACGTGTTTTACGCCATGAGCTCAGCCAGCGTGGACTTCCTGTTGAGGAGACGAGGAGGAAACACGCCGCTGGGATCGCCGTCGCTGAACAATGAGACCAGCTCGACTTTTCCACGAATCAAGGCCAAGGGGCGGAGGCTGGTCCGAACACTCTTTTAATCTGTTTTCAGTTCAGCGAAGACACAAACATGTGGCGTAACACTTCTAGTAAAGTCCCAAAGTTTGCACATACGGGAGAAATGATTACAGGGATACTCCTGTGTTTCTTTTCTCTTTTATCTCATATCCACAATCCTCTACAAGGTCTTTGTGTGATTACCGCTGACGAAAGTTTCAACAAAGATCCCTGAGTCGAGGAAAAAATCTAAGGGCAGACGTTTAACCTGGGCAGGATACACCAGAATATAAATACACCAGAATATTCTTATTATTGCTGTTTCTTTTTATTTCAATATTTATACAGAGAAATCATGCGTCACAGTAGATTTTAGACGTCTGTCCTACTTTATTTTTTGCACAAGTCGCATGGCGCCGATGGCGTATGAATAGCACAACTTTTTATAGGCAGGTGTAAAAGTAAGCAGAACTACTTCCTGTGGTGCCTTTCTGATCCTCACGACTCTTCTTTATACCAGCTGTAGTGACGAGAAGATCAGATCATTTTTGGGACTTTTTGGGTTCATCAAAATCAACGAATATTTATTTTAGTCATTGAGTTAATTTTGTTCTTTTGATCAGAACTTACATTTTCAATAAGCAGATCCTCCGACACGTCTACATACACTAACATTAACTATAGTTCTAAAGGACAAATTATGATAAACAGAATGAGACGCTTCACCTCTCATATCTTCTGGATTATTTGTTTTTTTGTCACGTGACTCCCAACAATGATGTCAAGATTCGGACCAAAATAAACTGATCTACAAGGTGGTTTTAGGAAGTTTTGAGACTAGTTTTAAAACACGCCAACAGATGGCAGCACAAGGCTGCACGCGCAGTCACAGGGAGCACCGACTCTCATAAGTCAATGTGCCCAAAAGACATCGTCCTGTGTACATCGGGAGCAGTGCAATTGGTGCGTTTCTGATCACGTCTGCTGTTCTGACGCACGTGTTAAACGCCTGCCCTTATTTTACATTACATACAAGTGCAATTTTTGAAATTATTTTACAGTGAAAAACTTGTGACAAATTTTAAGGTCATGGTGATCACAGTTTCACTGGACACGTAGTGTGTAGAAATGAGGTCAAACCCCTTTTAGTATGGCTTTAATACTCTTCACAATACGGAGCGTGAGGCTGAAAAAAAATCGGCTAAATGCTGCACTCGTTTCTGCGTTTCAGAAGTTCAACTAAGACAGCGGCGAGAACGACAACCACGCCGATGCCTTCACTGCCGGTGTTTTGCGGCTTTCTACCTCGAACGGAGCGATACCTTTATTAGCATCAGATAAACACTGCAATGATAAACGACTACGAAACCATGACTGCAACTCTGTGTACCAAAACCACGTGTAGCACTAAAGGGTACTAATGCACGTTGACGTCATACAGTGAATTTACTTTACACAAGAAAAATGAAACACACACTGCCATTTTGTGAACCAAGTATGCAAACGTGAGGGTCTGATGAAATCTCACAGTGATGCTCATTTTATCCACATCGTGTCTGATTAGCGAAGGCAACAAGCTCACTGAGAAACGCAACACTAAAGTCAATAAATCTGAACTGTGTAATAAATATGTTATAAAAATAAACGTGTGTAAATGTGGCTTCATGTCAGAGCTGCCTGGCGTTCTGATGAACCCTGGAATGCTGAGGTGCGTCTGCTCTGGACGCTCTTGAAGTTTGGTCTGAACTGAAGCACCGGAGCTTTCGGCTCAGCGCAGGACAGAGGAATCGGCTCTGATCATTTTGTTTGTTTTTTGTGGCGAAGTGCCTCGTTATCAGGTGCTCCCTCTCTCTCGCCTTCTGCCGTGTTGCTCAGGATAAGCTAACGTTTGTACATTCAACTCTGAATAGATAACCGGGATTATGCAAAATGTATACCAACATATTCTTGTATGCAATAAATTCTCATTTTGATACAATCAGATTCTCCATTTGAGCATGTTCTTTCCTTTAAGTTTGTGTGTTCATATCCTGGTCACTGGGAATTGAGGATTGTGATTGGCTAGAAGGAGTTCAGGTGTGATTTTAGAGCAGCCGAAATTTCCTCTTGTGGACTGAAGCTCAAAGGTCTCTGTTTTGACACAGTCGCAGAAGATCCTCGACACACTTCGAAGAGAAGACTTCAGAAGATCACTGACAGCAACGTATTACTGTGCAAGGGGACTATTTTAAAAGATGATCGAAACAAAGTTTCTTGCAAACAAATCGAGTCTCCAAACTTTTTTCGATACCACATCAGTTTGTCAGGTACGTTCTAAATGAATGTGCAGCTTATAAACACCTGTAACCAAAATAACATCCAATTCAGTTCCATCCAGAGCGAGACAGCGATCGTACACATTTCCTAATGACCTCACTGAGCCTAAAGGAGTTTGGTGCATGGAGTGTAATTTATATTGTAAATAGTGATTTTAATAAACAAGGCACAAAATGTATTTGGAGACAAACTGGAGAAGAAAACGTTCAAATGAGAAATAGAACGAGAAACAGCACCAGGGGTTACAGAAACTCCAACAGCTTGATTAATAGCAGAGATGCAGCACATTTGCATGACAAGTAGTTCTTCTTTTGATATAAAGAATCAGACTGGCATCTTTAAAGCTTTATATTTTTATTAATATTGCAAATTTAACCTCCTCAACATAATATCGATTTTAAGCAAAAAAAAATTTAAAAAGACGTACGAAACCTTATTAAAACTTCAAGTAGAAAAAAAAAGGAACATTTGAAACGCACCAGCTCGCTGAGAAATGACCGTCACAATGCGCAAAGTGTCCACACTGATCAGAAAAGTGCAAATATGATTCGCATTATAACATTAAAAACTGGTCCCTGAACTCTATTACACATTATATTAACGACACAATATTAACGACTAATAATTAAACACCTACAAAACATTTTTCTGTACAGCATTTATCATCATCACGCTTTTTTCCTGACGTCGTTATAATCAAGAAAACGACTTATTATTATAATTTGTAACATTATTATAAAATATCACTCGGAATGCTAGAATGATCATTTTTTTTTATAAGGTGCACAAACTTTTGCACTCCACCGCATGTGGAGGGTTACATGGGGGCGCTCTCGCACTCGTCCACCTCGCCCGTGCACGAGTCGCACTGCAGCGCTGCAGCCCGGTACGCCTTCCACACCGCCGCGTCCTGCTGACACACGGTCCCGCCCCCTCGCTTCTCCTCCGCCTCGTTCCTGTTAATGTCCCCTACGCACACCCAGGCCCCGCCCCTCGCCCCGCCTCCGCCCAAGCTCGCCGCCCATTTCGAGTGATCCTCCGTAGTTTTGAAGGTGACCAGGCCCCCTGGAGAAAGCAGGTGAACGTTCAGAACCTTCCAGCTGGGGGAGCAGTCAGACGGGAGGATGCCTGTGGAGCGACGCCAGAACTGAACCAGAAGGTCCGTCTCCAGCGTGGGAGCCACCCAGGAGTGGTACAGGTCTGAAACCGATCAAAATAACATTGATATCTGATTAGGAACCAAACAAGGAACCTTTTCTGAAGAACTTCAGGAACCAGGGATTCCCATATATTTTCCTATATTTTAACAGCTAGAACCAAATCAGGAACCTAAAATTTACTCAGGATCCTAAGAATCTTTTGCAGCAATACAGAACCTGTTAACGAATCCAGAAAACTTTTAAAGTACTCTAGAATCTTTAAGAACTTGGGAACCTTTATAGTAAATCTGGATCCTTTTCAGGAACCCAGGAGCCCAGGAACCTATTCAGGGCACCTAGAAAGAATTTCTGAGGTCAGGAACCTTTTCAGAAACTCCAGAACTCTTTTCAGGACACCAGAAACAAGAACATATTTTCACAGGTGATATTAGATTGATTATTATCTTACCGTTGTCGAAGGTAGCTCCTTTCGCAAAGCTGATGAACTTCGTCCCTGCCAGCGAGAGCAGAGAGACGCTGCGATTAGGTGTGGAGAAGGAACCGTCTGTGGCAGTGAAGTTGTTCCACCCGTGCTGGTGTTTACAGAGCTCAACCATGCTGGGAACTGAGGTGGCCAGAGACTCAGGAATCTCACAGTCATAGACGTGTGGCTGATTTATTTTTAGCTGCTCACCTGAGGAACACATCAGAGATTTTACAAAGGAACTATAAACAGAACAGCTTTTACCTCGGGAACATTATGAAGAACAGTTTTTACGATGTCACACAGGAAATCCAGGAGCCAACTCATAAACGTTTTCAGGAACCAAGTAACCTTTTCAAACAGTCATCAAAGAACATATTCAAACACAAGAGGAACCCTCCACCTTTGAGGAACCCCAGGACCTACTCAGAACATTTTTCAAACTGGGAATCCTGTGAGATCTTCATTAAAATGTATAAACTATAACCTACAAATTACATTTATCCGTTAACACTGGACTCTTTTCAGGACCTCTGGAACTCTTACAGGAACACTACATGTCCTCCAGGAACGTCTTCATTAAATACTAAATATTTCAAAAACACAGGAACCTAAACAGAGTCTGAGCCTTGTTTAGTCTAGAATCTCCAGAACCTGTTCCAGAAATACTTTAAGAACCCTGGAACCTTTTCAGGAAACCTTCAATACTTAAATTTATTTGGGAACCCAGGTGCTTTTTTACTGTGAATCCAGAAAATCTTTTTCCTGAAACGAAATAACTCTTTCAGAAACCTACGTTTTACATGAACCAATGGAGAACCTTAAAAAAAAAATAAAAAATCCAGAGTCTGGCCACATTTTCAGGAACCTGGGATTCCAGTGTGTTTGAGAACTAAAGCGGAATCAAAAATAATTATCCATTGAAGTATTCAATGAACCATAGAAGAACCTTTATGGGAAGAGAGGAACCTGTAATTTTCCAAAGAAACTATAAATAACCCACAGGAGAACTCTAGAAGAACATACATCGGTGTAGCTTTTTGGTGGTTTCCTGGATATTTAAGTGTTCTCACCTAAAGGAAAGGTTCTGGAGAGAACTCACAATGTACGCGACTCTGGTGCTCTTTGTGTTTACGTGATTTATTTGAGTATTCTGCTGAACTCCTTGTGAACGTTCTCACACCTGAATCATGTCAGTTAATGCATCGTGTCTCTAAAAGCCCGAGACGTGAACGAGACGGCGTTAAAACACGGCTCTAACAGAGGGATGGATTTTCTCCAAGACTGAATGTTCTGCAGCGGAAAACCGTGTTTTCTCTTTGCGCTGTGACATTTGCATAATTATCAGACGCGATTAGTTCCGAACAGACGTGAGCAGAGTTCTGAGAAGGTGCAGCTCGGAGATCTTTCCATCTCAGCAGCACAATAACGTAAAGCTCTGAAGTGCCATCAACATAACAGCATTCACCTGACAACAAAGTCATAACCTACAGTAAGAACGGTGCTGTCTCTATGGTTACGCTGCCAGAAAAGACAAATTATTCTCATGGTAACTATGACAACAAGACCTGATTTGCTTTTAAGGTGATCGATGGAGGTCTCGTCACATATTCAGGACCACAGTGTGGGAGAAAATGCGATTACAATCTAAATGCGTTACACAGAATTGTTTACACATCCACTCTCATCCAGCACACAGGTGAGTGCAAAAGTCTGCACACCCTATATATAAAACACTAGGGGGGTACAAACTTTTGCTGCCATCCAAAAAGCCTGTTTTATTGAACATTAAGCATTTTTAAAATCTCTTTTTTGGAAGTAAAAACCCATAATTATCCTAAGAACCATTTAAGAACCATTGAAGAACCCTGTTGGAAAACAAAGAACCCTTAACAATTCAATTAGTCGGATAAGGAACCCCCACAGAACCCGTAAACAGATGCAAAGAACCATAAATAACCTTTCTGAATAAGAACACTTAGATAGAGCCAAAGAACTTCTGATGAAGAACCACTGCGTATCTTTCTTGAAAAAAATTTTTTTCCAAAGCTCTTGGCACCACATACACTCTTTTTAGAACAGGTTCCTCAATGGTTCTTTAGCAGCTTGTTGATAAATAAGCGTTCTTGGTCTTCTAAAACCGTTATCATGACAAGGTTCTAGGTCAAGAACCTTTAGGAGTGCACATCATTACATTTAGATCTTTTTTTAACATGTGATTTTTGTTACCGATGGTGTTGAAACGCTCCAGAGGATAAGTGACGCAGATGAAGTTCTGCCCGTTGTTGATTCCAGAAGAGGGGTAGGAGAACTTGCCCACTGTTTTGGGAGGTGGGAAATGAGGAGTGCTGTGGACCAACCAGAACCCCTGTCTGCTGTTGAACAGAACCACACCTGGTAAAGAGAGAGACACAGGAGATCTTCAGAACTATCAGAAGCTCAGAACCCTTCATCATTCAACCAACCACACAGAAACCTTCAAGAATTCTTTTTTAAAAGCTGTGAACCCAGAATTATATACAGCATCATTTTAGAAACCTCTAAAGCCAATAGTGGATTTTATTGATACTGTATCTTTGTTGGAAGGTACTTGGCGATAACCGATTAATTAACTGATTTTTTGTTATCCAGTATTCATTTTAAAACCTAAACCTGCATGTAAAATATTTCTGGACTTTTTCCACAAACAGCACTACATCATGAAAACGTGCTAAATGAAATAAATCTGAATATATTATTTAGTTTAATAAATATTAAAGAAAAAAAAACATGCATTTTATTTAAAACACCATTCCAAATAAATAAAAATAAAAAATCTTAAAAAAAAAAAAGAAAAAAAGACATTAAATAAACACCATGGCCACTAGAGGCCGCTGTCATACTGTATAATACAACCCGGAAAAACTATCGCTATGGATTTTTGCCTATAGCCAGCATATAGTTAGAGCAATGAACCGATAGAGTCGACCTCTACTTAGCTTTAAAACTTTCTTGAATAATTATGGGGTCCAGAAAAGGTTCTTCATAAATTCATACATTTTCGAGAAAGTGTTCAGTAATATGTAATTATCTTAGAGCTTGTACTATGGAAACAATGGGAACCAGTGACGTACAGCTGCAGGACTGTCAGATCTGCTGTCCTAGAAACTGAAACATCAATTTCTGACCAATCAGAATGAGAAAACCGAAAAAGAGGTGTTTAAAGAGAGAGAGAGAAAAAAAAAACGTTCTTTAATCTCATTTACCTTTGGTGTGTCCTCCACTCCTGTTCGCTCCGTTCACACCTCGCTGCTCCGGGGGCTGATCGTTGTACAAGATGTAGCCTAGTTCACCCTCCTGTAACACACACACACACACACACACACACACACACACACACACACACACACACACACCAGATACATCACTACAGTCTACATGTACAGGAGAGTAAATCAGCACAAACAGAAATGTATTTTGTCTTCAAATTATAAAATAAGAAGTTAGAAATTAAATGTGGGCGTGTCACTAGAGGCCTACAGATTTTACCGATAATGATATCTAGGTTGGATCATACTTGCCGATAAACGATTAATCAACTAATTTTTTAAATAAGTACTGGATAAAAAAACAAACAGTACTGAATCATAAATATGTAATAAATAAAATCAATATGAATATATTAATTATAATAATAAATATAATGATCAATAATAAATTATAAATAAAAAATATAATGTTTCATGCAGCGTGCAGTTTTGCGTGTAAAAAAAAAAAACCCCAGACAAAAACGCACGTGGTGTCAGGGATTCACCTCTAGAGGCCGCTCTCGTAAAGACAGAGGATTTTCTCAGTCACTCCGGCAACAGACGCAACCCGGAAAAACTATCGTTATGGATTTTTGCTGATAGTTCCAGCAGTCAAATATCAGTGCTGATAAACAGGGAAAAAAAGAATCGATATCCTACACCAAGACAACGGTGCTGAGAGAGAAATAAGCAGCAAGAAACCAAAAGAATCGAACTAAAATTGGAATTAAAAGATGTGAAACAATTTACATTATGAATTTTTAAAAGTACAATATAAAACATTTCATGTGTAAAATTAAACAAACTATAATTATAGAAATTCTGTTTTAAAGCAGCTCATATGATGCACTAAATCAAATTAAATAAATTAGAGTTTATTTGCGTTATTGGTTTAAATCATATATTTTTTATATATTAAATAAAAGCAGCATCACTCTGAATTTCTTTTATATTATTTAGAGTAAACCCAAACATCACAGTGTGGATCACAGGATCATTCCTCTGTTTAGTGATCTGAAACCACATGACCCTCGAGGTCAGACTGCACTAACGGGTAACTAGATGCACAAGTCGGCATAAAAACTTAGGCACGAGCGCAGCTGCAAACCTAAGAATGCCGACTGGGCGGAAAATGCAAAATCAGCCTCCTTTAAAATAAAATTAAGGAAGTGAAGCTCAAACACCAGCGTGTTTTAGAAAAAGGTCAGCTTTCACATGCAATCGATCCTACCTCGTACATCGGCCCCAGGCTCCGCCCCAAAGCCCCTGTACTGTCTCCAATCAGACCTCCACCCTCCATCCATGCCTTATTGTGCTCCTCAAGCAGCAGGTACTTCAGACCTTCCTCCGGCGGCTGCTCATGAGGATGCGGCAGTTTGTAAATGTAGAACCTGAAGAAAAAATAATCTTATTTACAGAAAGTATTAGAGCCATTTATCATCCCGCAAATCACAAATCCCTGTTCTTTGAAAGGTTCTTAGGGTTGGTTGAACTCGTTTCTTCAATTCCTGCATATAAACAGATTTATTTTGGTACTCGTTTAACATTAATGGAAGAAGTCTTTAGTGTTGAAGGACACAACATTATCCACAACCACCGATACCTAGAAATACGTTTCGTGATACATTAAAACTTACATTAATGCAGGAGTGTAAGAGCAATAAAGAACTTTAACTGCTCCAGATCAACTTCAAGGTGGTAACAGTAACTACACTTCAGCACAGCATGTACATCTTTTATATAATATCTATATATAATATATATCTTTTCTCAATTTGTCTACTTTCCTTCACATTACTGTGAGATTAAATGTGCCCTGGTACAGATTGCGAAGGAAAAATAAAAACATAAGCTTGCGGAAATATCACAATAATATCGAAGTGAACGGTATATCGTTAACGGAACCAACCAATCAACTGCGTTTCCCTGGTCGTCAACGCAGGACAGAGTTGTGTTGGTTGTGGCGCTCTCTGCTGGCCGCAGGAAGAATAGCAACAATAACACGAACATGCTGCAAAAGAAAAGGAAAGCTGTTAGAAAAAGAAAAAGAAAATTAATTATCAATGAATAAAAAAGCTTTTTTATAAATTAAAAAACAAGGGAATATTCCTGACTTCTTGATTACAAATCGTCGCGCGTTTAATCACATTTTTCTACATTACAGTGCATCTCTTCTTATTTAGAGACTCCATATAAAAGGCGAGTTCATAAATTATTTTTGTTTATATCTAACAAAGTGTCCTATTTATCCCCAAACAGATGTTTCTGAAAACTTACCTTACTGAGCGAAGACTGACAGTTAAAGCTTCCCATACAACCGTGGAAAAACTTCAGCATGTCCTTCTGATTCGAAACTCGCCTGAAAACCTTCACATCCTTATTTTCTAGCCAGGTACTGAGCAATCACGAGGTTCTTGCACATGTCCGGACACAAGGCAGCACCAGATGTTTCATTGGTCGCCTTCACGAGCTTCTTCTATGCGGCAAGACGGCCGCCATGTTGGAAAGGTCAGATTTCTGATTTACAGCATGTAGACGCGATTTCACGCTAATTATAAAGTGATTATAACTGTTTTTTATTGAGTGGATTATTATAGTTTTTTGTTTTTTACTACTAATAAAATGTTGTATATAATTAACATTGATTGAGTCTAATTACTGAAACTAAGGACGTTTTAATCAAAAATTAAAAGAAACGAAAATCACAGTACGTGAATGACTTTTTTTTATTAATTGTCTAATAATGTGAATTTGTCAGAAAATCTAAGGACAAACTTGTTATCATGTAATTCCTTGTTTGAGGATTGCTTTATAAAAAAAGTGTTACACGGTTCACACTGTAGCGTTATTAAGTTAACCTCTCCAACATGGCGGCTCCGGAGACGCGTCAGGATCCGGTTATTTCTGGTGTTAATGTGGTTGTAGCGCTGTTTATCATCAGCATCATTATCGCCACCTGCTGTTCCGGGGACGGTATTACATGGCGCACTTGTATGTATAATAAACCAAGAGAACGCTTTTAATTGTATTTAGACTGAAGACAATAAATATATTAATACACTAGACACCAAATAAAGCAATAAATCAAATAAAAAATTGGTTGAATAAATCATTCAGGAAAGGGGAATCTAAATAAAATGTGTCATTAATTGTCACATCATTATGCAGATTTTTATGTTGAATCAAAAATTTGTTAACACATACAAAAGAAATAATTAAAAAAGAAAATCAACACATCATAATAAAATAAGCAGGTAAGAAAATCCTACAAAAATGTGCGGATCGTATAGGAGTCTACATTTTATTTTAATCATCAACATGTTCACGTGACAGTCCTGTGATGTTTATACACACACACACACACACACACACACACACACACACACACACACACACACACACACACATATATATAATGTCATATATTTTGTTTTGTTTTTTTATTCAAAAAGTATTGATCAGTACAGGTGAAAAGGTTTGGTACTGCTGCCCACTGCACACGAGGGAGGATCATGTTTCACTGAAGACATGATGAGAGAGAGAGAGAGAGAGAGAGAGAGAGAGAGAGAGAGAGAGAGAGAGAGAGAGAGAACGAGAAAGACTGAGAGACAGAGGGAGAGATGGAGAGATGTCCAGCCTTCTGTCAACTTTCCCTTAATCACACTTCCTTAGTTAGAGGCTCTTCTACATTTATAACATCCATCACGGTCTTCTATCTGGTTTTCGCCTCCTGATGGCCCTACGAGGAAGAGTAAGTGTGTGTGTGTGTGTGTGTGTGTGTGTGTGTGTGTGTGTGTGTGTGTGTGTGTGTGTGTGTGTGTGTATGTTGGATTAGTTAAGCATTGACTCAGGCAGCGTTCCTGAGATGAAATGTCTTAACAGATATTCTGGTGACTTTCTTCTTCTTCTTCTTCTTCTTCTTCTTCTTCTTCTTCTTCTTCTTCTTCTTCAGCTCTGAGATGTGGACGTTGGTGACAGTGTTGATCGTCGTCTCCGTCGCTCTGCCAGGTGATTCTAACGTAATCCTACCTACAGAAAGTGTAACGTTACCCAGGTGTCCTTGCAGGTTCAGGGTATTTTTATAGTATCCACGTTCGCCAGATGTGAAACGCACTCCTTCCTTCCATTTTCAGGATCATGGTGCAGCAGATGGACCGTGAGCTTCTCCAGGACGGATATCTGCACCTGGGTAGGAACCACCATCATCCTGCCGTGCCGGTACGACTATCCACCGCCCCACAGTGCCACACGGGTCATGTGGTTCCACATCACGGGCGATGGGAAACGGGATTTCGCCTTCCACACGGACCCTGAGCTGGTCAGCGTGTCCTACAGGGACCGGGTGAAGTACGTGGGCGGATACAAGAGGTGCAGTCTGCAGATAAGTGGCATTAAGATGAGCGACGAGGGTCAGTATCACTTCAGGTTCGAGACGGACGAACAGCAGGGGAGATGGACATCACCGGACTCAATCAATCTTTCAGTTACAGGTATTTTTCCCAAAGGACACCACAGCGCAGTGGAATGCAGGATTCTGATTGGTCAGAAGATGCTGATTTGGTTCAGTTTTCTTCAGTGTCAGTGCTGTTTAACACTCAGAGGTAAAGCTGATCATATTTCACCTGATGATGTTCCACAAATGTCATTATAAATGGAAAAATGGTCCAATAAATATTAATATGAATGCTGCAATAATATGAGAGCTGCTGTTACCGAAAATAAATCAACACCTCCTGACCAATCAGAATCCAGCATTCAACACCGCAGCATTTACATGTAGAGTGTTTGGCAGACGCGGAGCAGCTCTGGGGTTAAGGGCTTTGCTCTGGGTTGGATTGGAGTGGCTGGGATTTGAACTCACAACCTTTAGAATGCCTTAACCACTCAGGTACCACCACCCAGGCTCTGTGATAGAAGTGCATAAATATCAGATTTTATCTGAAGTGCTTTTTTTCTCACAGAGCTCCAGGTTCAGGCTCATCCTGCACGGGTCTCCAACATGTTTGCGTCAGGCGAGACGGTGTTTCTGACCTGCGTGGCTCGCGGTTGTGCGGCTGCAGGAAAGACGCTCGCCCTCTACAGGAACGGAGTGAACCTGGGCTACTCGGATAAAGTTTCTCCCATCTATAATTTCGACGTTCAGCACGCAGGGACTTACTACTGCAGACCGGTTCCTCCGCAGAACGTCCAGTCCTCCAGCATCAGCCTGGCTGTGGGATGTGAGTGCTATCTATCTATTTATCTATCTATCTATCTATCTATCTATCTATCTGTCTGTCTGTCTGTCTGTCTGTCTGTCCGTCCGTCCGTCCGTCCGTCCGTCTTTTTACTTAGATTTTTTGTTATTACTATTTACGCCTTTAAAAATTCTAATAGAAAAATCTACAGAAAAATGATCCTTTTCTGGCCCTGAAATAAGCTTCACCCCTCACTGAAGCGACTTGGAATCCCCTTATCCCCTTTTTTTTCCACTCTAAAGCCATGAAGCATGAAACCTGTGCAGATTTTACAGTAATAAACAGGGCGCATTCATTCCAGATGTAATTCACTTTGCAGCCAGAAGGGGGCAGTGAAAATAAGTTATTAACCGCTTCTTTACTGTTCCCGAACCCAAACGTTTTCATTTCTGCTCTTTCAGATGCTCCACTTCACACCACTGTTCTGTTGAGTAAGTACGGTTCCCTGACTGAAGGCGACTCGGTTACTCTGACGTGCAGCAGTGAAGGAACTCCGGCAGTGGAGAGCTTCACCTGGTTTCGAGAGGGAGAGAGCGAAAGCGTTCCTGATAGCTTCAAGCCCGAGCTCAAGCTCTGGAGTCTGGACTACAGAGACCATGGGGAGTACTTCTGTGTGGCTCGCAACTCCATCGGAACCGACCGCTCCAGACCCGTTCTGGTCAACGTTACCTGTAAGAACATATGGGAACACTTCAGGGTTTCTGCAAGATCTTTTAGGATGAGGTCCTATAGATCCGGTTCTCTTGGTGAACACTTAGACCCCTCAAGAAGCCCTGTAACAGAGTTTCCCATTCTGAAATTGCTCCAAGTAGAACGTCTTTAAGGTTCTACAGCCCTGTACCATTTAAAGAATGGGAAACTCTGTTACAGGGCTTCTTGAGAGGTCTAAGTTTTCACCAAGAGAACCGGATCTAAAGGAATCCAGTAATAAGTTCCTGAAACCCATTATTCAACAAGAGTTCCATTATTTGGTTCTTTTACCCCACTTTGAGCACTATGGATCTAGAAGGACAAACAGAAGAACCATTAAGGCTTCTAGAACAATATATTTAGTCTTCGTCTGTAGATTAAATAGCGTTACTGTTAACTTGTGCTTTTTGCGGTTCTTCCTCAATGCTTTTAAAGAAAATCCACGTCTCAGACGTCTGAACTTTAAAACGTCTTAGCGAGCTGTTTTTCTGTCTCTGATTCCTCTGATCATCAGTGTCTCACAAACAGAAAGGCAACATTAGGTCACTGGGTCTTGTGTAATATTTGTATTTCTGGCAGAACATCATGTCACACTCTCTGAATTAAGACCACAAGGTTAAGGTTCAAATGTAGATGAACTTCATCCAGAAAACATGACCTTAGTGACTGACTTCCTGAAACCGTATGTCATGTGCTCATGTGCTGCTCCACCTTTGTACGATCTCAGATTCTCCCAAGAACACGAAGGTCCTGATCAGCACCAAAGGTGACATCGTGGAGGGCAACGCCGTCAACCTGACATGCATCAGCAACGCAAACCCACCAGTGAGGAGATACGCCTGGTACAAGGTCATCGGTGGTCAACCCTGGGCCAGAGGTTCCTCCCAGAAGCTAACCTTCGCCAGCGTGCACTCGCACAATGCCGGGCAGTATTATTGCGCCGTGTGGAACGCTTTGGGAATGGGAGTGTCTGAACCCGTCACTCTCTCTGTGCTCTGTAAGTGTTCACTTGGTCAAGTTCTAAAGTGCACCAAATAAGTAGTTTACATTAGTTTTTTATGTGTGGAGCCATCTGCTGGCCATTAGCTGAACAGCAGCGACATATTGTATATATTAATTACAGATGATACCCGAGTTACCGTGGATCGTCGACAATAGTGATTCAACGGAAAAAAAAAATTTTCAAGTATCGCTCGGCAGGCAAACAAAGCAGCATATGCTCCGCCCTTTACTCACGATCCGGCTCTCGTCCATGCACCCACTGCAACATATAAACATATAAACAATATATATATATATACAGTACAGACCAAAAGTTTGGACACACCTTCTCATTCAAAGAGTTCTTTATTTTCATGACTATGAAAATTGTAGATTCACACTGAAGGCATCGAAACTATGAATGAACACATGTGGAATTATATATGGAATTATATACATAACACAAAAGTGTGAAACAACTGAAAAATCTCATATTGTAGGTTCTTCAAAGTCGCCACCTTTTGCTTTGATTACTGCTTTGCACACTCTTGGCATTCTCTTGATGAGCTTCAAGAGGTAGTCACCTGAAATGGTCTTCCAACAGTCTTGAAGGAGTTCCCCGAGAGATGCTTGGCACTTGTTGGCCCTTTTGCCTTCACTCTGCGGTCCAGCTCACCCCTAAACCATCTCGATTGGGTTCAGGTCCGGTGACTGTGGAGGCCAGGTCATCTGGTGCAGCACCACATCACTCTCCTTCTTGGTCAAATAGCCCCTGATGCCTTCAGTGTGACTCTACAATTTTCATAGTCATGAACATAAAGAAAACTCTTTCAATGAGAAGGAGTGTCCAAACTTTTGGTCTGTACTGTATGAAAAAGAAAAATACCTTTAATAGTGAAAAATAATTGCGAGACATGTTCTATAGCTGTGACCTGATGTAGTAGGAAAGTCATGCTCATCTGATCTGAATCAGGTTTCTGAGTGGAATAAAGATCAGCGCACTGCTACCTTTATTAGTCCTTGAAGAAAGAAAAATCAATGAATCAATTTCTGGCTGCAGCCACCCTCACACTTCTGTCTCGTCCTTTTCTCCATCGTGTCTTTTGATTCTTCTACGTTCCAGATGCCCCTCAGAACACTTCGGTTTTGGCTCATCCGTCCAGCGTGATCGAGGCAGGAGGCTCCTTGACCCTGACCTGCAGCAGCCAGGGGAACCCGGCTGTAGAGAACTACACCTGGCACCGGATCAATGCCGCTGACTCCTGGGAAACGCGATCGGGTCAAACATACACCATCGCTGAGGTCAGCACAGGAGCCAGCGGGCAGTACTACTGCGAAGCTCGCAACCGCATCGGCGTTCACAGCTCTCCGCTCCTCACCGTCAGGGTGCGAGGTCCGTACCCTTCACATCACTGTTCTGGGTCTCAAAGATCTTTTTATTGTTGAATTTCAAAGATCAGATTATCTTCAACCCCAAGCATTTCCATGAACCCTTCAGCTTTATGCAGTCTACAGTAGGTGGAAGGAGTCATGTGACTGCTTTTCTCTTCTCTTTCCACAGTCAGATGTGTGTGAGGTCATGAATGTTCTCTAAAACAGAACCCATAGGTTCTCACTCCAGTCATGTGCCTCAAGTTCTTCTCTTTTAGCTCCAGTGAAATGTTGCACACGAATGAATAAAAGTGCAAATGATACTGAAGGTTGTTTCAGTGAAATGTTCTGCCTCACTGTTTTAAATCCTGCAATTAATCATGAACAGATATTTGGGTTTGGGTTTGATTGACAGGTCGTCTGAAGGTCATCGCCCTGGCTTCTGCTGTCTGTGTTTCTGTGGCTCTCATCACCCTCACTGTCGCCGTCATGATCAGGTCACGATCACAATTTAATTAAACTATACACTAAATTTCTTTTTCTGAATGTAGTTTTTTTATGCTCTACGCAGGTTATTTATATATTTTTATTTTCTTCTTAGTGAAATATCATTATGATTTTTTTTTTATTTTGTCGTCATTGTGAATTTTGAGTTATTATGATGATTATTATGCTAATAGGTGATATTTATTCTGCAGTAAGAATATGCACCGAGTGGACAGTGAAACGCTGGAAATAGACAAACAGGTGCATTTTTTTATGGTATAATTCAACGAATGAAATCATCTTTCATTTCCCGTTTTTTAACGATTGTGTGTGGGGTGTTTTATTTAGCTCGGATCTCCCATGGAAGTGGACACATTTTTTTACGAATGCCCTCAAACAGCGTTTCAGCCCCGGAGCTCAAAGATGGCCGACATTCCAGTGAGTTAGCTGCTGATTGCTGTTGTGGTTAACAGACAGCTCACTTTTGTTTATATTTCCGGAGGTACGTTTAAAGAAAAGCACCAACAGCAATAAATGTTGGTCCGGACATTCGAGAAGCATCTGTCATACAACACTGGAACAATTTCTCATCCATAAAAATCCATTATTTTATATACTATAATATGATAGTGATGAAAGTATATCAGCTAGAATAATATCTCTCTTCCTGCCAGCAGATGGAATCTCCCAGAACAAAATAATAAAATATTGATTTCTTTGTAGTGAAATAATTGGCTTTATTTTTAAATGGAAATTTATTTTATTCCAAAAAAAAAAAAAGCCTCATCTGTGATAAACCGGCTGGAAATTAAACCCCATACATGATCAATTGGGTTTCTTTTTGTTTCTGCTTTAAGCACATGGTAATACACAAGCCTATTGTTTATAAGGCTTCATAAGTCATTCATATAAACTCACATATAAAATGACCACATCAGCTGACATAAGAAGTAATTTTATCTTTTGCATTCATAACTAAAAGTTGGAATTAACACTAATAAGCGTTTTATGTAGGTTAATGTCAGCTGTTATGGAGTTATGTACTGTAGCTGCTATGTAGCCTCTACGAACATGGGCAGAAACCCTATGTTTAAGGGTCTAAGCTCAAAGAGAGATGTGCTGTCTGTGGTAGGAGGAACCAGAAGACATTCATGACAACATTCATCCTTCCATTGTGCCTCTTAAGGAAGCTGTGGAGAAAACCGAGAAAGATCAGAAAGATGGAGACGAAGGGAAAGTCAAACGTGTCACCGTGCATTACTCGAGTACACAGAGGTTAGACTTTTATTATAAGCACTAATGCAGGTAATGAAATAAGATATAATAAATCATTTGGGTGACCACAAATTATATATATTTATAAAAAATTTTTATTATTTATGTTATTTCATTTATATATTTATATTTATATTTTTTGTACTTTTTCAGCCGGGGCCAAGTGCAAGTCACCAACGTTCCACAAGATGGCGGTGTGACGGAGTCAAAAGACAGACACGGTGTTGTTTATTCTGTCTTCGCTAAACAGCCATGAAACTAAATAATATCACAAATCCAGTCATCTGGACTTCCCTCATCCACCAAATTACCAAAGATAATTCAATAAAACATAAATAAATCCAGTTAGAAATTGACTGTGCATCGTAACTAGTTCAGGTTTTGCACACCGAGCTAAGCTATGCTACATGTGTTCAGTTTAGGAAAAGTTTTATTCTGAATGTCATGGGTTCATACAATGAGGTCACTACATCTGTTTACTGCCAAAACCTTAAACTTTAAATCTGTAAATCTAATCCAATCTAATCTACATCAATGCCTCAGCCAAATGCTGCAGTATCACGAGATCATAAATCTCATTTAAGTGTGTTCTGAATCCACTAAAATCCCAATATCATTGTGAAAATGGTGTGAAAACCATTTTGGATTGTTCATTGATGTGATTAGCATCTGTATGAAGCTCCATGCATTTAAGTGTAAATGATTTGACTTTCCTACTTTCAATAAAATGTTGAATTAGACTCTTTCAGTCAGAACAGTGATTCTACTTTTCCATAACAGCAGGAGAAAAATGAAGAGAATGTAAATCTAATACTTGGTTATTTAACCCTTTGTTTACGGAGTCTCCAGTGTCAAGCTGCATGTTTTTGTTATCTTGACTTCATGACAGAAACAAACAGAGGGAATGACTGTTTATGGCTCCTATAATGTAGGTGACAACTTTGTGTAACTATACATGGATTTCAAGCGTCACCTCTTACGGTAGCACATGAAACTGTGATCATTGTTGTGTATATTTGTAGAATAAAATGTAATAAAAAAAAAGATCATCATCAGCGTTTGTTTATTTTATTCTGACATCAGCACAGCCTGGTGTTTTCTCTACTGTTTGATGGTGGAAGGTGGAAATAAAGCAAAAGACTGAAAAAAGAAAAGCTCAAAAGCATAAAACTTAAATAATTAAGGGTCATGTGGTGTACTGGGGCTGATGGGTAATGTAGTTCTTCACCATTTTGAATTCATTTGTTAACATTCAACAATTTCACTGACACAATGTACGTTTATTTCGCTGAAACACTCATTTTAATTTATTACTTTTTCATTTCAAATAATTCATTAAATGTATTCATTTCAACGTGTTAATCTGCATTTACAAAAGCATTAGACGTGTACGAAAAGAATCAGAACAGGTGATCGATCTCATTGTTGAAAAAAATAAACATATGCATAAATCACCGCATTGCATTGTATATTGTATATCGCATTCCAGCTCTACGCTGAAAGACTCCAGATTCTACTAAAATACAGATAATAATATGATTTTTACAAAAACCTCATTTACGTTTATGACACCGTGAGTAAATCCGATAAGTTAATAAATAAAAAGCTGTTTCTCCGACAGCGATCAGAGGTTGTCGTTGTCATTACGTGCCCTGTGGAAGGTTTTTGAAGCCATGTGTCTGAAAGAAAAAAAATATATTCTATTTGTTACCCAGGATTTTATGTTGTGTGTAATTAAGTTTGTTAGGAAAAAAAAAAACGGTTTACCTTTTAATACAAATGATAACAGCAATTATTACTGTGAGCAGGATGATTATTCCAAACACAATGATAACCGTGGAGGAAGAGCCGTTTCCTTTTTCTAAAACACACACAAACACACACATCAAATAAACAAAAGTATGTGGACACCTGATCATAAGTTTGGTATGTGCTTTTGAAACGTCCCATTCCACATTTAATCCATATGTATTGCTATAATAAGTTCCACTCTTCTGGGAAGATGTTCTACAAGATTTTGTGGAGATTCATTCAGCCACAAGGGTGTTAGTAAAGTCAGGTACTGATGTAGGTGAGAAGGTGAGGAGGCCTGGAGTGCACTCAGCGTTCACATTCATCATGTTCAGAAGGGTTGAAGCAGAAGATCTTCCACTCCAAACCATGTAACGCAGATCTTTGTGCACTTTGAAACAGGTTTGGTTCTCCAAGTTCAATGAATTAAAATGACAATCCTTTGTTCAGTTCTTGACCTTTAAAAGAGATCTTCATGTCTTCTCATAGATAATTGTGTAAAAATAATTGACATGCAAACATGAACTTTATCTGGGCCTTCATGATTTTTCCAGAAGAATCACTGGAACATATTTAGAACGTGGAAAGATGGAGCATCAAAATACTCATCTAAGTTCTACCTTCCTGGAACATAAATACTGCTAAATATGTATATTCGATGTTCTATTTCTATTTTAATATTTAAATTTAATATCTTGTTATATTAAAATGATCTTTTATTCCTCTATTATATTTTTGGTCTCTATTTTTATTTATTTCATATATATTATATATATATATATATATTTCTGATTAAATTTTATGTTGACTGATCTTATAACGCATTTTGCTGCAAGTTGTGCATCTCCATAATAATGTATTTTACTATATAGAAGGATTCTCCCGAGTCAGCACTTTGTAGATATCAGCGGTAATTATCTTCTTGATGTGGGAAATTTTTTGGAGGAATCGAATTATAATATGACAAGCTGCAGTTTATTGTTTTTACTGTAAAAGAATGTAAGGTGAAGCTGCTAGAACAAGTGAGAACAGGAACTTGTGGTAGCTCACATGGTGGACCTCTGATAAGAAGATTATGATTTCAAATCCCAGCACCACCAAGTTGCTGTTCCTGGGCCCTTGAGCAAGGCCCTTAACTCTCAACAGTGCAGTTATATAAAAAAATATAATTGTTTTGGATAATAGCGTCTGCAAAATGCCAGAAATGTAAATGTTGATGATTTCCCTTTTATCAGTCTGCTATTAAATTTCATCATTATCTATAGACATTCATAAAAAAATCAAGATTGTATCAAAAGCAAACATTGTGATATATCGATTTACCTTTCTGGATGGTGAGTGTGATATTAGCGTAGTCTGAGCCCCAGATGTTTTGGGCTACGCAGGTGTACAAGCCGCTGTCTCGAGAACTGAGGTGTCCTATAGTCAGCTTCTGACCTGTGCCTCTTAAAGTTGTGGTTTCGTTCCTCTGGTACCACGTGAAGTTGGTATGTGCTGAGGTGTTAAAGCTTGAACAGAACAGGCTGACTGACGTTCCCTCAGCAATCAGACCCGAGCTGGAGACCGTCACTGACGTGTTTCCTGGGGCGTCTGGAGAGAAAAAAAAAACCCACATCAAATCCGGAGCCATGAGGGGTTTTCTGTGTAGAATCCTACAAACACTGATCCATGTAGGTGCAACCCTGCAGGTGTGTTTTCAACTTTATAAATGGTTTTTAAAGAACCACTGTGTGGGAATGAATATCTCTTTTCAGACATGACTCAATCATGAGGGGTTTTCTGTGTAGAATCCTACAAACACTGATCCATGTAGGTGCAACCCTGCAGGTGTGTTTTCAACTTTATAAATGGTTTTTAAAGAACCACTGTGTGGGAATGAATATCTCTTTTCAGACATGACTCAATCTGTTACTTCTTTGTTTTTTTTTTTTGCTTAGAAAAAGAAGAGTTTATTTGAGGAAATGTCTGACCTTTGCACTTATATAGAGTCATGATAGATGCAAGTTATGTTGCAAGTCCAGATAATAAGAACAGAAAGATGGCGTGTGTGTCTGTGTGTGTGTGTGTGTCATGAAAAAAAAAAGCAGAAAAAAAAGAGGAAGGAAAAAAAAATGTATAGCCATAGTAAATAAAAAAAAATACAAATATAAAATATTACTGCAATCTGTAATTAAGGGGACCAAATACTTTATGTTGAATTTTTTAAAATAAGGATAGTAATATAAATGAATAGAAAGTGCTGTATTAAATGTGTTTTTTATGACTATTCTTTATATAAAATAGTCTATTTATATACTTTTATTTATATTTTATTTATATGTATATATACATATCATATATACAAGCAAATTAAGTATGAATTAATATCTCCATACAATTTAAATTAAAATAAATATGGAAAAAAAAACCATAAAATTTGTATAAATCTACACAAACTAAAATACATAAACGTTTCCTGACCTGTCACTTTCAACGTCAGGCCCTTCTGCCTTGGCAGCTTTCGCACAGGGTGGTTGGTGATGAAGCGGAACACGTACACGCCACTGTCCTTCACCCTCAGCTTACTGATCCTGAGAGAGCAGTTCCTGGAGCCGAGTGAGCCGAGGTACTGGACCCGGCCCCGGAACGCAGGATCGGGGAAGATGTTTGCGCTGTGGTACACGTAGGTCGCTGTGAGGCACAGGTCCTGGTTTCGACACCACATCTCAGACTGGACAGTCCGTGACCCGGATTCATTGGGGAAGTCAAAAGTGCAGGGGAGCGTCACTGAGGAACCACGAGGAGCGTGAATAGGGTTCACCGGAAAATGGACCACCCAATTACTTTCCATGGACGACCCAATCACTCCAGGCATTAAAGCTGCAGAAGGAGCAGGAGAGGGAACATACACAGGCATTTAATCATTTCATACACATCCATACAGAGACGTTCTATTCCAAACTTCAACTGATTACATATTGTAATAAAAGCATTTTATTTCAGTAGGTATTTGTTTGTTTGTTTGTTTGTTAAATGTTGTTTAATTACAGTAATTTGGTTTATGATTAAATCCTTTCTGAAACATTTTACTGTGGTAAGGTGAGGGACACTCGCCTGCACTAGAAGCACATAGTACAGAATTAAGATCATGGAAAGACCTGGATTCTTATTTAATTTCTCATCTACATTGATGCAGATGTTTGGATGGAAATCTGAAATAATAATTATGATGATGGTGATTATTAATCAAAGCGTACAAAAATTTTACTCCTGACCTGAAATAATCAGAGACATCCACAGCCATCTGTTCTGCATGTAGCACTTATGCGTCTTGTCCATCTCACTGCTGTGGAGGTCTGAACAGAAGAGGAACATGTCTGTAGTTGTAGTATTTTACTTCCTTTTCTGACGTGTGCATATTGTCGTGGTCGTTAGAGGAAATCCAGACCAATATTTTCTCCTTAGTTACTCTGTGTTCATGCTGCCTTGGTTACTTTCCAAATCATTACAGTCTTTTCTGTAAACCTTACTAACAGCCACAATGTACCACAAGGAGGGGGTGAGGGAGAGGGGTTCTGGCTGAGCCCCTGCACATTAAATGACATCAAATGGATAAAATGCACATCCTTATTTTTTTATACACACTGTAATACTAAAATATTGCACTATAATAACTGTTGCATATGTTACGCTCACTGAATATAAATTTATAAGAGTCTTCTTTTTAGCATTTTGGACCTTTTTATAAACACTGTATACAATATCTCCTTCATAATATCCTACATAATCGCCTTCGTGTGTATTTATATTCATATTGTTCATTTCATATTGTTCGTTATTTATATGTATTATATATCATTGCTTTAAAAACCTGTACATATGTAAATATTTTACACTTTGCACTTCTGGTGATATGCTACCTGCATTTTATTGCCTTGTACCGTTACTTGTGCAATGAAAATAAAGTTGAATCTAATCTAATCTAATCTAATCTCAAATTTAAGAGGTGCTATGATTGTTTAATAGGATAAATTTTTGGACTCATTTTTGGACTTTTCCCACTTGCCTGGTTGCCCCATTCTCAGCATTCTTCTACTGATATACCCCGTGCCCTTCCTCTGCACATGAGAATGGACCATGTTGATCTCTCTTCTCCAAACCGTCCTGCTAATCAACTTAATTTCAATCCTGTCCACTAATTATAAAAAAAACTTGATTATTGATTATTTATCTGTAAAACATGTGCGCTGATGTTTATACTGTATGCTGACAGGTATGCTGTGAAGGGCGTGGCTATTGCTGACCCCCCCCCCCCCCCCCCCCCCGTATTTATTACGTCACAATTTGTCCATTTGTTCTGATGTACCTCATGTGTGCTTTCAAGTCTTATAGAACACTGAATTCGGGCACTGTTTAGTAGAATAGTGAGTGGATTGAGACACAGCCGGGAGCACCTGAGCCCCCCTCTTAATCACACCTGCCCCCCGGGGACGGCTTGTACTGACCGGAAGGGGGGAGAGAAAGAGAGAGAGAGAGAGAGAGAGAGAGAGAAGGACAAGGGAGTGCGAAAGGAGTGACTTGTGGCCCTGGTTGTCCGAAAAAGCTTTTTTTTCCCCCGTTAAAATAAAAGCGGTGCGACTCCTGGGACAGTCTAAATGTCAGCGTTGAGGAAAATCTCACTTTAGTTCCTTGGCTTATTTCCTCAGGACCTGGTGGAGAAAGACACCTGCTGCGAGGGGTAAAGGTGAGAACTTTCATTCCTGAACAAACCCAGACAAAAGAAACCCAAAGCCGCAAATTAAAACCGGTGCGACTTATAAATCCTGTCATTTTTTCTCCAAATATTTGGGATTTGACTGTTTTGTAAAGTTGAGTTCTGGTTTCTGGGGTTAGAACATAAACACTCTTCAACAATCCAGATGTGATCACTGAAAGAGCTTTAAATGTTTATTATACGCAGTTTTCCTAATAATTGTAAATGTCGCAAACCGCTTGGCCCTGAATCTCGCGCTCCATTTGCCCTTTGGTTTATTTAACTTGTTTAACCCGTTTTTAGCTGCTGGAGTTTGATTTCAGGTGATGAATAAATATTTGATTATTTCTAGTAAATGATGAAATGAATAATTTGCAGGTGAATTGAGTGAAAGCAGAAGGAGAGATTTTGGAGGGTGAAGTCGCATCCCAGTCACTTTTCTCCGCTTTTTGCTTCCCGAAGGGAGATGACAGAGAAAAAGATCGGTACGTTCCAGAACACACACACACACACACACACACACACACACACACACACACACACACACACACACACACAAACAGTGTGTTCTTTACTCTGTTATTTTGACAGCAGACATGCACCTAGACGCTTGTTAAACATTAATGAGTGTAGACTGAAGTGGATTAGACATGTTTTGTTCAAACTTGGTCTAATAGCTGGTTATTAGTACTGTAACAGGGTCAAAGGTCGACACCGGCCTATTTGTCCGCATGAAATAAGTAAAGTGAGGGATATATGTTGCGCAGTTTTTAATCAGATGATTGACAGAAATATGATGATGATGATGGTTAGGATGATGGTGGAGAAACATCACACAGTCTGATTAAAGGAAACTCATTTTGACTCAATAAACCAGGCTTTTCAGTGGTTTATTTCGTATTCTGTCTTGTGCACCATAACAATCCTTTATCCATGGCCTGAGATCTGCGGAAGGAAAGGTAGGAAAGGAAACGAGAGTTCTATGGTTTTTCCTGCATCTAATATTGAACAGAAAGTGAAGGGTTCTGTGAGAGCAGAATGAGTTAAACATCAGACTACTTGTGCCATTGGATTGGTCCACGGAATCGTCCGAGCATTATTATGTTTTATAACCTAAAATAAACACTTTGGATAAAAAAAGCTAAGTTTTACATTAAGAATCTACAGGTTCATATTACGCAGATGTTCATTTCTCATCAAAAACATCCTACGTTTGAGAACATTCAGAGATTCAGAGGAGATGAAATCTTCAGGTTTGACGATCCGAATGACGATTAAGTCGACTTCGGGTTTTCTTGCTGAAATCTGTTATATGTTTCGTATTTGTTCGTTGTATCTTTTTTATCTGGTTCGTTTGCTTCCACATTGTTTCCAAGCAGGAGAAAATTGTTAGGAATTTGGCAGGGTGTTTTTTCTTTCGCTTCTCACAAACATTGTTTTTCTTGCTGGATTTAAACTAATAACGTGCTTGGAATACGGTATTTTATTATAAATCTTTAAAAAATTATAATAATAATACATTTATTTATTTGTTGTTGTTTTTTTGCATGTATTTATGGAGCTTTTTAGACCTGTGGCTTTTGTTAACTGAGAGAAAAAGTAATCATTTACATGATTTAGATGGGAAAAGGTGTGTTTTACCTCCATATAATCTAGAAGTAAATACATCTACAGTATATCAATCCTGCAGCAGGTGTTGATCTGGGGGGCACATCTTACACCAAAAAAGACAAATGTCAAAAACTTAAAAGTAATTCGAAGCACTTATATAGTAAAAAAAGGACACCATGAAAATGAGGGATATTCTGTCTATCCATTCATGTTTTTAGACCATTTTATAAAGCGTGTACACTGTTGGGACTTTCTCAGGGTTTATGGTCCTGTAAAGAACCTTTAACTTCTACATAACCTTTTTATTAGTACTTTAAAGTGAAAATGTGGGGAGTAAAAAAGTGGTTTTATACCTAGTGATTAAAAACTTATATATACTTATATAATCTCATATAAAGCTTAACTTTTTGGACATAAAGTGATAAAATGATTGATTGATTTATTAATTAAACTGATACTTGTCAATGCAGATAAGAGCTTGTTTTATCACACATTAATTATATTGAGGTTCCAGCTTTAAAGTATAAACCGGATTATAGTTACACTAAAAAGGTTTTTTTTCTTCTTGGAGGCATCAGTTTGCAGTCATTAATGTTTTTGTTCTTTTATGGCATTGCAGCCATTGTTTGTTTTTTGCTCTCATGTTTAAGACGGTATGTGTGTATATGTGTGTATATGTGTGTGTATATGTACAGTATATGTCTGGCTTTTTCAAGCTTGGCCTCGATGTTGTGTTGTTTATCCACCGACCGGGTGCCAAGACATACGGGTGTGTGTAAATTAACACATTCGTCAGCTTTAATTCTGCAGAATAGCGTTCTTTATCTCCGACTGACAATGCAGTAAAACGAGAGGAGAAACATGTCAAGTGGAAAATAAAATTTTGACGTTAAAGAGCAGTGAGGATTTTGAGCAGTTTGAGCTCACGTGAGTTTTCTTTACAAAACCGCCGTACAATTCTCAATAATACGTTTTATTCAAGGTTTTTTTAACTGGCCTTATTTAACATCAAACATCAAACTAACTCCTAAGTAACAGTTCAGAATGGACATAAAGATGAGTGTTTAAGTCCCCCAACGTCTATAACGTCAGTGAATACAAGGACTACGTGCTCACAAACGTGAGCAGCTGTAAACGTCCGTTCCCTCACCAGCCTCGCTCGTTTCTCTCTTTAACTTAATAAGAAAAAAAACTACAGCAGAAACTACAAAGAAGCGAAACCTCATCTTTCCTGCAGATCTCAGAAATCTACAGCTTCATCTCCGACTGTTACAAAGTGCTGATGCGGGCGATTGTTTTTTATACAGCGCTTTCATCGTACACGTGTGTGTGTGAATAAGAGCATGTAGAAATCGTACTGTATTAGAACGAGCACATTAACGATCATTACAGTTAGAGCTGCTTTTAGAGAACATAGAAGTAAATCAACAGCTTCTGGACAATCTCGAATTCACCACCGATTTTATTATCGCGCGATTAACGCATTTCTGTTTGACCATTTTTATAAAAAAAATATAAACAAATAAGCGTAAAAGAGGCGAAATTTAAAACTTTTAATACAACATACATTTATTCACGACGTCCTTCCTTTACTCAGATATATATATATATATATAAATCCACAGATATATTTACTAAACATTTGTTTTACGGATGCACCAAGTCCGCCAAATAAAACCATCTGTGTGGAAACGTAGCAAACGTTTTGTTTGGTGTCCTGATGATTTACGTCATTTAAAACACCATTATTACTTTGACATTTACAATAATATTTTGTCTTCATGCTCTATGTTAAGTTTGGTTTCACCAATAAACATACATTTGCGTAAAGCATCAATATTATCCTAATAATTAGAGTATAAAAACTTGTATGAGTACTTGTACTAGTATTAATTTAGTGTTTAAGGTACATTCAGAAGAGATAAAAATGTGCAATTGAGTTGCGATTAATCACGAGTTCACTCGCGACAATCATCGCAATGAAATAATAATTTCGTTAATAATTTCTCAGAATATCTCTAACAGACGTTCACACACTGAGGTTCCTGTAAAACCCAGACATGTACAAAGTTGAAATAAAATACAGTAAATTGAGTATCGACCCAGATGATGATTCTACTGTTGAAAATCTTGCTATAGAAGGTAACAGTAGCTATGTGTGAGTAACAGTATCATCACGAGTATTTCTTTAAACAGAGCAGAAACTCACCTCAGAGGAACGCAGAGAAGAACACAAAAACTGTCTCAGTGCTAATCGAAGGTTTTTTTTCTTAGTTTTGCTTCTGAACTGTAACCTGAACGCACAGGCGTGTTCATATCGTTCGCTATGATCTGCCGAGTACAGCACACACACACACACACACACACACACACACACACACACACACACTGGACACTGGACACTGGGCACAACAACAACCTTCTGCGTAGTAAGAAGTAGATTGAGGGTTACGGTGAGATGCAGTTAGCGCCGGTGTGAGAAGTGTGTAATCATCAGTTTCGAACTAATGGATATTTATAGCACATGCCTCATGCCAGTGGTGTTGTAGGTCTCATGGAGACGTGTTAAACTTCTCCAGGTTTCTGTGAAACAAATGGATGCCTTCACATTATAAAATGAAGCTGGTTTACTGGAAATGAAACTCCAGCCTTCTCTCTTGACTCGCATCCATGACTCATCGAGGACGAGTACAACAGACTGAACAGTAGAGAGGGAACATCTGGGAACATCACAAATCCATTTCATTTTGTATTGAGTCTGAGGGAACTTAATTCAGGGTGCAAATTTTTTGAATGATAATAATGGGGATAATTTTGATTAAAATTAATTAGATTCATTTTATTCAAATTGTACATTTAAATTTAATATTGAGGCGTATTTTTACGAGAAATTCGAAAATATACTAAATGATTTACTTCATTTCATGTGGAAATGTAAAATATTAAATCCTACTTAATTAAATATAATCCACTGCAGTTGAAAATCAATCTGACAGAGGCTTTGCCACTTACGCCGTGTGTTTACACAGTCAATTTTTCAGCCAATCAAAGAAATGTAGGACATGTAGTTTGTGTGTGTATGTAGTGTACACACCCGCACTAGATGTACACAACCTCTGTCCTGGAAAAGTCTGAATGGGCTTTAATTTTAGAAAGCAGTGAGGTGTGGAGCTCTGAATTCTGGAAGCAGGGAGATGTGCACAGTGCCAGATAACTGCATCGGGACTTTTTTAGGTGCGAAACAAAAGTGCTACTTGTTGCGTAGTGAAATGGGTCAGAACCGACCACTGCTGGGCTTCGGACTCGCCTCAAGCGTGGACACGGGCCAAGAAAAGTCCTTCACTTCCGTTATTTAAATCTCAAGGAAATAACAGGGACTTTCTCTAGATTTATATTATTAAAATATTCAAGATTTATATGCAAATTAATGCAAAATTTTGCACATAATTACATTACATTATCCTGTCATTATCATATACATAATGTGTGTATACACTGTACCGACAAAAGTATTGGGACATCTGAATTTTCCATCCATGTGGTTCTTCCCCAAACTCGGAATTGCATAAATCCAGTTCCATGAAGATCTGCATTACATGGGTTGGAGTGGAAGATCTCCTGCTATAGAGCTCTGACCCCAACACAGACTGCTGCCCAGATACCTTCTCACCTCACCTTCAGCAGTACCTGACTTTACTAATACCCTTAGAGCTCCACAGGGACATCTAGTCTTCCCAGAAGAGTGGAGTTTATGTAAATTGTGATTTTTTTTTGAAGAAAGGATATATACTCATGGCCTTTTTAGGCACATAGAGATGTGGGTTTCTTGTTGGTTTCTATCTTTGAGGTCAGTCTCGAATAACAGAAGAAAGGTGCTGTTATTAATTACAAAACAGGAAGATTTAAAATGTAGTTTCACTGTTTCAGCAGGATTTCTAAACAGATTTGCAGCAATGAGATGATAATTGTTTGTACAGACCACATCCTTAAATGTGCTCAGTTCTCTAAGAGCAGAGGAACTGAGAGATCTCTGAGCTGCTTCTGCTTTAATTTGGACGTAGACTCTTGAGCAGGAGATCAGTCGTCCTGTAAGCAGGAGACTTTGAGGTGTAGCAGGAATTCATCAGAAGTGAAAGACGGTGGAACTTTAGATGTTGTTCTTCTTTCAAACATGATGTATTTCTGATGTTTATCTGCTTTTTGGAAATCGATCTGAGATGGTGATGATAATGAATTATTTATCTTCCAGCAATGCATTATGGGGAATATACACTGGGGAACGATGAACACATCTGGGGTAAGGTGTGGAGAAATGATCCTGCTTGCATCAGATCATGTTCCGAGGTGATGAAAGTAAAAAAGAAATCGTGCAGCGCTCTTCTTATGTAACATTAGACTCTTATAAAGTGCAAAGACATTTCTGAAATTTCTGATATTTTCTAGAAAAAACGCTATTCAAAATCAACAAATATTTAAAATGGACAACAGCAAAGAGTCGAATATCGGATATATCAAATAATGATGATAAACGAACAATGGCAGAGGGCAGATGGGAGTGTTTAAGGCATAACATTAGGCTTTGGATCTGAAGGTTGTGAGTTTAAATCCCAGTTACTTCAAGCTGCTACTCCTGGGCCCCTGAGCAAGGCCCCTAACCAGAGTAAATGTAATGGGAATGGTGATAATAATTCTGGTGACAATTCAATACTATGGTTCGTCTTTGTGTGTGTGTGTGTGTGTGTGTGTGTGTGTGTGTGTGTGTGCGCGTGTTGGTCAGTGCTTAAACATTTCCAAACAATGTGAGAGAGTGAAAATATCGGCTCGATATGTTACTTTATTAACAAAGAAAAACATTTCACAGCTAAATATCTACTGATACCATAATACAGGAAATATAATATATAATATATACATAAAAAAACAACAAAAGTACATAATATTTGTGAAATAATTTGTTCAGAATTTTAATAATTTTTTATGTAAAAAAGTAATAAAGTTTTTTGGCCTGCTGGTTCCACGTGGTGCTTTATGTAACAGATCACCGCCTCATGGCCAGATCTTACAGATCCAGTCCTGGGACGGAGTGACACTTGCTTTCTGTGTGTGTGTGTGTGTGTGTGTGTGTGTGTGTGTGTGTGTAAGGGGAGTAGATTATGGCACTGGTATTAAATCCCCAGTTTACTTTGTGTCTGTGGACATGCTGACTTTGGACTATTGATCTCATTCTTCTCTCGTCTCTCCACACACACACACACACACACACACACACACACACACACACACACACACACACACACACACTGCTTTGTATTTTATTTGTTTTGTGTCTCTCTCTAATTTGAGCTAATAACATCCATAGCATGTAATAAAACCCAATTATAACACACAAAAAACACAGGTCATGAAGATTCGCATTAGAACATAAAACTGTACGCACCTGATTCAGGGCAGAAAGTGTTGATCCAGTGAGATCTTGAAAGTTGTGTTTATTTTGCCTTTCCTGAGTGTGACAGTGGTGTGTGTGTGTGTGTGTGACAGGAGCACCAGGGATGGCTGTGTGCAGTCGGTGGAGAACCGGCGTGGCTGTGGGGGTCACCGCTGTGCTCCTGGCTGGACTGGGAGCTGCAATCTGGGCTCTGGGTGAGTCCTGAATCCTCCTGCTGCTGTGAATTCTGGGAAATGTGTGTTACATAAGGATTAAGAGGTGTTGAAGAAAAATAATAAACCACGTGATGGTGTGAAGACGTTATTACTCTTATACCACAGAACTCTTCCTACAGGTCACAGATTTCTGACTGTTAAGTCGTTGATATTATGTGTTAGTAAAGAAGCGTGAAAATCTTCTGCTCTGAAGATAAAAACCTTTAAAGTGAAATATCAGTGAGATGAGTATCATATTATGAGGAGGGTAAAGGTTTTAGTCGATTATATAAAGTGGAAATTTGTGTGAATTAAACAAATTTATTGATGATGAAGAAGATGATGATGTCACAAGTCCTCGCTTGTGCGTTTGTTTTGCAGCTACGTACATAAAGACAGCAGAAGACATGGGTCTATATGACGGTAAGATCACATTAAAGCACCATTTATCTCCTAAAGCGAAGCTGAGAAGTCACACACTCCCTTGTGCCATTGCGTATTTATTCCTCACTACAGTGCAGGTGAGCGTGGCGGACCAGAGACTGAGGGTATTCGACTCCGCCCAGCGGCGATGGAGACACGTCTGCTCGTCCAGCGCCAATCAGCTGCTCGCCGCCATCAGCTGTGAGGAGATGGGCTTCGTCAGGTAAAGTGTTACCGAATGCAAACGGAACGACGAAAGCAGAAAACGGATAGCAAAAATTAATATTCTGTTTTTTTTGCCTGGTCAGGGCGATAAATTTCTCCATCACATGCGCTCCAGACAGCAGCAGCAGCAGCCACGAGTTCTTCTGCGTCAAAGAGAGCGAGTTAACCTACGGAAAGAAGATCAGCACTGCGCTGTACCCATGGTGAGACTGCACCGGGGCTGGACCATCTCACCATCATATATATATATATCAGGATATATTACACCACTACGCCTCATTAATTATTTACAGATGTTAATTTGAATATATTATAATTAATTATCCTTTTTCTGCATTTTATAATGGTATTTTTTTTAATGATGTATATAAGTATTACTTTTTTTTACATCACACTGTTTAGCTGGAAGTTTGTAAGTAAACCGGATTAAACTTGATGCTTGATTTATAGTAGTTTATAGTTGTTTTTCTTTCATTTTTCTTTTCCCTAAATATTTTCTTTTTTAGATACTAAACCATTTTTTTTTTTCAATTTATTTCATTGAATTGGAATCTTTGAATTTCTTCTATTTTGGGACGCAGCGATTCTCATGCTGTTTATGGTTCAACTCTCTGGGCTCAATACGGTTATTAGGCATGAAACAGACGTGTAGAAGTGATGAACTGTCCTTCCTTCTCTTCTGTGTTTCAGTAAATGTGAAAAGGGACAGATTGTTCAAGTGCTGTGTCAAGGTAAGAGTTACACCAGTGCTCCCCATCCACCGAGTCCCAGTTTAACACAAATACTGGATATAAACCTGCACCTTTGTGGTGTGTGTGTGTATGTGTGTGTTGAATTGGAATCTTTGAATTTCTTCTATTTTGGGACGCAGCGATTCTCATGCTGTTTATGGTTCAACTCTCTGGGCTCAATACGGTTATTAGGCATGAAACAGACGTGTAGAAGTGATGAACTGTCCTTCCTTCTCTTCTGTGTTTCAGTAAATGTGAAAAGGGACAGATTGTTCAAGTGCTGTGTCAAGGTAAGAGTTACACCAGCGCTCCCCATCCACCGAGTCCCAGTTTAACACAAATACTGGATATAAACCTGCACCTTTGTGGTGTGTGTGTGTGTGTGTGTGTGTGTGTGTGTGTGTGTGTGTGTGTGTGGTTGTAGATTGTGGGAGGCGGATGCTTCCTGAGGAGAGGATTGTGGGAGGTGTGGATGCGAGACAGGGCTCATGGCCATGGCAGGTCAGTCTGCAGTATGACGGAGTTCACCAGTGTGGAGGATCCATTATATCAGACCGCTGGATTGTCAGTGCTGCTCACTGCTTCCCCGAGTGAGTCTCACACACACACACACACACACACACAATTCATCTGTCTGATGTTTGAACATGGCGCGTGTTTGGACCCACACTCACACGTTTGTGTGTGTGTTTGTGTGTGATCAGGAGATATCGTCACGTGTCGAGGTGGAGGGTTCTGATGGGTTCCATCTACAACACCCCCATCCATAAGAACGTGGTGATCGCCGAGGTGAAGACGGTGGTTTATCACAGCAGCTATTTGCCCTTCGTTGACGCCAACATTGATGACAACAGCCGCGATATCGCCGTGCTGTCGCTCACAAAACCCCTGCAGTTCACCGGTGAGAGTCACAAAACTCCGCCCACATCTGTGCTTTTTAAGGGGGGTGCAGGGAAACGGGAAGTTTGGGAACGACCCAAACGTTGGTGACCCCTGGGACGTGCCAGTGTGAGCTTGTTTTCGAAGCCTTTACCATTAGTTATTATGGAGCAGTGATAGTGTGAGTGATGAGCAAAGGGAATTTCAGCGTCATTACCAGTCAATAAATGTATTAATAAATAATTAATACAATTACGAAACAATAACATATCATTTGTTTCGGAAAAGTTTTAGATTTCTTTTGTGTGATTTTCCTTTTGTGCGATTTGTTCCAGATATTTGTGTTTAAAGTGCTTTATGTATAGTTGTAGTGTCAGAAGGCATGAAATCGTGTGCTGTCGTAGGCTGGAGATCCGCCCCTCCGGTTTCAGGTTGCCAGGAAGTTTGGAGAACAAAGCTGCTCTGTTTTCTGCAGATCTCAGGCCTAAACAAAAGACAATAGTATCAGAAAAGTCTGTAGAAGTCACGAAGCAGGAATTTATGAAATGTTCGCCGTGGTACATTTTCGTTGCAGTGACCCAGCAGTTTTATACTCACGTTTAAACACTTAGTATTTTATCCTAAATGCCTGGTGTTTATTGTGTATTTCCCTTCACACGTTTTTCTCTCCTGCTTGCCGTAGACTACATTCAGCCCGTCTGTTTGCCCACCTACGGTCAGCGGCTGGTGGACGGTCAGATCGGCACAGTGACAGGATGGGGAAACGTCGAGTATTACGGTCAGTCATCCTCCACTGCGTGTAGAAATCGGGTTGTGGAAATTAATCAGCACCATTAGTTGATTGCTGGAACAATCAGCTATCGCAAGAATCCATACTGATAGTTTTTCAGGGTGTCCTGAAATTTTTTTATTGATTTTGGATGCAATAATTTTGCAATAAAGTTCAGAACTATTTAACATAAAGTGTTTTTTATTTAATTTTTATATATTTTTTTCTATTTAAAAAAATCTATCATCTGATTAATTTATCATCAGCAAGTATGATTCAACCAGCTACTGTTCTTGGTTAAATCCACTCGGTCGAACTCTAATGTTAATAACCCTATCATGGCTCATAGGTCTTTTTTTCACTCCTCCTCAGGTACACAGGCGAATATCCTCCAGGAGGCCCACATTCCCATCATCAGCGACGCTGTCTGTAATGCCCCTGATTACTATGACAACCAGGTGACCACCACCATGTTCTGCGCTGGATATGAGAAAGGAGGAACCGATTCCTGTCAGGTAACTGATCAAACACAAGATGGCGCCATTTAGACGTCATTCCTCGTTCCTCATGCAGCTCCTGTGTTGTAATGCTTTATAATCACTCGGTGTGTATGTGCAGGGAGACAGTGGAGGTCCCTTTGTAGCTGCCGATTGTCTCTCAAAGACGAGCCGCTACAGGTTGCTGGGCGTAGTCAGCTGGGGGACGGGCTGCGCCATGGCCAAGAAACCCGGCGTCTACACCCGAGTGTCCCGCTTCCTGCCATGGATATCCAGCGCCATGAGGGTGAGCAGAGCACCCACCAGTCTCTCTCACACACACACACTAATCACACACCATACACACCTCTCAGTCACCACACACACAAACCAATCATACAGCACACATACCATTCACCATACACACAATGACCCGCCATACACACACCAGTGGCTCAGCACACAAACCCCCCAACACACATCCATCACACACAATTTTGATTTGAAGCTGCACTGCACTCAGAGCTTCTGCTACAGAAAACACAAGCTTCATTATCACGAGCTCACATTTCTGAGCTTTTTCTTTTGGAATATACCAAAAAATCGAGAGGTGTGGAAACAACAGGCTTAGTGATGGGCGTGGCCCAAAATCCAGTCACATGGTTCCTCGCTGAAGGTCACGTACAGTTCAGATGTTTCCAGCTTGTGCGCCCGGCTCCAGAGGCGACTCTCAGCCCGGCAGAAGAACAGTAGGAGAGTCTGTATGGTGCTTTCTTTTTATTGGTGCAGGAAAATTTGGGAGGTGAGGGAAACGTGAGGGAAACACTTGTTTGGTGGTGTTTTATGAAACTCATATGTATTGGCACCCCTTTACCCTGTCCATCGAATGAGTGGGGTTTACCCCGGGAACTAATATTATGTGTTTCCTACAATGAATTGGGTGGAATTTATGGGGTGCCAATACTTAATCCTGCCCTGAACAGACTACATATATTATAATTACTCTCTATAAAAATGTAATTCTATCATTTACATATTTAAATTGTTTATGGTAATTCCATCCATTTAAATCGAAATAAATTAGCAATCAGAATTTACACTTTTATATAAAAAATTTTTTGTACAATTGTTCACCTGACTCCTCCCCCTTCACTTTTTTCCAAGCGCAACAAGAATGAGGTGAGTTTTGCAAAGCTTGCAAAACATACAGGGAAATCAAGGACTATATATACACACACACTGACAACACTGACGTACATAACAAAGCTCAGGTGCACACGATGACGAAGGGCTGCACGACCAGGGGGCGGAGCCTGAGCGGGGCTGCGGCAGAACTGCGTTATCGCTCAGCCTTTATACAAAACGTCTCCACTTAGTGCGACATTTCGCTCTTTTATTATCAAATATTTTGAGTTGCGATAAAGATGATGAACATTCTGTATTATTATAGAATTCTTTCTCTTCTTTCTCTTCTTCTTCTTCTTATCATCATGTCATTGATTCTCTTTATTCGTTTTTGTGTTTAGACTTATGAAAATTCCCCCGGAGTCCATAAAATGGCTCGTGCAGCAACAGCATAGGCCTCCTCGAGACCCGGAACTGTCGGAATTAAGACCGAGATCAGGTCTGCGACGGACATCATGTCCCCATGTCCCCCCCCCAGACCAAAACAGTCGATCAGAAAGAAGCCACGTCTCCATCACCTCGCCGTAGCTCTGACCGACGCCTCTCGGTCAGAATGTTAATTCTTGCGGCTTTAATTCTGTAATTTAACAAATGTGATGCATTTAAACGTTCTACACTTACAGACATAAAGGTACCGAGATGTACAGTTGTAGAAGTGCTCGCATTAGGAGAAGAATTTTACCACCACCACAAAAAAAAGGAAAAACTAAAAACAATATATCAGTAGGTATAAAGATGTAAAAACTTCTTTTGTACAATTTTTTTATATGATGCATCTCCAGATGTGACACAAATAATAATCAATTGCAATGACAGATATTTATGCACAGATCTTTTCAGTGTTAAATGAATCGAATTAATTCAATGTTTTGGTTTTAACAACAAAGCAGCTTTATTTTTGAAATCTACCAAACGCTCAAACGTGTCAAAGAGTTTGGCAAAATACGGACGTGAAAAAAATAATAAATAAAAAAGTTCATAGGCTGCATTATGAAAGAAAATATTTACAGACAAACTGCTGGTTTCTCAATATAAAACTTCGAAACCGAACTCATTCAAAACGAAGCGAAAAGTAATCATCTATGCGGGTTATACATAAATGTTGGCACCCCTGCTTGTACTTAGTACAGATCTTTTGTTTGGAAACGTGAAATACAGTATGACTATGCTGAAGGAGCCCCAGAGACAAAGCAGGTACCGCGAGTACTCGTCTGTTCCTGCGTGTACGTGTGAATTCAGAATCGGATACGCATGAAGAGAGGAAAGCAAGTTTTTCCATGACGTGCCGTAACGTGCGATCGGGAACTGCTTAGTGGCAGTGGTAACCATAGCAACTCGGTTGGATGGTGGACTTTTTTGTTGATTCTGTAGTACGTCGCTGTATGTTTTCAGTATAATCTTTTTACAAAATTGTGTTTAGTATAACAGCAACAATGTCTGGGAGAAATAAACATTATTATTTGTAAAGTATTTGATTTGACACGGTTTTAGGTTTTTTTTAATCCCTCTAGGTTAGCATTTCATAGTTTCTTTTTTTAACATCAGTTCATTATATTTATTGGGAACGCCACCGGAAAAATCGGGCATTTAGATTTCAGGCAGAACCAATAAAAAATGTCCAAATATAAATATAGAGCAGTGAGATTTTATTTCATGTTGATCAACTCAAAAAATTCTCCAGTTACTGGATGAGGACGAGGATGAGGGCACGTGAGAAGGCAGAAGGGGGCGGGGCTTCTGGTTATAATCACTGATATCAAGTGGTTCATTTTCTATTTTATTTGAGATTTTATATAAAATCATTTCAGAGTGATTTCGCACACTTTATTTTGGCACAAGATCGTCGTGTTTTTACAGTCCGTGGCTTGCACATAGTTTAAGACGTACACGTTGATGGGTATTAGAAGTGAAAATGGACAATTAAGTCGGATAAATTTTGCACATTATGAAGCAAAGTGTGTTTTTTTCTTCTAAATATTTTCACTGTTCCGGTATTCAGTCCTGACCAAAATTGGCTGAAGTGTTAATATCACAAAAAATCCTTATTATACCGAGTATGTTCCTCTACTTTTATTATTATTGTTGTTGTTGTTGTTGTTTTCTTTGTTTTCGGCTGAGGAATAGCAGTAATATAAACCAAAGACTGCTTGATTTAGCCGCAGTAGTATTAAAGAGGCAGGCAGTATTTTTGCTCGTTGTGGTTTGTTGTAAATACAGAATGCAATAAAAATCTTCCGCTATGCAGTAAAACGTTTAATCGCTCTAATGTTTATGTTTATTGTCAGCTGCTACACTGTAATTCTGCTCTTCAGTGTAAAACGTTTTATAGTTCGGTATTTAATATAATTTTCATGAATGAAATGAATAAATGTAGAATACTCAGCTGGAGTTTTATATTTAAGGCATTGATGTTGAAGATCCTGAATTTCCTTCAACTTCTTACGCCTTGATGATGTTTATTCATCTGCACTTTTCTTTTTTTTTGTGTTCATAAAAGTTGTGTAATTGATGTGAATATATATGTACATGACTCAAATTGACCTCTCGAATGATATTTGTATATCTTTGTATTTCTCTATCACTATATATAAAATTTAGCCTAATGTGTTTTTTCACTGTAAATGTTACTATCCGTTTCGAAATAAAGTCTTAAAAGTAAATACAATCGCCTCGAATGATTATTTCTTAATTTCTGATCCGACCAAACCCAAGATATTGTGAAGACATTTTGGAAGCAGTTAATGAAGATAACGAATAAATTCATGACACCTGTTTCCATTATTTAGTGTAACTGTAATACTTTTTTACTACGATGTTTAAAATGTTAGAAAAATAGGTAAGGAAAAAGAGATTCTTCAGAAGTTTTGAGCCTAAACCCAAAACCCAACCAATCACAAACCCTAAACCCTAAATCTACACCTGCCTTAAACCCAACCTTTAACCATAAACTTACCCTTAACCCTAACCACAAACCCACCTCTAACCGTAACCACAACCCTAAATCTACCCCACCTAAACTCCACCCATAAACATAACTCTAAACCCAACACCAACCCCAAACCTCACCCTAATGTTAACCCCAATCCAAAACCATTTCACAACTAACTCTTCCCTAACACTAATTCAGACCTAAACTCAACTCTTCCCCAACACTATTTCAAACCTAAACCTAAATTTAACTCTTCCTCAACAATAATCCAACCCCAAACCTAACTCTACCCCAACACGAATTCAACCCTAAACCTAAACCTAACTTTACCCCAACACTAAGCCAACCCTAAACTTAAACTAAAGTCTTCCCTAAAACTAATCCAACCCCAAACCTAACTATACCCCAACAATAATCCAACCCCAAACCTAACTATACCCCAACACCCATCCAACCCTAAACCTAACCCCAACTTTTTCCCAACACTAATCCAACCCGAAACCTACACCTAACTTATCCCTAACACTTATCCAACCCTAAACCTAACTCTAACTCTTCCCCAACACTAATCTAACCCTAAACCTCACTCTACCCCAACACTTATCCAACCCTAAACCTAACCCTAACTTTTCCTCGAAAACTAATCCAACCCTAAACCTAACTCTAACTCTTCCCCAACACTAATCTAACCCTAAACCTAACCCTCACTTTTCCCCAAAACTAATCCAACCCTAACCCTAACTCTAACTCTTCCCCAACACTAATCTAACCCTAAACCTCACTCTACCCCAACACTAATCCAACCCTAAACCTGAACTTAACACCAGGGTTCTAGAGGATCTTTCCTGCTTGATAACTAGATTTGCTGTAGAAAAGGTGCCCAAAAAATAATCCTTAATACATAAAAAAGATTCCTCTTTGGTTATTTAAGGATTTGTTTGATAATTAAGGGTTTTGTGTTTTTTTTCTCCTCAGCCTTTTGAAAGTAAAACACTCAACAGCCAATTTTCTCAGGGTGTATTTTTAGAGGAAATCTGAGATTGTTCAGGTCACATGACCTAAACTTTAAAACTTCAGTCGTTTGAGATGCTTGACTTTTTGAAATCATGCGTTTTCATGATGAGTTTCTCATTCAAATGATCAAATATTTAAGGTTTAGTAGTTAATTAAGACTGAGGTCTTCATGTAAGGAAATGTTTGACTCGTACACTCGTATAATTACCCCTGACTCTCCCTCTCGCTCATCATCATCCTTTAATTCGACTGACACATATTAAATGTCTTTCCTTGTTCCTAACCAGGATGACCTGATCGTCCAGATTCCAGGATTCCCTCACAATATTAAAAGTGTGTTGAGCCTCTCGCCTGAAAACGTGTCTCCTTTTCTTGCAATCCATGTAAATCTTTTCTCTTGGACACTTTGGAAGTAAAATGTCTAAAGGAAAAAAAAAAACGACAGTCCTGGATGGGGGGAAACACGGAAAACCTGACCTGAGCTACAAAAAGGAGTTAGAAAGAACAAACAGGACGCACTCGTCAGAAGAACAGAGCGTGGCACTCTGCTGCTCGACCTGTTCGAGGAAGTTCTCTCAGATGCCCCACTTGCAAATGAGAAGTTTAGCTGTAATTTGCTTGCAGGTGAACAAGATCGAGGAGAGTTGAGTGCCGACCGAGGTGCAGCTCCTGGACTGAGTTTGAGCATAAAAAAAGGGATTTTTCTTTGATTATTGTTTCTCAGTGGGACTTTTTGGATGAAATAGGGAAGGATGGTAACCAGAGAGATGTGTTTAAGCCTGATGTGGCTTTTCGTCTGCATTGTGCTGCAGTCTGCTCCACCTGTGCAAGGTATGTGTAACGTTTTAGATTTCACCACATCATTTGGGTGGGTTAGAGCTTTAAACCGTGGTATTGGTTTTCTCTTTTCTCGCCACCGACTCAATCTGAATATATTATACTACAAACATCACAAATAGAAATTAATTCTTTTTGACTCAATGTGTAGTTTTGATGTCTAAATATATGGGATGATGATGTTGATGTCAATATAGGGACGTTTCTGCAACAACTCCTGCCTCCGTAGTCACAATTCAGAGTTCTGTGAAAGCTAAATTTGCAAAAATTCAATTTTAGCATTTAGAGCTAATTTCATTCTTACGTTCTGCTTCAACGAAATGATTTTAACAATGTTCCTAAAGTACAAACTTTTTGTATAAGTATGTGAGTAAGGTGAAAAAAAACCTGCCTGCAAAAACAATACAAGATTTCAGTCGTCAACATGGGTGTGTACCGGAGAAAGTTTTGTTTATGAGGAGCGAAAAATTAGAATAGTCAAAAATTCGGACATTTCTTAGTCAAATGAGTAAAAGGTGCTGACACAGCATGCAGCGCTCAGGGTTTAGGTGGGGGGGGAATGCAAAAAAAAAAGGAAAAAGTTAATTTTTGTTAATACAGTAAAAACATTGTTTGACACTTTAAGGTACAATTGTAAAAACAAAAAGTCTAAATAAATAAATATCCATTTTGTAAACATTGCATACTTTCATATTTTGTATATATTTATTTATTTATTTTTAATGAATCGTCAAATTCCTTTTTAACGTTAACATACAGAACTTTTCAGTGATCTGCCTTAGAATTATTGTCGTTTTTCCGCATGTCACATTCATATTAGAGCTGAATTAATAAACGACCCTGATTTACATCAGGGATTCCTGCTAAGATTACGAGTTAGCCCTATCCTGTAATTAATCTTAGCTAACACGGATCACTGCGATTTTTATCAATTTTGTACAATTTTAGCATGTGTCAGGAAAAATACAACTCATACAAACTCTGATTGTATACTCTGAATGTACACAGAGCTGAAGGTGTCTAAGCAAAGTACTAAAAATTCTAAAGTTCTGGAATGTTTATTAAATTTCACTGAAATGTGTATTTTTATGTCTTACAGATAATTTTTATTATGAATGAACCAAAATAACTGTACCTCAGAAAAACTTTAAAACTGTTAACAATTTGTGCGCTTAGCGAGTTTCAGTGAGTTAGTTGTTAGCAAAGGAAGTTATTGAATGTACCTGCTATTAATTAGCAACCAGCAGTTAGCATTAGCCAGCTAGCTACGTTCAGGATTCCTGTAAATGTGTTTGCTATTGTATACATAAAAATAATAATAATTTCAATAAAATGCACTCTAAATTGCTGAAATAATACTTCAGGCAATTAATTTCAATAATCAACTGATATTTGTTTTCCTGCTGCTGATCTACAGGATATAACTACAGTATGGTACCTGTGAACACCACCGTCTACATGGGCAAATCAACAACCTTCACCTGCAGCATCGTACCAGGAAACGGGATGCTCAACTTCACTGCACGTTTACCTCTGAACTCCTACACCCTGCAGTGCCCCGGAAAAAACCTCAATTTCCCTTCCATGGTTCGAGATTTTCCCTATAAATCCTCTTAACCTTTTTAATAATCTCTAAAATACTTGAGTGCACATTTTAGCAAGCATGAAGGAACATCTGTGAGAACATCTGTGTGACCTGAACACACTGAATGGCTTTTATAGGTTTTACAATTGTATTTCATGCCTTTGTTTTTTTTATGTCTCCTTTTCTCTCCTGCAGTCGTTGTACGGATCTTGTGATAACAATCTTAATCATAATACCGCTTCGTGGCAGATGTCAAACATAGGCAGTGACGTCAACGGCTCCGCGTTCATATGCTCTGGCAGTGGACTCGATGTACAAGTCGGATACCTTTGGATTACAGGTGAGTTCTTTCAGAACAAACATCTTTAGAAAAAAATATCAAGTACAAATAATTACCTAGCTTATCTGAGTCATTGTGTGAGAAACTTTACGTTCATATCACAATTGTTCCTGACAATTAACAATCACTGATTATCATTTTACCTAATAACCAACATCAAATCTCTATCATTTAATACAACCAATTCTCTCCAACAACCAATCACTGATCACCATTCTCTCCAACAACCAATCTCTGATCACTATTCTCTCCAACAACCAATCACTGATCACCATTCTCTCCAACAACCAATCACTGATCACTATTCTCTCCAACAACCAATTACTGAACACTATTCTCTCCAACAACTAATCACTGAACACTATTCTCTCCAACAACCAATCACTGATCACTATTCTCTCCAAAAACCAATCACTGATCACTATTCTCTCCAACAACCAATTACTGAACACTATTCTCTCCAACAACTAATCACTGATCACTATTCTCTCCAACAACCAATCACTGATCACTATTCTCTCCAACAACTAATCACTGATTACCATTCCCTCCAACAACCAATCACTGATCACCATTCTCTCCAACAACCAATCACTGATCACAATTCTCTCCAACAACAAATCACTGATCACTAGTTTTTCCAACAACCAATCACTGACTACTATTCTTCCCAATGACCAATCATTGACCAGCATTGTTTTTTTCAGGAACCAATCACTCATGACTATTAATTGCCAATTTTGTTGCTTTTTATTTGTAACAATTTTTTTAAAACTATTTATTGTTCAAATAAATAATGAACAACTTCATAAATGATGGTGTTATACAATCTGTTTAACATTTTGTCAGGTGCCAGTAAATATTACTTGATGCTCTTTGGCTGTGTAATGGGCGGCTTCTTCGGGATCCTAATCATCTTCGGCGTGACCTACGTCTCACTGAAGAGGTCCGAAAGACTTCAGGAATGTTTCAGTAAGTGCCGAGATTCCCGATCGAACGATCCTGAAGTATCTGAACACTATGGGAATATTATGGAAATATTTCTGATTTATCCGATGTTTTTTTACTCCACGTTGTAACTGGGCACTGATTTATTTATGTATGTTTTTGCCTTTCCAGAGGGCAAACCCGAAGAAGAAGACGACATAGAGGGGGTCGAGGAGGAAACTATCAAAGATTAGTGGTTTGATTATTCATCCCTTGGCTTGTATTCGGATTGGTGGGATATTCCAAAAGAAAGTACACCCTGTGCCTCTCGTTATGGATGTTTAGAGAACGCACTACTGTTATTGTTTTCCTGTTGAATATTCATACAGATGCTGTAAAGTAGAGTGTAGACTTGTATAGTGAAGTGTAGATGGTTTTTTTTGTGATTTATTATAACTTTCATGCTTTAGATGACCTTTATTGCACTAAATAATATGTAAATTGTAAATATTTATAGATGTTATGTATTTACAGAATATACACTATAGATTATATAATTATATACAATCTATATCAGAGGTCCCCAACCACCGGTCGTGACCCAGTACTGGACCAGGGAAGAGTTGCTACCGGGTCGAAATAACGTTGTATACATAAATATATATACATATATACAAATGAACTGCCTGAAACAAACATGCAGGAGCTTGTCTACGAGAATAATTTCACGAAATTGGTGTACAAATATAACATCTAAAAAGACAGAGAGAGAAAGAGGGATCGAAGGAGATTATAACTATGTTGGGGAAATATTCGCATTGTACATCATATTAAAGAACTCAAACTCCAGCTCACATCAGAACTTCAAGACTATAAGCAATTCCTCATGAGATTATCGTTAGCACATAGACACGTTGAGCAGCCAAAATAACAAGCAGCTGATGCGGTTTAAACACCTTAAAGTCAGAAACCTTTCAAAGTTATTGAATTTATTACTGTAATTTTCACTGAAATGCGTTTTATGTTTTGAACATCCTCAAGTTTTTCACCTGTTGCTCACCTTTTTAAGATTCTTGTTTAAAGCACTTAGTTAACTATTTGTGGGCTTAGCAAGTTAGCAGTTAGCTGTTAGCAGTTAGCATTGTACGAAAGAACGAGACGCATTTTACAAAGTCGGATTCAAAATGTTTCTGTTGTAGTTGTACGCAATTATGACCGACGGACCTGCACCACTTTTGCATTACAGGAAATCATTTGGTTTTTTTATGTTTTTGATTTTATTTGTCAAGACAAAGACATGCACGTGCTTCTGTTTGAGCTGTAGGCTACGTAGGGTGCAACATAAACGCTACATAGAACATGATTTCCGATGGACTCCGATTTGATGAAGGAAAAAACTAAACTTGTAGATTTCTTTTTCCTCTGGGAACATGTAAATATAATATGAAACTTATATATAAACAATTCTCCCTGCATGAAACTCTTTTACCATACAAACTAATTAAAATCATATAAAAAAAAACAAGTTCGATTTTTTTTTTCCGTTTTTTTGTTGTTCGGTCTGCTGAAATCAGACACACCTAAAGCGCAAAGTCATCGTTTTTACGTTTTTTTCTGTTCTTTCTGCTGGAATTTATTATTTTCCAAAGCTGGTGAGAACATAATCATCTCACTGAAGCCCTGAACCACAGACTAATGGAAAATAATGTTGAATGAAATGACAAGATAACTCGAGATAATGAAATAGCAAGACTATACCTACAAATATAGCAACGTGTCTTGAAGACAATATCTTGGAATTATATTTTGAAAACATTTATAGTATCTTGAAATAAGGAGATATTTAGAAATGAATCACAAATTCCTAAAATGATATCTTTAAAACAATGATAGTATTTTAAAATCTTGAGATATTTGTGTGAAAATATCTTGGAATGAGATATTTTGAAAACTTAAAATTATGAGATAGTATCTCATGGTAGCTTAAAATAATAAAATCTTGAGAAGATAACAAGAAGCTAATAAGGAGATCATGAGACAAGATGTAAAATCTTCAAATAGCAAGAAAAATGTATCAAACGATCTCTTAAAACCAATCACGAGATAAAAAACCAAAACCCAAGATAATGGGTTTAAGATCATGAGATAATCGTGATATCATAATTGATTATGATTTAATATCTTGAAATGACCAGATAACTTAAAATAATTATAAATCATGAAATGTTCTTGAAATCTTGAGATAATAAAATTGAGATAATGACACTGCAGTAAAATTCTGGATTATTGTTGCTAGATGTTGGTCTCCTGATCTTATTTTTTATGACGTGATACTTCATTCTGTTCTGTAACATCTGTCTGGATTAACATCTGTCACGCCGCCGGTTTGCTGGCGGCTTCTCCTCAGCAGGAAACCCCTCAGTAAACGTGATGGTTCTGTTCGTCCTGACCAGTTCTTCACTCCGCCACGTAATCATTAACACCAGAAAGTTCAAAGAGACACAGTGCAAATATTTGTCCTGGTTATCACTTTCTCCTCAGCTGTAAGATTCATTGGGGGGTTTTTAGGGGTAAAAGTTTGTGCGCCCTCATGGAAAATGAAGAGAAATAAATCCAGTGGTGGATGAAGTGCAACCATGTAGTTGAAGTAGAGACACTCAGTAAAGCACGACTGCAGTGAAAGTCAAATTCTCCATTTAAACTTTCACTTGAGTAAAAGATCAAAGGTTTTTGCCTTCAAATGTACTTATGTATCCAGATTACTGTGATTTATTATAACTATAATGTTCCTATTATCATTTTTATCACAAGACTAAAGACTCGAATGTGACTCTCAGCACACTGATCTATTAATAGAATGAGATTAAAGACTCAAACACTGATTGATTTCTATTACAATCATCATGAACCCAAAACCTTCTTTACAACTACTTCAAAAAATAATCCTGTAAATGAGGTCACGTGTGTGGTGGTGAGTTCGAGTCTGGAGTTTCTTCATCATTTATTCCTCTCTAAATGTTCTGCTTGATGTTTAACTGATGTTGAACTGTATGTTGGTGATCAGTAGATGCACCGAGCGCGGATCAGAACACATGTAAAACAGAGCGTGCGCTCGATCCTGATTGGCGACTCGCTGCGTGTTTCACCAGTTACGTTTTTATCCTCGTTAATAAAAAGGAACGAGTGATTTCACTAAGAGTAGTCGAGTCAAAAAGTCAAATATTTGAGTTTGAAATGTAGTGAAGTTACAGTGAAGAATTTGTAAAAAAAAGCTTAATTTAATATTCAATAAAATTCTTCTTCTTCTTTTGGGTTGATCTCATTAGAGGTCACCACAGCGGATCCTCCGTCTGCATATGACTTTGTCCTTCACATCTGTCTCTTTCAAACCAACCACCTTCATGTCCTCCTTCACCACATCCATTAACCTCTTTTTTGACCTTCTTCTTCACCTCCATTCTCAGCATTCTTCTACCAGTATATTATTGGTCATTAAAATGATCATGTCTATTTTGTTGGAGTAGAAGAGTGGAAGATCTTCTACAGAGCTCTGACTTCTACCTTATTGATGAATACCTTTGGGATGAATGTGAACGCTGAGTTCACTCAGGCCTCCTCACCTCACCTACATCAGTACCTGACTTTACTAACACCTTTGTGGCTGAATAGATCTCCATAAATATTCACAAAATCTGTACAAACTCAATCGGAACATCTTCCCAGAAGAGTGGAGCTTATTATACAAGGAAAAGGGCACTTCCATTTAGAAACCATAGAGGGCGCAAACATTTGCACACAGTGAGTTTATTTTTTTTGATAAAGGACGTGTTTTATGGGTTAAAAGATTTTTTCAGCAATGACGTCAAACTTTTTTTTGAACTCTTAACTTAAAGCACACGTTCTGACGTCAGATCCTGGTGTGTTTATTCCCATTTACCTACACACGCTTTTCAGCCCGAATACGTATGATCTTTCAGATGTTGGAAATCAAACCCTTGTTCAGGCTGAGTGACATTTTTAAAAAGTTTTCAGCAGACAAACAGCCTTTTAGCACGTCTGTTGACCTTCTGGATCTCCGTGTTCTCCTTGAGTTCTAGCTCAGGGTGGAGATGGTGGTGGCTCATGAGCTCGTGAGATGTTCCAGCTCCAAGGTCTGAGCTTATCTGTAAATCTGCTGTTAGATATGTTTTTATATTTCACTGCTTTTGTGATCTGTTCCTCAGGCTTACAGAGATCCTGCTCTCCCACGCCTAGGGCTGGCCTAAACCTGTAAATCTGCTGTTTCACATCAATGTTGCATCTAAATGATGATTCAGTAGGACAGATTTTTTTTATAGGACATTTTTGTAGTTCCTTTTAAATTGATAAGAAAAAAAACCTCATATGTTAGAAATCCAGGCAAATGGTTTATAT
>MU564352.1:712328-733092 GCA_024362625.1 Silurus asotus | reverse complement strand
AAAAAAAATATATATATATATATATTTTTTTTTATGAAAATTAATTAATTTTTTGTTCCACTACCAAAATCTTGTCATTAAAAATGCTGTTGTTCATAAAATATACTGTATATAATTATGAACACTTATACAGACTTATTCCTGGCATTATAAGATGGAATAAATTGGAATTATAAAATATATATAACTTAATATAAATACAACAAAACAGAATGTTAATATATAATTATATATATAGTAAGTTTTCAGTTACATTATTAAGAATTAATTAAATTTCAGATATAAAAATATTTGAACTAATAATGACTAATAATTATTGAGAGTATGTTCTAATTATAATAATTTTAATACATATTTACTGTAGTGTAATTATTTGAAAAGTCAAATCATTATATCATTTGTGAGTTTCTTTGCAAGTACATTTATAACAAGAATTAAAAAAAAATAAAAATTTTAAAAAACGTATTTATTAAAGCAGAAATGTATTTCGGTCGGAATAAATGAGGTAACGAGATCACAAGGTTTAAGTGCCGTATGAGCTCTGTATAATAACAGATAAAAGGTCCTGATAAAAACACACAAACACACACACACACACACACACACTCATCCTCACCCATGTCCTACTGATACCCTCATGTGTAACCCCGCCCACTTTTAACCTTAAATCTGTGTTATGAAGCTCACAGTCATTGGTGCTGGGGTGGTCAGTATTATCTTTCTCGTTTACACACACACACAGACACACAGACACACACACACACACACACACACACATCATGGTATAATGCAATAATGAAACGTTTTACATTCCACAATACAAACACACAAACTTGATGTATTTCTTTAATGCATCATTTCGACCAAAGTATTTGAAGCGTTCACCTTCTTGCACTGTATGACTTGTTTCAGCCATAAACACACACTCTGTGTTTATGGAATAACACAGTGCTGATGCAGGGGGCAGCTATAACACACACACACACACACACACACACACACACACACACAAAGATCTGATGCCCTGTGTTTTATATGTACACAACAAGGAGGAGTTTTTATTGAAGGTAAAAGGAAAGACACATATGTTCATGTGCACTTCCTGGGTGTCGCATCAGGCTCGTATCTACACACTGTTCACCTGAAGGACTTCACTTCCTGTGCAACAAGGTAAGAAAAAAATATCATTTTTCTTATAGGATGTGTTTAACAATATGCTCTGAAGATGTAGCTTGTGCAGGTACGGAGTAAATCGATGTACGCTTCCTGTTTATTAGGAACATCTGTGAGATCGTGTAGAACTTTAATCAGACACTCGTGTTGCATCAGTACAGTGTATACATTCATGTAGAAACAGACCAAGAACTGCAGTTCATGCTCAAATCAAACATCTAAATGAGGGGAAAATGTGTGATCTTAACCGCAATAGGTTTAAGAATGGGTTGAGTTTTCCTGTGACAGTTGTGTGGATGGAAACACCTGGATGACAAGAGAGGTTGGAGAAGATACCAGAATATAGTACATAACTAAAATAATCACTCTTTACCCCCATGCTGAGCAGAAAAGCATCTCAAATCATCTAACTGTGAAATTGATGAGCTACAATAGCAGAAGGAAACATCAGGTTCCTGTTCTCGGCCCAAAGGTGAGGAACCTGATGTTTTCTTCTGCGGTTGTAGCTCATCATTAGAAAATCATTCACAGATGACAAATCATCAGTTAAATTTTTTATCTCTTTTATCAACATGGTGTTTGAGCCTCCATTCCACATCTGCACCATTCTGTGTAAACTGCATGGTTAAACAAAAGAACGTCAAACTTTTCCCTCATTCTGATGTTTGATGTGAACATGAACTGAAGCTCTTGACCTCTGTGAGAATTTATCTGTTGATAGATTGATGCCATGCGATTGGCTGATTAAAGAACTGCAAGAATGTGAAAGTGTTCCTAATAAAGTGGGCAGAGAGTGTAGAAATAATGTTCACGCTACTATACAGTGAACTGTTGTTCTGCTTTTGCATCTTAATTACATTTTATAAGAAATATATCAAAAGAAAATGTAGTCATTGCAAGTGCAAACTCCGCCCCCAAAAGCCAAAACCTGGAACAAACTTTTGTAAAGTTTTATATGTAAAAAAAAAAAAGATCAGAAATCTCTGAAATAAAATGAACTATAATTATAATTTGATGAACATTAGAACTCCTGAAATATTCACCACAAACCAGAAGTGGTCAGAAGTTAATGCTAACTGAGTCAAAGGGACGCTGAAAGTTTCCAAAACAGCCCTTGTATGTGTCTACAAGGGCAGGACAAGGGTACCCTGGTGCTGGCTGACCCACGGATCTAATGTTTACTGTCAAAACACGAGCGCTGAACCGTCTCAGCTTGCCATCAGCAGCTGTGTCTACTCTGAGTACATTCCTGACTCCTCGAATCCTCAAAACCTCAAAACCTTCATCCATCAGCGTCACTCTCACTTCTCAAAAAAATTAAACAATCTCTACAGCGGTCAGCAATCTGCTGTGTTCCTGTCAGAACGACGCTAGAAAGCTAGCCGCTAATCTCTGCTCAGGTTTAGCGATGTTTTCTTTGTAATAATGCAGTTTTTGGGGTAAATTGTTTGTTCTGTTTATGTCAGGAAACAGGAACCTGGGAAAGATGAGCCGTTTCTCACTGCTTGTTCTCCTGACAGGTAAAAAAGAAAAAAAAAAGAAACAAAGAACCCTTCGTCTGTGTGTGTGTGTGTGTGTGTGTTGTGTGTGTGTGTGTGTGTTCAGTTCAAAGGTCGAGTGTAGGACATTTCCCATTGGCCTGAAGGACGTCTGATGAAAACGCTTGTGTTCAAAACAACACACGACACACAGCATTTACACAGCAAACATCCCAACATGAAAACAAAAAGGATTAACATTAAATCACGTTTCTGATCTCGGGATCGCTACATGCCGTGACTTTCGCAATATCTTGATCAAGATCATGATCGTGATCATCACATCCAGTGCAAAACGTGCTGCTGCTGCTGCTGCTTCTTCTTCTAAAATCTTTAGTCATATTTATTAATATATAAAGATTAATACTCTTAATATTACATAAAGCTTCTGAACAAATAATGAACACAAATGAACATTTTCTCCTCATGAGGAAATCCAGATCTTAATCTAAATATATCTGCAAAATTGAATATGCAAATTTCAATCACCCCTAATTTGAATAGCATAATTGACTCTTCTATTTTATGATGCAAAAACATGTTTTCTCAACTTTTTCTAGTTTTTTTTTTTTTGTCTGGTTTTAGGTCTAGATCAAGGGTTTCGATATTTAATATTACATAAAGCTTCTGAACAAATAATGAACACAAATGAACATTTTCTCCTCATGAGGAAATCCAGATCTTAATCTAAATATATCTGCAAAATTGAATATGCAAATTTCAATCACCCCTAATTTGAATAGCATAATTGACTCTTCTTTTTTATGATGCAAAAACATGTTTTCTTAACTTTTTCTCGTTTTTTTTTTTTTTTTTGTCTGGTTTTAGGTCTAGATCAAGGGTTTCGATATTTCTTTGTGTTTTTCTACTCCTTGTTAATGTTTATACGTCAGAATAACAATTTTTTCGAGTTTTTATATTTTTCACTCTGAAGTCAGAATGTAATAATTAATTAATTGAAAATAATATTCATAATATTATTTTTATTCAAAAATATTCAATAAATAAATAATACTGTCTCTATTTTATTTGCAGTTCTCAGTGCACTCTTCAGTGACGCTGAAGCAAGTAAGAAAATACATTTTCCCCTCTTCCTGTCGAACTCGTTTGTTCAGCCAAATCTGAAAACTAAAAATGTGGAGTTTTTACACTTTGTGGCTAATGTTGCATTGTTTCTGTCCTTTTCTTTCCAGATCCGTTTGTTTACAGTGAGTATCATCCCCCTTTCTTGCATGTTAAACAAAAGAATTCAGAATAAAATCTGAAAGAAACCTGAAGATGGAGATGTTTAAAGCAGCTCTCTGGTGTTTTGCGTTTCATTAGACTATGACAGATTGAGGATTGGAGGCATCGTCTTCACAGTCCTGCTTGTAATAGGAGCCATTTTCCTCCTGTTTCGTAAGTCTCACTTCCTTCTTCTACATTTATCTCTTATTTCTGCTTTTTTGTTTTATTAAAAAATCTCTGCTCATCTGAATATATTTCTTTTTCCCCCACAGATGACAAATGTGGCAGAAAGAAGTGAGTGCTGTTTTTTTGTGTCTTTTATGAAATAAAAAAGTGTAAATCAACTCATAATGACAAACCTGATTATTAGATTTTTCTTCTTTTTTTTGAACATCCCATTCCACATTTATTCTCCATTTGCTCTTATAATGAGCTCCACTCTTCTGGGAAGATAATTTACTAGATTTTGTGGAGATTTTGTGGAGATTTCTGGAAATTAATTTAGCTACAAGCGTGGAAGTAAAGTGAGGAGGCCTGGGGTTCAGTCAGCGTTCACATTTATTCATGTTTAATAAGGTTTAGAGCTCTTTAGCAGGAGATCTTATACTCCTTCAGCTCTTCATGGAGTTTGCTTTGTGCACAGGGGTATTGTCATGCTGGAACAGGTTTAGGTCTCCTAGTTTAAGTGAAGGAATTTCTTGGGCTCCTGCATCCAAAGACACAATTGTGTACCTCCAACATTTTGGTAACAGTTTGAGGGAGAAAAACATACGGCTGGAAAAGTCAGATTCCTTTTCCCTTTAGTGTTGTATAAAATCATCAAATAGACAAAAGAATTAAACTGTGACGGCTTCAAAATAATGATGTTTAATAAATAATTATATTTCGAGTCACTGAATAGAGAAACTTTCCTTCTTCTCAAGATCTTTAGGCATGTTGAAGATCCCAAATCTTTCGTAGTGGTGTAACTGGTCTGGGAACTGGGTTGAGGGAATGTCAATGTATGAAAAGTCTTTGAATGATGGTTAAATATTAATGTTTATAAAATCTGTGTGTCTTTCACAGGAAAAACGACGACGCTGCCAGTCAGATTTAAACCCACACGACATCAGAATGTGAATCGTAGACGTTTTGCAGGAAGATGTTTTTTTTTTTTTTTTATAGATTTGTTTTGGTTATTTAGTTATTTATCTTAAGCATCTCGAGTGCGGTTGCACTTAATAAAAAATAACCCCGAGTCTTAATCTGTTGATGCTCATTTTAAACTCTTTTAATGGGGTTGATTTCAGGGTTAAATACAGATTTAATGATGTAGTGAAATGTTCATGTGGTTTAGAGAGATAGAAATGGCATCGGCTTCATGTACATGTAACATAACAGTATATTAAACCTGTAGTATGACATAAAACTAAATTAATTTTATTTATTGATTTTTTTGTTAGTCTGTTTATTGAATAATTATCTACACGAACAAACAAATTACAGAGTCAAAAATTTGGTTCAAAACAGAACAATTTGGAGTTTCTATTAAACAGTAAGAGAAATGGTATAAAACGTAGGATGTTTCATGTGTTATAAATATTTGGATGATGGAAATTTACTCAAAATAGCGAACAGAAACTCTGAAAATACACCGAATTTTCAAACTTTTCTTGGATTAATTCCTTAATCAAAACTTTTTCATGTTTCATTTTCAGTCCAGAAAAAAATCCCACACGATAAACTCTAACTATCGAGTCAGAAATATAAAAATATTTCTCAGAGAGTTCACCATGCAAATAATGTACATAATTATACGATTATGTTAAAGTTTCTGAGTAAAATCTGTAATTTATATCATCAAATAACGTCTTTGTGAAAGATAAGCTCAATAGGAAGGTTAATTAGCATGTTTATGAGGTGCAGAAATACAAGAAAAGATGTATAAACATGGTTTCGTATCAAATTGTTATAAACGTATTCTCATTAAATGTGTATAGCGACATTATGAACTATAATAACACGCGTATGGGCGTTATAGAGATTGTTGGTAGCGCTAATAAGCAGTGCTAAAAACAGTAGCATCTGGTGACGTACAAAAACTGAAATCATATCACTTATATGTGTTAAATTACAGGTCTTGTTTGTTATAAACCATAAATACACTCTTTATTACTATAAATATGTTTGTAATTAAAAAAAAATTAAATCTACACAAATGTCAAGAGTCAAACTACGAAACTACCAGCTGGGTTTGGTTGCTATGTTGTGAGGTTGCCTGACAGCGAGTTATTTTTATAAGTAATTATGTGACATTGGAGAAATGAGCAGTGGGTTTGGTAAATTAATGCTGTTAAAGAAGTTATTAATTATTCAGGAGTTTATGAGAGTTGAATAATAAATTCAGCGTCGGCGTTGACGACAAGCGACATATTAGCTCTCGGGCACGTTCACGTTCAAAAACTCAGCCCACTGAGAGAGAGAGAGAGAGAGAGAGAGAGAGAGAGAGAGAGACCTGTGGAGGTATCACTGGGGTAAAACAGAAGGGTGTTGGTTTGGCTTTTCTGCTCGGTTGCCTGTTGAAACCCGTCTATCGAGTCTCCACTGTAAGTCGGAAACCCAAACACATCTGGTCCAGAGGTGAGTTCAACAAATCACTATAATGTTTTCTTTCATTTTTCCTTCCTCTTTTATTATATTTTATTTATCCGTCTGTTCCTCTATACAGACTAGACAGAGTTCTGAGTGATCTACTGAGTGGCTTTAATAAAAAGAGATAAAGAATTAAAGTAAGAAAGAGAGAGAAGTGAAAAGAGACACTTTTTTTGGCGTTAAACGTGAGATCGATCTGACTGTTGCTGTGGATCGGACGTCTCCTTTCGCAGCGCGCGACACGCCGACGCCGCCGTTTGATGTTTTTTTAATTATTTATTTTAAAATACATTTGATACAAACGCATGTCTTTGAGGTCGCGTGCGATGCTGTTAGGACGCGTTATAAAGCATCATACACTCTCACACACACACACACACACACACACACACACACACTAACGACGGAAAGTTTGTAACCGCGTTCTGATCAACAGGTTTTGTGAGATTATTTTAAACACACATCACATCCTTGAAGAAGAAAAACACACATTTAAATCAGTAACACAGTTACACACTTCTCCTCCATCACCGAGCTGCTCGCAGGAACTGACGCCTTCTCCAGAGGTGGATGAAGTGATGAAGTCCAGATGTTCTTGTTTGTCTTCTTCTTCCTCAGCAGGCGCTTTGTCAATACAGCGTCACGCGCAGCTGACAGTCAGGTTCACACACTCCTCACACACTCTGCCCAAACCTCACACACTCCTCACAATCCTCACACACTCTGCCCAAACCTCACACACTCCTCACACACTGAACACACAATACTCACACACTCTGCCCAAACCTCACACACTCCTCACACTCCTCACACACTCTGCCCAAACCTCACACACTCCCCACATTCCTCACACACTCTGCCCAAACCTCACACAATCCTCACACACTGATCACACACTTCTCACACACTCCTCACAATCCTCACACTCTGATCACACACTCCTCACACACTCTGCCCAAACCTCACACAAATCTCACACACTGATCACACACTCATCACACACTCCTCACACACTCCTCACAATCCTCACACACTCCTCACACTCCCCACATACTCCTCACACACTCTGCCCAAACCTCACACACTCCTCACAAACTCCTCACACACTATGCCCAGTCCTCACACACTCCTCACAAACTCCTCACACACTATGCCCAGTCCTCACACACTCCTCACACACTCCTCCATTTGTATCTCATATTTAAAGAACACATTAATTGCATGTATTATCTTCATTTTGCCTTCAGTTGGTGTGAAATCGTAGCCCGTGTGTACGGCTTTCCATTAAGGAAACAAAATGAGACGGTGTTTCCTTAAATGCCGGAGAGGAAGAGATTATAAGGGAAGAAAATGAGTCATGAGTCATGGTAGTAGCATTTGGGAGTTTTTGTTTGAGAAAGTTGACGAAAAATGATTTCCTGAACTTCAGCTGTGACTCGAACTCGAGACGTGGAGGAAAATTGAGGACTTTGATGTGGACACAAATTCCTGCGTCTCTAATTGAGCTGTTTGATTTCATCGTGATGACGACAGACCTCGTGTGTGTGTGTGTGTGTGTGTGTGTGTGTGTGTGTGTGTGTGTGTGTGTGTGTGTGTTCCTGGTCTATTCTAGCACTGGAGAGTTAGGTTCCTAATTTAGCTTCACTTTGAGTTCCGCAGTTCATGTGCTGTTCATCCTTTGTCTGACATGTGATTGTGACGTGTGTGTGTGTGTGCGTGTGTGTGTGTGTGTGTGTGTGTGTGTGTGTGTGTGTGTGTGTGTGTATCAGGATCAAGTGTTGCCTAGCAAGGAATTTGACAAGGCCAATGCAATCAGCAACACACATACATACAAGGTCATGCAAAAAAACATGCTGGCTCACACACACACACACACACACACACACACACACTTTTCCTAGCTGATAGATAGCACTTTGGCACACCACACACACTCCTCGGTCAGGGTGAGAGATTGCGTATTGAGAGTGTGAATGTGAGGAAAGTGAGTGTTTCGTAACGTCAGCGTCGTCTCTCACATTACACCGTTTCTTTCTCCTCTCAATGATCTGCGCCGCTGAGTTCCCCAATCCGATTGGTCCGAAGGCGTGCGATGTTTCTGTATCACAGCATGACTCAGGTTTATCTTAATATCAATACGCTGTTTGTAATATGGTACGGTTGCTATAGTAACAGCTCACAAGCGGGTACTCATATAGCAGACGCTCCACGTAATCCAATTCTAACAATAAACAGATTAAAAAACCTTGTATGCAACACTACAATACACTACACAACACTATACTACACTTCTGAACACTACACAACACTACAATACACCACACAACACTACACAACACTACACTACACTTCTGAACACTACCTCTTCTCCCTGCAACTGCACCCCTCCACTTCCCTCCCTCTCATTCACACACACACACATGTACTCTGTCTTACTCCTACTGACTTTCATTCCCCTTCTCTCCAGCGTGTACCTCCACCTCTCCAGGATCGTCTCAACCTGCTCCCTACTCTCGCCACAAATCACAATATCATCCGCAAACATCCTAATCCACTGAGACTCCTGTCTGACCTCGTCCTTCAACCTGTCCATCACCACTGCAAACAGGAAAGGGCTCAGAGCCGATGCTTGATGCAATTCAACCTCCACTTGAACCAGTCTGTCATTCCCATGTCCTGCACAACCCTCACATACTTCTCCGACATACAACACCACAACTCCTCTCTCCACCCTGTCATACACGTTCTCTAAGTCCACAAACACACAATGCAACTCCTTGTTATACATTTGTTGTGTTACTCAGTATGTAATATATCCTGATATCAGTGCTTCGTAATCATGCAAACTTTTAGTCCTAACCTCAGGACTTAGGACAAAACAAGGACTAAAGAAAATTCTGAATAATCACTGGTAATTTCTTTTATCTAATTCTTTCCTGGTATATTTGAAAAAGGTTATGAGGATTATTTGGAAATAAATCATCCATTTTTGGGAAGATTTGGGTAATGAAAGTGTCGCCCTGTCGTGCGTAGCTCATGTAGGAGGTGAAGATGGGAAATGATGTTGGTGGTCAGTGACGGTGTGGAACTGTGAGGATTTGTAGGAAAATAAAAATAAAACTAAGTAAAACAGTGTTCTGCTTGACATCCTACCTGCAGCTGTGGTAGCTGTGTGTTTGAATCGATTTACAGTAACATTGGCTAATTAACGCTACACCCAACCCTCACTTTCACCTCAGGAACCAGAGGAAAATCGTCTGCTTTCATTGTGTTTTTAAAAAAAAACACAGTATTTTTGTTTGTGGTCTTTGTGAGGACCTGAAGGTTTTTTTTCTGGCCATTCATACACACACACACACACACACACACACACACACACACACACACACACAGACAAACACACACTGAGGCATACACAGACACATGTTGGCAAGTGTGTTTCTTGGAAGGGGCATGGCAAACGGCTTTTTTCTTAATTTGTTTTGTTTATATGGTCATTGTGAGGACATGTGATGCTGTACTATCATTGTGAGGACCTGTAGTACTTTTTTTTGGAGAGGGCGTGGCATGTTTATTTTACATAGTTCTTTTCACATCAGCAATAATTTTCAAAGCACAGGAACAAATTATTTTCTACAGTAACTGCCCTACACACACACACACACACACACACACACACACACACACACACACACACACACACACACACAGCATAGGACTGTAACAATTATATGTGTGATGTGTGATTGTGTTGTAGATGAACAGTATTGAGTGATTGTGTTGTAAATTTGTTGTGTGATTGTGTTGTAAATGTTTTGTGTGGTTGTATTGTTGATGTGTTGTGTGATTGTGTTGTTGATGTGTTGTGTGATTGTGTTGTAGGTGTGTTGTGCGATTGTGTTGTAGATGTGTGTAGTTCCTGGGCAGTTTGTTGTAGTTTTTCAGCCAGTGCTACGACATGGTGAAGGTTGTTTAATGTTTATTTTTGGGGTGTGTGGATGTATGTGTGTGTGTGTGTGTGTGTGTGTGTGTGTGTGTGTGTGTGTGTGTGTGTGTGTGATAAGTAAAGCACACACTGAGGCAGTGATACTGAGGCGACTGTGTGCAGATCAGACGCTGCTTCTTACAGCACAGTAACACAAAGAGCAAAAACAGAAACACACAATCCAACAGAGGAGTTGGATACAAACATCTGATTGTTCTGAGTCTGTATTGTCCTGAGTCACGCACTGCCAACACAACAGAACACAACCACACAACACTACAATACAATACACAATAATTCACAACACAACACTACAGAACACAACCACAAAACACTACAGTACAATACACAATAATTCACAACACAACACTACAATACAATACACAATAATTCACAACACAACACTACAGAACACAACCACACAACACTACAATACAATAAACAATAATTCACAACACAACACTACATAACACAACCACACAACACTACAATACAATACACACTAATTCACAACACAACACTACAATTCTCTCTCTCTTTTCCCTATGCTCCTAAATCTTAGAACTTTATTGCCTCTTTTCTTGATATTTAGTGAGTTGGACCCACCCACTGCTCATTAATATTCATAAGGCACTGACTATTATGGATATTCATATTAATAAAGCTCTGGACACTGACACTGGAGACTCCTTCCATAACTGATCAGTCATTTATAGAAAATTCTGTTAAAATTAAAAGTTCAGAGTTTTTAAAAAAAAATTATTAGAAATTGTTCATCCGGAGCATCACGGACCTGTTGCCATAGAAACCGAATACAAATATAATGCTGTGATCCGGAGCTACCAACCAATCAGAGTCCAGTATTTACTTTTTTTTTCATCTTTTAATGTTTGAATGTTACTGTAGTAAATGCTTTTTTGGAAATATTAGTTAGAAGAATAGAATAGAACAGAATAGAGGAAATGATTTTGAGTTGTACAGGAGAGGGTCTTTGTGCGCTCTTCTAAAGTTCAGCCACGTTTCCGAGGCGATGAGGGGAAAAATGTCGACCTTTCGCCTCTCGGCATTTAATACGAATACTGCGCATTTCACTGCGACCTCGTTTCGCATTTTTAAAATGCTTCATTCCAGATTTAATTGCATCCCGACAGCGACGTTTTCATGACATTCCTCGTGGAAATAAATGTTAAAAAATGGAGCAAAGTTCCAGGGAAACCTGTTGAAATTCCAGCTTATAATTTATAGCAATGAAGAGAAGAAGAAGAAGAAGAAAAGAGAAGAAGAAGCTGTGAGGGGATGTTAAGGGGTTAAAGAAGGAAATGTCGAGGCTAATCGGATTTCTCATTAACTCCAACAACAGCCACGGATGCGTTAACGGAGTGATTTCTTATCCTTCATCACACCGGGGACACAGGGGCAGGGGACCAGGTGAGCAGGGGGGCAGGAGGGAGGGGCTGCCGGGTTCCTGACGACGCGGTTGCCGTGGGAAAGAGAAGGAAAGCATGCGAGCTGTGCGTAATCATGACTTTAGAGGAAATGAAAGAGGCCTGGACGGTCCAGAGCTCTGCGCTCCGAGCGTTTTTCATTTCCAGAGGAACAAAGGAGCGCCGGCGCGAGGTGTCGCGTTTCCATTGTAACAGGAACACACACCTTCGCTTCACCACATCGCCTCCGAAATAAAGAAACACCTGAAAGCCCATTTGCCTTTGCTTGCATTCACAGAATGATTGTCCACGAGGCGAAATAAAATTCACAAGGACGCTCTACTCCGAATGAAACGCTTTTTTTTTCTTAGAAATTGTTCATCCGGAGCATCACGGACCTGTTGCCATAGAAACCGAATACAAATATAATGCTGTGATCTGGAGCTACCAACCAATCAGAGTCCAGTATTTACTTTTTTTTTCATCTTTTAATGTTTGAATGTTACTGTAATAAGTGCTTTTTTGGAAATATTAGTTAGAAGAATAGAATAGAACAGAATAGAGGAAATGATTTTGAGTTGTACAGGAGAGGGTCTTTGTGCGCTCTTCTAAAGTTCAGCCACGTTTCCGAGGCGATGAGGGGAAAAATGTCGACCTTTCGCCTCTCGGCATTTAATACGAATACTGCGCATTTCACTGCGACCTCGTTTCGCATTTTTAAAATGCTTCATTCCAGATTTAATTGCATCCCGACAGCGACGTTTTCATGACATTCCTCGTGGAAATAAATGTTAAAAAATGGAGCAAAGTTCCAGGGAAACCTGTTGAAATTCCAGCTTATAATTTATAGCAATGAAGAGAAGAAGAAGAAGAAGAAAAGAGAAGAAGAAGCTGTGAGGGGATGTTAAGGGGTTAAAGAAGGAAATGTCGAGGCTAATCGGATTTCTCATTAACTCCAACAACAGCCACGGATGCGTTAACGGAGTGATTTCTTATCCTTCATCACACCGGGGACACAGGGGCAGGGGACCAGGTGAGCAGGGGGGCAGGAGGGAGGGGCTGCCGGGTTCCTGACGACGCGGTTGCCGTGGGAAAGAGAAGGAAAGCATGCGAGCTGTGCGTAATCATGACTTTAGAGGAAATGAAAGAGGCCTGGACGGTCCAGAGCTCTGCGCTCCGAGCGTTTTTCATTTCCAGAGGAACAAAGGAGCGCCGGCGCGAGGTGTCGCGTTTCCATTGTAACAGGAACACACACCTTCGCTTCACCACATCGCCTCCGAAATAAAGAAACACCTGAAAGCCCATTTGCCTTTGCTTGCATTCACAGAATGATTGTCCACGAGGCGAAATAAAATTCACAAGGACGCTCTACTCCGAATGAAACGCTTCGATTGTTCACCACCAGCCGCCCACAAGGAGAAAATAAACCGAGAAATCAAGGTCTGGCCTTTTCCACAGTGGGCTCAGGACAGACCTGCTGGGATCAAAGCGGAGAAATATTTCAGCTCAGGATGTCCTCAGAGATCCTATTATACTCCTCGCTTTCAAACCCACAGCCAAATACACACCATGTGTGTGTGTGTGTGTGTGTAATGGGGGATGGGATCAGACACGCCATTCTGATCCGTATCGTTAATTAAGTATCATGGAAAATAACCGTCACACGGTTCAGGTTACATCATCATCATCATCATCATCATCATCACGGAATAATAAATACTTTCCCCAAAAGACTTGCTGATATTTTCGGTGTAGTATAAATACCTGTTATAATGCAGGGTATAATAATAATAATAATAAGAAGAAGAAGAACAATGGAGAAGATCAAATACACCAATTAAATTTTTTTTATTTAAAGACTTTGTTTGTTCTTCTTTAGCTCTACTTTTTCATCTTCAAAATGGCTTCAAATTAATTGCTTCTGTTTTAAATGGATTTAGGGGGCGGAGCTACATACAAACTCACTTAGTGATGTCACTAGATAATCCCCACCCCCTTTTATGCCAGGGAGCTATCCAAAATGTTTTTGGTTGCTATGGTGATTTTTTTTTTTTACCTACAATGTTTTAGGTTGCTATGGTAACATTTTTTCCCAAACAATTTACTGAGGGTAAAAACTGGATAATGATGGTTATGATTTTCTATGCCAGCAGCTTGGAAGGAGTCTCCAGTTTCAGGGCTTTATAAGAATTCAGGGGTAAAATTTTAGGTTTTCTGTTTGGATTCTGAGCAACTGTTTAGTTTTTTGTCAGAGTTGTGAAGAAACTACTTTTTAAAGCTGCTCAAACGTAAGTGATGACAGAAAATATATAGAAGTTTGTAGACATTTGCTCAAAAATACAACACGACATTATTAAACCTCAGATTGTCATCATCAGAGAGTTGCTGTGAAATAAAACTCACTTGAGGAAAACTGTTTGTAATTGTAGCAAACAGCCGACTCGCGTTACGTTTTTGCGACGTTAATCATTCGTTTTTAAAAATATAAAACACTGAGTGGATGTGTTTTTTGTTGAAAAAATATTTTGGGTCAAAGTACCTGCATGTGTTCTGCTAAACGTTCAACCGAGCGGTTAGTTATTTATAACCCTGCTATCAGTCGCTTCTGTTTCCTGGCAGCCACTGATGTGCTGCTCCTCGTCACATCAGCGCTACACACCAGATTAGAGCTTTATTCAATTCTTACCTCCGGTGTGTGTGTGTGTGTGTGTGTGTGTGTGTGTGTGTGTGTGTTAGAGAGAGAGAGGTCAGACAGAAGCACGGGGTCGTATTTGGATAGCAGTTAATATTAACGTTTGGGATTCATCTGTGATCGGAGAACACGGCTGTGGTTATTTATTCAATTTCACATTTTGTTTGTGTTTCAGGTGAAGCCACGCCCACAATGGCACAGATTCTGTCACTCATCATAGTCACAAGTGAGACATTTATCACATTAATACGCATTCTGTGTGTGTGTGTGTGTGTGTGTGTGTGTGTGTGTGTGTGTGTGTGTGTGTGTGTGTGTGTGTCAGATCAGTCACAAGGCGTCATAACGCCACCTAGTTTCCTTATACATCAAGTACTGGCTACATGTTGTAATGTTCACTCTTATTTACAATTAATAATTGTATTATAAAAGCTGTTTGTTTTTATAAAGGTTCTGTTTCATGTAAATAATATATTTTAGTTAATTAAAATAGGTTAATTAATTAACCAGGCACCAAACATAAATTATTATTATTTTTTTTAAGAAATTGAAACATTTAGTGATGTACACAAACATTGTCTATTTTAATGATTAATTACAAAATATACATAAAAATATATTTTGACATTATATATATATATATTTACATTTATATTGCATTATGGTTCTAATTGTTCCTGCTGTTTTTTTTTTTCTAATTTAAATGAAAATGGATTTATAGATTTTAATCCTGATTTCCTGTATTTTTAGTGTTCAGCCTCGTCTTGGCAGAGGATCAGCAGCAAAGTACGATGATTCTGATTCTGTTCACTTGTTTATCTCCATCAGATCTGTAATTACAGTCACATTTACATTATTCTGTTCTTTTTTTTCCTCCATTTCAGAGGAAGATCCCTTCAATTTCGGTAAGTGCAGAACTCACTCATTTCGTTAGAACACACCCTTACTGAGGGCCAGTCTGCGAGGCCACGCCCACTACGTACTTTTTTTTATATACATAAAAACTGTAGCAGAAATAAAAACATCTGTATGGATCTGATTTAATCTCTGCTCAAGAGCGCAGCACGGAAATTCTCATTATTTGGCCTCCTGAACATCTAATTCCACATTTAGTCCATATTTATTCTGTTTTAATAAACTCCACTTTTCTGGGAAGATGTTCCATTAGAAACATGAAATCCTGCCCATTTTGCATTAACACAGTTTTGTATGGCTGCAAAAGTTGGGTGTCACAATATTTTTGCTCATCTGGTGTATTTTTATGTAAGTTGCCTAATGTGGTTACATAAATGTTCTGTATCTCTCACACCACAAGGGGGCGCCGTGTGGCTCTTTACCCAGTGATTTTATGTGTCAATGTGTTTGTGTGTAGATTATCATCAGCTGCGTGTCGGAGGGCTGATCATGGCCGCGGTGTTGTGTCTCATAGGCATTACTATCCTCCTCAGTGAGTTTATTACCTTCACACACACACACACACACACACACACACACACACACACACACACACACACACACACCTATTCTCTCATAACAGCGTCTCCTGAAGTGTTTTATTCCTTTTATGCCACAGCAATATTATAAAAAAAAAGTTTTTTTGTTGCAGTAGGATGAAAATACGAATACATTTTAACTGAAATTCTAAAAGGAATTTTATTTAAGGACTAAAACGCAGATCGTCACGTTACCAAGAAACCATAACCTTTTACCGAGTTCAAAGGTCACAGCTACCAGTTACTACACGATACAATTCCGATTCATAAGATCGAGCGATACGATATTTGGCGATATTATTGAATCTGCTACAATATCGGTTTAAAAAAAATTAATTCTTGCTGTTATTATTATTATTACTTATTGTTCTTATTCATTCATCTGTTTGTTTGTTTATTGTGGAAGTATTCAAATAAAACACTGGGTTTTTAGCGTGTAAAAAAAAAAAACGTGACGATTCTGACGCTGATCCTGTTCTCCTCCAGGTGGACGCTGCAGGTGCAAATTTAACCAGGATAAGAGGTACCATGTGGAAAAATCTTTGCGTAAGAAATGTTTTTGGACTGTTGATGCAGCACTGATCACCACTAATCACTTTCTCTCCTGATCCAGGAGGAGGACAGGAAGTAACGCCGCCAACCAACAGATGCTCAATGACACAGGTACAGTTTTCACAACAAACGTGTCTGAATTATTCAGGACTTTATCTGGAGGTTAAACTGTTAAACGAAGCGAATCCGCACGCATATTTAGACACGTCTGACACGTCCAGTGGATTTAGCTAACACCTGGTGCAGCGTAATAATTAGCATGATGTGTGGGTTGTTTTGAAAAGGTTGTGGTGTATCAGCCATGTCACTGTGAGGTGTGTGTGTGTGTGTGTGTGTGTAACCTGAATTAACCGGATGCAGTGTGACATGTCGCTCGTAGCAGTTCGACGTGTCTCCTGTGTACAGGTTTCCATCTGCTGTGTGGTGTTTTGCCAGTTTGCTCCTGCAAGGTGTTTTTCTAAACCCCACACCAGCTCAGCCGTATGTGCAGCTCTCCAAGGAGCCTCCACAGAGTTTCCATGTGTGTGTGTGTGTGTGTGTGTGTGTGTGTGTGTGTGTGTGTGTTGTCAGTCTGAGGGTGAATCGTATCAGTAGCTGCTTCGCATCAGCGAATGGCATCAGCCTCAGTTATAGAGATGCACATCAATAATATAAATAATGTTTTGCTCATTCACATCAGGGTAAATTGCGCCATCTGCTGTTCTGATTAAACACTACAAATCTTTGGTTTATTGTGGATTAAATTTATCCTTATATTATAATTATAAGAATTCATAAAGATTAAAACTAAAATCATATATTTCACATATAAAAAAAAGTTTTTTGCTCTGGTTTTGTTTTTGTTTTTATTATTATTATGAAGCTAATATGTTCTGTGGGGTGTGTTTTTTTTTGTCTCTAGCACGAGCCACTGAATGTTAAATGCTCCTGATGGCCATGATGTCGACCTGACTGATGGAGAGCAGAGAAGATCCTGCAGGTCCTTTATTCCTCCATGAACCCGCTGGAATCGAAGAGAATTAAAACCATCGGGCAGTTTATTGTAGAAACGCTGTTATTTTTGATGATGATGATGATGATGACAGATATATTCCACCTGTTTGCTGCTTACGTCACTCTTCATCTGGAGAAAAAAAAATGGTTCCTCTGCTTTTATCAGATCTTCATTTCAACTAACTGAAACAATAATCCGACAGGAATGTGAGATTTTATTTTTTTTTGTTTCTAACTTGTTTACTAAAATGTTCTGGATGAGTTGATCAGTTTTAGTCACGTGACATGGCGTATAACCGAATCCTACATGCCGTCTCCGATATGATCTGCAGTGTTGCGCTTCGTAGTCGAAAGTTTGAGAAGTAAAACCTTTCATTGTGATTTGAATAATAACCTGAATTTCACCAGATCAGCAGTCGTCCATCATCACGCTCGTGTCTCGCTGTTTCTTATTTTATAAAATATTAAATATATAAATAAACCACATTGCTGACTAAAACCCCCAAATCCCAAACCTGAAGCGTGAAGTGTGTTTTATTCCAAAGGTCACGTGTTTACATTTTTTTTTAATCAGGTGTCATGACTGCGTTACACAGATATATAGCAGACAAATACCTAAATTATTTAAATTTATTTAAATTTATTCATCAATTATTGTCATTTGTTAATAATATTTAAAAGAACCCAATGAACTCCATATAGACGTATTTTTATTTTAATCTATGCTGCACGTACAGTACAGACCAAAAGTTTGGACACGTGGAATTATATATGGAATTATATACATAACAAAAAAGTGTGAAACAACTGAAAAATCTCATATTGTAGGTTCTCCAAAGTCGCCACCCTTCGCTTTGATTACTGCTTTGCACACTCTTGGCATTCTCTTGATGAGCTTCAAGAGGTAGTCACCTGAAATGGTCTTCCAACAGTCTTGAAGGAGTTCCCCGAGAGATGCTTGGCACTTGTTGGCCCTTTTGCCTTCACTCTGCGGTCCAGCTCACCCCTAAACCATCTCGAATGGGTTCAGGCCCGGTGACTGTGGAGGCCAGGTCATCTGGCGCAGCACCCCATCACTCTCCTTCTTGGTCAAATAGCCCTTGATGCCTTCAGTGTGACTCTACAATTTTCATAGTCATGAAAATAAAGAAAACTCTTTGAATGAAAAGGAATGCTGTGATAAGGAAATAATCAACAGTGTGGGTGGTGTGATGCCGCCTAGTCTTGGGCAGATCATTGGTTATCAACCAGACATTGATTCATAAAGTGTTCGTCTTGTTTTATACACCCCTATACACACACACACACACACACACACACACACACACACACACACACACACACACACACACACACATACAAATATATATATTTTTAAATTTCTTAAAATCTACCCTCATTTCTCACTCACTCTGTTTTTCTACTAAAACCATTCAATCTTTCTTTATCTTTATTCACTCTCTCACGCCATTCTTTCTTTCTTTCTTTCTTTCTTTCTTTCTTTTTCTTTCTTCATGAACAGGATGAATGTGTTAGACTCACTGGGTAAGTAAGTTTTTTCAAGTTTTTTTTCTTTACATTTACATTTTCTTTACATTCTGACATTTTTTCCTCATTAAATATTAAATATGTAAAACCTTGCGTTTAAAAATAATGTGACGTTTGTCGCCACCTGCTGCTTAGACTAAAAACTACAGGTCTTCATTTTCTCTCCATGTTTCAGTTGACTGTAGTTTTGGATCCTGAATTCAGCAATCAAACTCTGATCATCTAACATCATAATTTTTTTCCCTTTATTTTATTGATTTTATTTGTACACAACGCTGTTAAATTCTCTAATCTGATTGTTGAGAAAGGAAGGAGTTGATTCAGTTTATTAGAGCAGCAGCTTTGAGAGAACTGCAGTGTATCGATGATGATGATGATGATGATTGTGGTTATAGTGATGACGAGAAGGATGGTGGTGGATATGATGATGATGAAGAGGAGGAAGAGGAGAATTGTGGTTATAATAATTATTGTGATGTTGATAAGAAAATTGTGATTAATCTCCTGCTGGTGCTGCTGCTGCTAACGATTGTGGTCATGATGACAGTGATAATGATAGTAATGATATGATGAAGGTAATGGAGATGATGATGATGATGACGATGAAGATGATGTAATAATTTACCTGCAGCAGCAGACTTCCAGCTGTAGGTGGTGCCATTGTTCATCATTTTAATGGCGCTTTACTCATCAGTTCTTTTATTTCATTTGGAGCTGTAAATTCCAAACCTGTGATTCTGATTCAGATGCAGTATGGAAGCTCCTCCTGATTCACGATCTACAGCAGGGTCTGGGAGGTTTTTCCGCCATGTTCAAGTCATTAGCAGCGCCTGAAGTTGCGCTTTGAAAGTGGAAGCACTCTTTGGATCAGAACAATTCCCAGAATTCATTTCGATTTATTTTAGCTTTAAAGGACAAAAAACTACACTGAGTGAACACACACACACACACACACACACACACACACACACCCTTCTACAAAGTATATTACAACATAATCTTACTATCTCTCTGTATGTCTCTCTGTAGCTGTAGCTGAAAATGTTTGCACAAAAACAGTTTGATGATCCGTTCAGGGGAAGACCTGCAGCAGAGAGCTGCAGTAGTCCAGTCTTAAAATGACATGAGGGTTAAACTCTACACCCATGAGGGTTAAACTCTACACCCATGAGGGTTAAACTCTACACCCATGAGGGTTAAACTATAGACCTGTGAGGGTTAAACTCTAGACCTGTGAGGGTTAAACTATAGACCTGTGAGGGTTAAACTCTAGACCTGTGAGGGTTAAACTTTAGACCTGTGAGGGTTAAACTCTAGACCTGTGAGGGTTAAACTCTAGACCTGTGAGGGTTAAACTCTAGACCTGTGAGGGTTAAACTATAGACCTGTGAGGGTTAAACTATAGACCTGTGTGGGTTAAACTTTAGACCTGTGAGGGTTAAACTCTAGACCTGTGAGGGTTAAACTCTAGACCTGTGAGGGTTAAACTCTACACCCATGAGGGTTAAACT
>MU564352.1:675130-710154 GCA_024362625.1 Silurus asotus | reverse complement strand
ATTTAATTTAATTTAATTTTATTTTATTTTATTTTATTTAATTTAATTTAATTTTATTTATTATTATTATTATTATTATTATTATTATTTGAACCTCTAGGCTTTTCAATCAAGACTAAATTGCTGTGCGTATTTCTAATTTAAGGCAAAGACGCCATTTAATGTTGTGAAATTCTCTCCAAACACAATATCATGCAATATCCTGTGAAATGTGTTGAATAAATGTATTTTGTATAAATATTTTTTAAACGTACGCCATTTTGAGTACGGTCTCCTTCACTTTGAGCACAGCACCTTTGCCTTCTTTCTTTTGGTTTAGCAGCATGAGCTCTGTCTCACTGAGGTTAATGACATCAGACCTGGTTTTCCTGTCAGTTTATAAACGATTACAGCTTCCCCCTGACCTGAGCACTGGGACAACAACGTCACAAGATTCACCTGGAAATTCCAGAAACTCCTCGTTGTACGTGAGCACGGAAGACAACAGGAAGAGTTTTTAATATTTAATAGCCAGGTTTCATGTTCCTTAATATTTAAACATGAGGTGTAAAGTGCAGAAGTATTTGACTTGCTGTTACAGTAATTCCCCAAAATAATGCATATTATTGAATAAAAATTAAAAATGATTTTTAAGGAATTAAGGAACCACCTTTTTATTTTTGAAATAATCAAACAAAAAAAATATTCATGCACAAAATATATAAAGCAATGGCATTTTTCTGCCACTATTCTCTCTAAAATCATGCATTTTAACAGACAAAAGAAATGCATCAAACATATATCTGCTTCTGAGAAGTCTGACATGGTGTGGAGTAAACGCCTACAACTGGGTGTGGTCACATGATTCACACACGATCACAAACGACTGCAGAGTGGTAAAAGGGCAGAGAGACACTCGAACACACGGACCTGAGAATCATCAGAGCACGAAGAAAAAGAAGAAGAAGAAAAAAAACTGGACATGGATCCCAGCTATGCAGATGAGAAGTCAGGTAGGGTTGAACATCCTCCAGCTTACCAGGCTGACCTGGGGTATCCTCCAGCCCAAGGGGGCATCCCTCCTCAGGGTGTTTACCCTCAAATCCCAGGGTACGGATCTGCACCCTATGGATCTCAGCCATATCCCGGCCAGGCTGCCGTCACCGTCCAGCCCACCATATACATGACCTCGGCGACTACTCACATCAACCCTGTCCCTGATTACCTGGGATACTCCATCTTCACCATGCTGTGCTGCTGCTTACCCCTGGGCATCGCCGCTCTCATCTATTCCATCAACGTAAGTAGGAACCTTCACTTTACACCTCCCAGACTTCTGCTTGATTATCCCCACAAATATGAGCTCCTGCCCATAGCTTTGTTTGTTTGATATATTTTTATTTGTTTATCCACACAAGGCTATTATTTGCAATTCTGGTTGATGCAGACCCAACCGTCTGTCTGTCTGTCTGTCTGTCTGTCTGTCTGTCTGTCTGTCTGTCTGCCTACCTGTCTGTCTGTCTGTCTGTCTGTCTGCCTGCCTGCCTGCCTGTCTGTCTGTCTGTCTGTCTGCCTGCCTGCCTGCCTGCCTGTCTGTCTGTCTGTCTGTCTGTCTGTCTGTCTGTCATACTCCACTGTATTTATTTAAAACCAGAGATAAAATGGCCACATGATTTACATACGAGCGTCGTTGTGTGTACAGACGTTTTTTTTTCACCAGCCACAGAAAACGTGACATAACTTTGAAATACACAAAGCAATATTTGTTTTTCTTCTCCATGTTAGACAGCTGTGTGTCATATTTACCAAAAGCCTGCAAAGAACATCTCAGAAAAAAAAGACGATCGGCGGTAAACGCTTTTTATTTATCTAAGTGGGGGAGGGGAGGGGGAGTGTTTTGGGGAATCATGTCAGAGGGGGCTGATGTTCAACGTTGCCTCACACCGGGATTATTGTACAAGAGCTTAAAAAACGAGGGATTTTTTTGGAATTGCAATATCATTAAAGCCTTCTGCTTCTGCTTTCCATGCTTCTTCCTAATAAACATGAGATCTGATAAAAGATAAAAACGCCATGCTTCTTCTCAGAGGTGCATTTCCTTCTTTAACCAGCTGCTTCCTGTTTTTTTTTTTACTTATCTCACCTGTTTTTTTTCAACAAAATTCTTTCAAATGAAGTTTTTTTTGTTTTATTAGACCCGAAACAGGATTCTAAAAACGACTATGAATAGAGTCGTGGTTACAAGATTGCAGGGTCTGTGTGAAGAGATGAACGCCAGCTCTAGATATAAATCCTGCATTTAAATGTGGAAATCTTTGCTTAATCGTTACATCGAACATCAGGAGGAGAAACAGGCATGATCTGAACATGTGAAACACAGCCATCTGTAGAGTGTAGAGTGTAGAGTGTAGAGTGTAGAGTGTAGAGTACTGATGGTGCAGAAAACAAAAAACAGTCAGCTACAGTATGCGAGTGGAAGCGCCTGTTAATTTTAATAAACAGATTTTCCTCTGACTGGTACAAAGTATTGACACTGGAGACTTTTTCCCCTTTTAATTTTTTTAATTTTAATTTTTTAATTTGTTTATTTTTATTTTTTGTTATTCTCGAGTCTCTGTGAACGAGCTGTTGCTATAGAAACCATAAGGTTATTTATAAGAACATGGGACATTTACAAAAACCTGAGCTGCTTTTATAGTAAACTAATCAACACATTCCAATCTGACCAATCAGAACGCAGGATTCAGGTGTAATATTTAGTGGGTTTTTGAAAAAATCTTTTTGATTTTATTTATTATTATATTTTATTTTTCATATTTTTATGGAAAACAATGAACTGTGTGTGTGTGTGTGTGTGTGTGTGTGTGTTGTGAATTGTACCACACAATAATATTTCCCCACTTTCCGAAACCCTGTTTAATCTTTGTGTTTCGTACACTGATCTCCCTTGAAGCCTTGTTTCTGACATGGCTCATTTGCATATGGTCAACGCCCACACAACTCCATTTAAGTTCAAGCACAAAGACCTGGGGGAACGAACCGACCGAACAAAGTAATGTCTAAATAACGAAAGTGGAAGTTGTTTTGACTCCTTACAGAATACATGATAATGCGGTCTAATGAAGTGCCTTATGAATAAAATATATCAGAATATAAATAAATGTTTTAATGGTTCAGTAAAAAATCAGCCCTAATGTTCTACATTAAATTAAACTTCCTGAACCCTAATTGTTGTCTACATGTAAAAATGATTGACATGTTGGAGCAGGTTTCGGTCTTCTAGTTCAAATGAAGAAAAAAATGTCATGCTCCCAAATCTGAAGAGATTTTATACATTTGTGTGCCTCTAAATTTGTTTGGGGAAGAATCAGACTGTAGAGTCATTTCAGGTTCAGGTTTACATTCTCCTCCTCGCTGGTAATTTAGAGTTGCTCTTTCCTTAGTGCAAATGTGACACCATGGTGTTTCTTTCCTGCTCGATACAATGACGTCGGAGTCAGAAGTCACCTGACTGAAGAAATATTTATTATTTATATTTTTATTATGTCCAGCTTTTCCGTTGCCCAAATGCATTTCAGGATGAAAAGCTTTAGAACCTCCAGCTGGGAATAACCCATGAAAAATGTAACGTGATAGTTGAAGAGAAGACTATACGTTCAGCATGGTGGGATTGTGTTTCTGTCTCTTTTATGCAGGAATAATCCCCGACCACGTCAGTTTTGGACGCTGGAGACAGGAAGAACGTTGGAAATGTGTTTGTTAATGGCTTAATGGTGGAGCGACAAAACCTCAGACACAAAACACGACACAAAAGTGCTTCCATAAAAGTGTCTCTGCAGATGTATAGCTTTTAACACGGTCACAAGATCGACATCTGATGAGCGTGTGGTCAGAAAATGGGGGGGGAGGGTTAATTACCTCAACATAAACCTTTGACCTCATTTGCTTTTCCCCGCCGTCTGATCAGCTCATGTTTTGCTAAACACAGGCGTGTACTTCAAAGCAAACGGAATTGGAACACAGCTTTTATACTGCTTTATACACACAGCTATTATACACACAGCTATTATACACACAGCTTTTCCAGCAGTTCTTCCCCATGTTCCAGCAGGACAAAGTTCCTGTGCACAAAGCCAACTATATGAAGATCTGCTTTACATGGAGTTGGATGTATGTGGAAGATTTCCTGCCATGGAGCTCCAACCCTATTGAATTAATTTACATGCAATCAAATAGCATGATGACACATACAATAACCCAACGTGTTTTTAGGATAAATTAGATTCAAATATATTTGTTATTTGTTGAGTGTAACATAAAAAGGGGGGGATTTTAAATAAATATACATTCAGGGTAGAAACGTGTCATTATTTAATTCCATCTAAAATAAACAGAGTGCAGGAATATTCAGACAATAACATTTTAGGTCCCGCCCACACACACACACACACCCAGGTTCGATGGGAGGGGTTAATTCAGGGAAACAAAAAATATCGTAATGTTTATTGCACAAGCCGAGCTTCGCTTATTCTTAATATAAAAATTGAATGATCTTTTAAAAAAGGCTAATTAGCTGTTGTCTTGCACAACATCGCAGATACTGGAAAAACACACACACACACACACACACACACACACACACACACACACACACACACATATACACATACAAACATTTCACTTCACAATTCCGATTCAAGGCTAAATTTAATAACACATCACACATCCTGTCAGTCAGCCATTAATCAGGAAGTGTCTCGAACCACAAACGTTTTCTAAACACAACTTCTTCATGAATTATCCATTGCGACCATTGAGATGAGTCTGATGATTCCTCTCACAATTCTTTTTTGTGCCCTTTGATGTTCACCTTCAATTCCAAAACAGGTGGGACGCTGTGTAAAATGTACATAAAAACAGATCTCATGATATGCAAATCTCATAAACCCATACTGTTTGTAGAAGAAGAGTTCGGGTGCTGAAATGGCAAAAAATATTTGTTGCATCTCAAAAAGAAAAATATTGCCAAAGTAGACCCGGGACTGCCGAGCAGGTAGAATCCTAATATCAAGCAAGAATCGTATAAATCCACAGAATCTGCTTTTCTCACCTCCTGGATGTTTACAGACTGTTGTTTAAAGAGGTGATGCTACACCGTAAACAAGGGGGACATTATTTTCAAAATAACCAAATTCTTTTCCATAGTTTATACATTTGCCATGTTTTCTATGTTCTGTTGTGAATAAAAAAAATTTGGGTTTATGAGATTTACAAATTATTACATTCTGTTTTTCCATCCCAACTCTTTTGGAATTGGGGTTGTAAATGTTAAATATAAAAGCAGCCCAATACTCACGATCGTGACGTTCTTCTGAACAGTACTGCAGCAAATCCTGAACTTCAGTATGTCACTTTCTCTTAGATGCACTGAAATAACACACACACACACACACACACACACACACACACACACACACACACACACACACACACACACACACACACCAGTGCTTCCCCATTCTCCAAAACAATAACCGTCTCTGGTGCCAGTTTGGAGCAGATTAGCTTAAGAGCAAAGTTTCCGAGTGTTCATAACAGCTGTGCACATGGGAGTGTCAATATGTGCTCGAGAACAGAGAGTTATTAATCAGGAAGCTTCTCGACCACAACTCCATTACAGGCCTCACAAATGTTCAGCTTTTTTTGACCACAGCTTCTTTTTATCTTTGTGAATCATCCGTCGTGAAATCTGATCATTTCTCTCACAGTGTATCAGATGTTTATCAGTTACACGGATTTCATAACTCGACATTTATGACAAAATATGATGTCAATTATAGAATAAAATTGAGTTTGGTGATCAGAATAATGATGATGATTATGACATCATTAAGTCACACAGTAACTGCTGTAAGGGGTTTCAGATTATTTCACTCTGAAATTGTATAAATAGTATAAATATTATAAATATATGCCCCTCCTTTTTATAATTCAGCAACTAACTAAACATTTACGATTCTTATTTACTAAAGAAGTCACGTCTGTCGCGGCGACGCCTAAAAACCTCAGTGATGTTTTTTAAAATCCGTCCAATCAGAGCGCAGAATTCAAAAGTGCCATATCCCCTTTAAATTTGTTATAACTCATAAGATTAACATAAAACTTTCCTCTAAGTGTAACAAAACGCTGACACCGGAGACTCCTTCCATAAAAAACGTCACCGTAGCAACACTTTTTTTAATCCGTCCAATCATAACGCAGAATTTCCGAGCGTGGCATCGTAGTTAAATGTTGTAGTAAATGAAACTATATAAGATCCTTTCTAATCATTTATTCCACTCATTTCAGAAATCGTGATGCTTCTCTCCTTTTCTTGCTCTGTTTCAGACTCGAGACGCCAACATGGTCGGGAACAGAGACATGGCAATGAGAAACTCTCGTGTGTCTCGCCTCCTGAACAACATCGCGCTGGGGCTGGGGCTCGCCGCGTACATCGTCTCCATCATCCTCTTCATCATCTCGGCTACAACCTTAATGCAGATGTATTGACTTCGACTGGAACACTGATGAGAGCCGGAGATTGTTATTTTTTTTTATTGTGCATCTAATGGTTTTGTATGTACAGCAGCGTGTCCAGGGTGTGTTCATCTCATCCTGTTCCTGTATGTGTTTGTACAATAACATCCTGATATTCTATAATTATTACATACTTACTAACACTTATTCATTTGATGCTGCTTTCAAATGAATATTACGTCACTGCACTTAATAAACTGCCAACTCTCTGTTTATTCTTTAATTGTCATCTTTATTTTATACTCTTTGAAGGAAACCAATTAAATTTGTTTAAAATAAATAAATTATGGCGTGAAAACTGATGTTCTTTGGATGTGGAATCAATTAACTTTTTCCTTTACTTGAACCAGAGGACACAAACCTGTTCCAGCATGGCAATGCTCCTGTGCATAAAGTCTTCACCATGAAGATCTGCTTTCCATGGGTTTGGGGTTGAAGATCTCCTGCTGTAGAGCTCCAACACTATTTGGGATGAATGTGAATGCTGACTGCATCCCAGGCCTCCTCAACTCACATGAATCAGTACCTAACTTTACTAACACCTCACAAAAATCCACAAAACCTAGAGGAACATCATCCCAGAAGAGTGGAGCTTCTTATAGGAGTAAAAAATCTTGGTGTCCACACACTGTGGAAATGATCCAAAACCCTAAACACAAATTATTGGAAATGTTCCCATCTAGACACCAGATATTCATTCCTTATAGTTTTATAATTTTTGAGATAGACCAGCATCATGGCTGATCACACACACACACACCCTTCACACACCCCACCTACACACACAACTCACACACACACCTTAACCTTTATTCTCTCGGGAATAATTGTACCAAAAGCTTCCTGATCTCTCATGACCAGACCGTGTAAGAAACTCTTATATGCAAACCAACACACTTCTAACAAATATACTGAATCACACACACACACACACACACACACACACACACATGTAACCAAGGTCATAAGAACTGTATCCAAACCTGAAAAAGATAAAATAATTATTCAAATGCACAATAATTAAAAATAATATTTTAAATATATTATTTTAAGGTTTTGGGAATAAAATATTGCCAAAGAAATTGGTCACTGCCAAAAACCAGCATACACACACACACACACACACACACACACACACACACACACACACACTCAAATCAACACATTCATTAGAATGCTTTGTGCTTTTATTTTGTCCTATGTTTAGGTCTGGTACAGACAGACAGACAGACAGACAGACAGACAGACAGACAGACAGACAGATAGATAGATAGATAGATAGATAGATAGATAGATAGATAGATAGATAGATAGATAGATAGATAGATGATAGATGGATGGATGGATGGATAGATAGATAGATAGATAGATAGATAGATAGATAGATAGATAGATAGATAGATAGTCCTGTCTGTATTTTCTTGTTAGTTTTGTGCCATCTAGAAGAAGTTTATGTGGTTTTATGAAGCACACTGTTCCCGGAGCAAACGTTTTGTTACACTGTGAACTGAAACGACATAAAAAATGCTAGAAATGTTGACTCAAGGAGACAATGAAGGAAATTACTGGCAGTTGAGAGAAGGTGCAGCAAGTCCCTTCGTCATTGTTCACAAACAAAATCATCAAAATGTTTATTCATGTTATCAGTATGACGCTGCACAGTTTTAGTGTTTCCTGATATAAACAGTGTTTTGGATCACAGACTAAAAATGCACAAAATTTGACTTCATTTTGTTTGGTATCTGAATTTCAGCACAAATGTATTAATTTGTAGAATATTAGATTTTTATTGACTGCAGGAGATCAAACAGGATTCACACTTTTACTGTATCAGTGTTCGTTTGTTTCTTAGTTTGTTTTCAGAATGCATAAATCTGTGTTTTGTCTGTATTCAGTCTCCAACTGAAGCATCACCAGATTCACCTTTGACCTGTTTTAGAGAACTGCTTGATGATTGGTTGATCTGATGTCGTTCACACGCCTTCATTAGTGACCTTCAACATTCATCTGCACAATTCATCAACACATTTACACAATAAAAGTTTAATAGAAATGTTATTCAGATTCTGAAAACTGGTTTAATCATTTTGCACTCAATGACGTACACAATGAACTGATGCTGAGATGTTTTTGGGGGTTAAAACTATTCAGGTGAAAACAGTAGAATTTGATCAACATGAACATAAACAACTGATACTGTAGGAAACAGCAGACACTTAAACACAATATAATAAATTAATGTACTAAAGCGTTCACCATTTTGATCAAAGTGTCAAGAAAATGTTTTTATGATGAGCATGAGAAGAGAATAAATGATGTGAAGTTTGGACAAGTAATTTTGAGAAATTTCATTTCTGATCTGAGAAAAACTGTGAGTAATTGATAATTTTTTAGTCTTTAACTTCTCAGATCGTTTCTCAGATTTTATAATGTTCCTTGTAAAAATAAAAATAAAAACTCATACATGAAGTGAGATCACATGACACTTTTAGCTGTTGTTTAGATCATGTGACTCCTGAAAGTGATTTTTTTTTTTTTAAGTCAGTTTCAAAAGAGGGGTTAAAACTATTCAGGTGAAAACAGTAGAATTTGATCAACATGAACATAAAGAACTGATACTGTAGGAAACAGCAGACACTTAAACACAATTTAATAAATTAATGTACTAAAGCGTTCACCATTTTGATCAAAGTGTCGAGAAAATGTTCTTATGATGAGCACAAGTGATTAAATGATGTGAAGTTTGAACAAGTAATTTGGAGAAATTTAATTTCTGATCTGAGAAAAACTGTGAGTAATTGATAATTTTTTAGTCTTTAAATTATCAGATCGTTTCTCAGATTTTATAATGTTCCTTGTAAAAATAAAAATAAAAACTCATACATGAAGCGAGATCACATGACACTTTTAGCTGTTGTTTAGATCATGTGACTCCTGAAAGTGATTCTTTTTTTGAAGTCAGTTTCAAAAGAAATAAGCAGAACAATCTGATGATCAGGACCTGGATATTATTTTTAAAACGGACACGTTACTGATGTGTGGGGATTTTCTTTTTTTCTTTCCTCTGATCGTATGACTTTCTGTCGAAGCCTGAGGTTTAAATCACCTGTACAATCACATGATTATATTCACAATTCACTTAAATTGACACGTTTTTTTTTTATATATATATAAATTGATATTTCTATTTCTGAAATTGTAAATTCTGTTTTGTGTAAATTATATTTAATCCTTATTCAGCTTTTTTATTTTAATTTTCACCCTTTATATTTTTGGTCTTTTTTATATCACAGAACAGACAACAAAAACTGTTTATTGTTTTATTTGTATTATTTTATTCTATTTATATTCTTTATTAAAAAAAAATATGATTTTACTTTCGAAATCTCAAAATAAATTGTGTATATTATAAATTTTCATGTATTATCCTGTTTTATTTCTTATATTTTATTACATTTTTATTTAATTATATAATCAAATACTGACTTTACTTATTAATTCTTATCCTTTCAATTCTTTGTCCCTTTTCACTGTTTTATTTTGCTCTCTTTTTTATTTAGTTATTATTATTTCGTATTAATTATATGTGAATAAAAGAAGAATATGACTCTGATTGTATTTCTTCTCTCTGTATTGTTGAAGGATTGTGTTCAGGAACAGTTGCACGAATCCCTGGCATGAACCCGATCTCGTTCTTGTTAACGTCTTTCAGCTGAAGTGTGTGTTTATCTGTGTACATCATTCTAGCGTTGATTACCACGGTGTCTTTGTTGCATGTGTCTCAGTTCTCGGTAGCTTCCACACGTATAGGTTTCTCCTACCGGTATTAGATTACACCTGATGAATGAACATAAGAGCTGAGAGCTTCTACTGGCTGGAAATCAAATATCTCCTTATAAATACAAACAAAAACATTCTGGCAATGTTTCCCAGTACCTGAAGCATGAAACGCGGGGAACGCCGGGAATGCCGGGAAAGCAGGGAACGCCACTCCCATTTCTCATATGTTTATCGTTTTTTTTGTTTAGTTTTTTCCAGTCAGGTCTGAGTTGCAGGTAAACTTTGTAACCAAGTGGTTTATATTCGCCCATGTGGTTTATGGGTATGACCCCATAAAAAAGATGTCACGCAGCCTGTAAATGAAATAAAAACTCAGATGTAAAGTTTGGCTCATTGTCGGGATGTAGTGAAAAATCTTCCTGGAAGAGTGGAGGATATTTTTACACCAAATACGGAATAAATATGGAATGTTCAAAATCATACTTTCAAATGTCCTCAAATAATGTCTCTCCATATAAATATATATACATTAAACCAATCATATTACATTCACATGACTCTCATGTGTCACTAATTACCCTCACCCGTGACCTGTTCTTGTTAAGCATTGCTCAATGTTCTGCTCTTTGGCCTCACCTTCAGTCTGTGTGTTATGGAGATGAATCCTGGCTTTATGTTTATGATTCTTGTTTTTCTTTGATCAGTTCTTAATTGTTTAAATAAATCTGTTTTGGCATCCGCTGCCTCGTGACACTGAGGTATTCAGTCATTAATATCATCCTGCAATTCATAGCTTTACTTCTCCTTTAAATGGACCACACCTCTGAAATGGAGAACTCAAAAGGGTCATGGTGTCAGGTAGAATATTCCCTGTAGCTCCAGGACACGATGTGATCATAAAGGTGACGGGGATACGGTAAAGAGGAAGTGGACGTCTTAGAGCAACTGCAACTGCGTCTGTGCCGAAGCTTACGCACAATGGGTGCAAACAATACCTGCTAACATTTACATGGGAGACGGCTCTTATCTCACACAGATTGCATCAATTACACACACACACACACACACACACACACACACACACACACACACACACACAAAATTCATTTCTGCCTTTTGTCCACTAGATGATTTTTGTCCACACTGAATGCATTTGTAACAATTCTTTAATAATTAAAATAAATACTAATTAAGTGATTAATTAACAGAATAATTAAATAATCAATCTCTAAATTACATTGTTCGTTAATTCATTGGTGAATTGTCTCAATAAATAAATCATTAATAAATATTAAATAAATAATAAAATGTTGATTCATTTACAGTCAGTTTAAATTAGCGCGATAAATATTTTACCTGTTGCTATGGATACATAGAAAAAACTCTGGATTCTGATTGGTTCATCACAAACACATCAACTGGTTTGATTCATCCAAAGGTTTGACCTTGACTTTAACAGAAAAAAACACGTGTAATGCGATATGCTAATGCTCAGTGGTGTTGGTGTTGGAAGGTCATAAGTTTAAATCTCAGCGCCACCAAGCTGTCACTGTTGGGCCCTTGAGCATTAACTTTGGTCTTCAGTGTCAGAGGTGAAGCTTGGAATCAACTTCAGAAATCTTCAGGAAAGAGGAGTTTGATAACCTGGTTGCAAGTTGCTTTGGTTTTCATGTCACACCAGAAAGATAAAGGTAGCTATAAATGGATAAAAAAAATAATGATATATTGTTAAAGAATTTTATTACAGTTGTGGGTAGAAGGCTGTGGTGTGGCGTCAGAAGAATAAAACACTTCAGCTCCATTGTGTGAGAGGAGCTCCACCTTCATGACATGGCAGAGACACCGACTGTAACTGTATAACTAAATAATTTATTCTCCATTGCAACTCAAACATTGTGTTGATTGAAGAAAATGGATTCAGGATCTTTTTCCAGAGCGACTTAGAATCACCTCATCAGATGAGCAGCTAAGGGCCTTGCTCAAGGGCCCAGCAGTGGCAGCTTGGTGGTGTTGGGATTTGAACCCATAACCTTTCAAGCTGAGGTCCAAGATTTTATCCACTGAACTCCCATCTCCCAGTGTCCCAGTGTGCAGTGACCTTCTGCGTATGGAAAGTTAAAAAAACGAACAAATGCGTTTGTTCTCAAACAAGAAGGGAGTTCAATCCATATCAGAGCTGCTGATAAAGTGAGTCACATTGGAACTGAAGTGAGGTCCGTGCTGAAGGACACGGGGCTGTGGTATATAAACTCGTTTTAGCTGATCACACACTCCTGGACACACTCCTGCACACGATTCTGGACATACTCCTGATTACATCCCCCTGAATACGTTTAAGAACGTGGTGTCTGGGGGACACCCGAACATTTTCACCATTTCAGGCGAGAAGAAATCTGAGGTTTGGACGTCAATCGAGTTGGACAGCGAGTTGAGCATCATGAATAAACCGGTAATGTGTGTTTGTGTGTGTGTTTGTGTGAGTGTGTTGCTTTCTGGCTACTAAGAATTTCTTAAATCCTTCACAGGACTCATACGAGATGTTCGTGGAGATGGATAAAATGGAGGGAGACATGGAGGTGAAGATCAAGAAAAAGAAAAAAGAGAAGAAAAAGGAGCGGTTGGAGAACATGAAGAAGGAGATGGATATTGTGAGTGACACACGGGACGTTTTCACGCGTCTCCAGTGAGAAACGTGTTTAAATGTTTGCGTTGGTTTTGTTTGTGCAGGACGACCACGAGATCACGTTGGAGGAGCTGGAGGCGAGATACACCACGAGCATTACGAAAGTAAGATCCACTTTATTACAACATTACACATCGCTCATACAGTACAGTACCATCATACCATAGCCACCATATATATATATATATAAATCAAGTAAATAAAATATATGTTTATGTCCTTTTTGTCCATCGTCAATTTCTGTTTTAAAGCCCCATGTATTTGTTGGTGTTTTTATCGTTAGACTTTTAATATCATGTTAATACACTGTGCTTTGTGTTGTGGTTCCTGTTCATTCTTCTGCTCTGTGTGCTGTGGTTAAGGGTCTCAGCTCGAGGACAGCTGAACAGGTTCTGGAACGTGACGGCCCCAACGAGCTGAAGCCACCCAAAGGAACACCCGAGTACGTGAAGTTCGCTCGGCAGCTGGCCGGAGGTCTGCAGTGTCTGATGTGGGTCGCCGCCGTCATCTGCTTCATTGCTTTCGGCATCGAGTGTGCCAAGGGTGAAATCGCCAGCTACGATAATGTGAGTGTTCTGAATACATATCTATAAAGAAGATTTGGCTTGGGCAGAAGAAGCCTCAGCCTGAACAAAAGGAAGGCTTGTGTTGGTCAAAACAATTTTGACCAAGTTTTGGCATGTAGTAGAGAAACCTCAGTTTGGGGAAAAGCCTCAAGTTTGGGAAACGGACAACTTGAATTTGGGAAAACGAAGTTTGAGGTTGGGTAGAAATATAACTTTTGGTTGTATAAAAGAAGCATCAGTTTGGGGCAAATAATCTTCAGGTTGGGTAAAACAAGCATTGGTTTGAAGATGAGAAACCTTGGGTTGAGAGAAGCCTTCGTGTGAAAGATAGAAACCTCAGTTTGGGTATGAAAAGCTTTATAGTTGGGTAATAAAAGACTTTTAAACATTTCCATAAGGACACGTTTGCATACCATTTATAAAACCAGAGAAGCCTCAGGTTGGGAAATCGTTTAAAGAGTAGGAATGTACAGATCAGAGCGTCATTATTATAATTGTCGAAATACCGATCTATTGAGAAATAATTGTTTTGTGTATAGAGATAAAACACGTCATGTTCAGATTCTTAATTAATTTTTAAATGGGCTCCATTGTGTTTCTCTTTGCAGCTTTATTTGGCCATCACTCTTATTGCTGTAGTTGTCGTAACCGGTTGTTTTGGCTACTACCAAGAATTCAAGAGCACCAACATCATTGCCAGTTTCAAGAATCTGGTACCGCAGGTGAGATAAACGCACCGGAATCCTGCAACCATGGCAACACAGCAGCCATTATGCTTTCTGTTTATAGTCCATGTTGTGGCATGTCTTCAGCAGCCTCAACAATGACTTCTGAAATCTGTGAGAATCTGCGACAGATAAACTACTTTGTACTGAGTCCTTTTATTGTGTACTGATTCAGATCTTAGCTGGGCTTTGGAATGCACAGTGCAATAGCAAAAACTCATCCTGGATGTGTGAGAAGGAAAAAATAAACCCAAGTAAACCTAAAGCATATCTTTCCTTCCTTCCAGCAAGCCATGGTGATCCGAGATGACCAGAAGACCACCATTAATGCCAATTTACTCGTGGTGGGGGACCTGGTGGAGATTAAAGGAGGAGACAGGGTTCCTGCTGACATCCGTATCATCACTTCGCAGGGATGTAAGGTGTGTGTCAGCAGAACACAGTGACAGAGAAAGACTGGTGGATCAGTGGTTCCGGAGCTGGGATACTGATCTGGGGTAGAAGAAAACCTTCTTGGATTCAGGTTGGGTAACAAAAGCCTCAGGTTGGAAATCAAAGACCAGGTTGAGCATCAGAAGGATCAGGTTGGGCAATAAAAGCCTCAGTTTTAGGAAAGAAGCCTCAGGTTGAGGAATAAGAAGTTTTGGTTGGGGAAAAAACAAGCCTCAGTTTGGAGAAAAAAAGCCTCAGGTTGGGCAAAAATATGCCATGGTTTGGGAAACAAGTTCATTTTGGGGAATATAAGTCTTAGGTTCTTCAAAAGAAGCCTCGGGTTGCAGAAAAGAGGCTTTGGTATAGAAATAAGGTTGGGTCTCAGGTTGGGCTAAAGGGGATTGAATTTGAGCAGAAGTAGTCTCAGCTTTAGGACTAAGTTAAAATATATTCTGCCTGGGCAATTAAAGTATATAACAGGGCAAAGAGGTCTGTGTTTCAGCAAAGGAATCTTCATGTTGGGCAAAAGCATTTGCGGTCTCTGATGTTTGTATGTATGAATTAATGAATAATTTATAAACCACATGGACCCACTGTCACCAGATTCACTTTATAAATTCATGCTTAATTTTTTCAACTTCTCAGACGTAGTCTCAGATTATAGCTGCCGGCAGAAGGACGCCATGTATTCATGTATTTCCAAAATATATTTTTCTCTCTTGACTGTGGCTCAGAACTGATTTTAAAGCAGTTTACACAAACACAAACATCTCATAATTCCGCTCACATTCCAGGTGGATAATTCCTCTCTGACTGGTGAGTCGGAGCCTCAAACCAAGAGTCCAGAGTGCACCCATGAGAATCCACTGGAGACCCGAAACATCGCCTTCTTCTCCACAACCTGTTTAGAAGGTAACACACACACATATATGTGCCATGAGATACACCCAGGAAGCTGCTGATTAACTGATTCTCAGCAGCACATGATGAGAAGTGTAACATCTGCTTCGACAGGTGTAGCTACAGGAATCATCATCAACACCGGAGATCGCACCATCATCGGACGCATCGCCAGTCTGGCCTCAGGAGTGGGCAATGAGAAAACCCCTATCGCCATCGAGATCGAGCATTTTGTCGACATCATTGCCGGTCTGGCTATCTTCTTCGGGTTCACATTCTTTGTGGTCGCAATGTTTATTGGCTACGCCTTCTTGGAGGCCATGATCTTCTTTATGGCTATCGTGGTGGCTTACGTGCCTGAGGGACTTTTAGCTACTGTTACAGTAAGTCTAAAGAAATTACATGAAAAAAATTCAATGATAAAAACTTTACTGTTTTTTTCATTACAATTACATCACCAGGCAGAAGCAAAAAATCCTATTATATCAATAATAAATAAACATTTTAAAATCAAATTAATTATAAAATCTTGGGGTCTTCAGAAACCATTTCTGGGCACCATATTGATTCCGTGTGACGTCTATTGAGCATTAGCCATTGATAAACTTGAAAATGTAAAACTCCAGCAACATGGAGATGTGACACATCTAAACACTCAACACAGCGAGAATGATTTAATGATGTCACTTCATTGACTTCATTGATATGAGTTTAATATTAAAACTTTGATCTTACCGAGGAGAATTGAATCCCATAATTTGTCCTGACAAAAAAAATGCATTCAGTGGTGAATTTTTCACCATCATTCACCATTTTTTCAGGAAATGTAAATTCTACAATTATATAGTATAATTAATAATAATAATATAGTAACACTGTTAATAACGAATCAAATTACAGTATATAATTAGCAAAACAGAACATTTTACAGTACTGTACTGTATATTTACAATATTATATACAATATATACAGTATTTTAACAATTTTGTCGGTTTTTTTTGTCGTAAGATAAAAAAGATTTATTCATCATAACTGGAGGACCTTCAAGGAAATTCTCTACTAGATTTCTCACTGTTTGATCCGTTGGCATTTTTTATTTTTTTTTATTTCACTTCAACTACGCATAATTGCAATCGTAACAACAGAAAGGACACATAGAGGTCGTGTACCTTTTCATTCTTACCTTCACCACTCTTTATACACTGCTTTATCTCACCTTGTTGCTCCAAAGTCAAAACGTCCTCAACATAATCTCCATTATGTGAATGTGAACCTTCAATATTTACACAGATATGAGTGCAAACAAGAGCTGCGGGTTTTACAGCGCTGCACTACACCAGAAGATTTTACCTACACAAATAACCAATCACATTCTAATGCTATTAATTGGATTCATTTTTATTGACTTTATGGTGTTGATTGTGTGTTTGTGAAGGTGTGTCTGTCTCTGACAGCCAAGCGTTTGGCCAGGAAGAACTGTGTGGTGAAGAATTTGGAAGCCGTAGAGACTCTGGGATCTACATCAGTCATCTGTTCGGATAAAACAGGAACCCTGACGCAGAACCGCATGACCGTAGCTCACCTGTGGTTCGACAACATGATTCACGCCGCAGACACAACCGAGGACCAATCAGGTGAGGGATCTGATCTCAAAACCTTCGTTACTAACTTCTAATACGATCACAACTGCTGCAGACTGTATTCATATATCTGTAATCATATCTCAATCTTTTATATTCATGACCAAGTATTAGTTTCATAATTATTGGCACCTATAAAATATGAAAGTATATGTATAAATGTAAACACATAAACATACGACTACAGTATTTTCTTTCAAAACCAGATGGAAACCTTTAAAGAATAAACGGATTGAAGAGTGTTTTGGTAAAACAGTGTTCCGATAGATTCCTTTGTGTTTGTGTTTTCCAGGTCAGAGTTTTGACCAGTCTTCGGAGACGTGGAGATCTCTGGGACGAGTTGCGAGTCTCTGCAATCGAGCGTTTTTTAAACCCAATCAAGAGACGGTGCCGATCCCCAAGGTGAGGAAACATCAGCGACATCAGAGAAAATATTATTTAACAAAATGTGCATTATGAGACATGTGTTTCTTTGTTTTATATTTAATATACTACATGGCACAGAGGATAGTGGTGGGCGATGCCTCTGAGACAGCTTTGTTGAAGTTCACCGAGTTGACCATCGGAAACATCATTGAGTACAGAGCAAGATTCAAAAAGATCTGTGAGGTGCCATTCAACTCCACCAACAAGTTTCAGGTGAGATCAGGGTTGTTAATTAAAGGGTTCCCAGATAAAATCCCCCTTTAATTCATTATCAATAAATAATCCTGAAATGATCTTGTGTGGTCCACTGATTGACTGTTTCCATTGTTTTTAATGATTTTGGAATCAACTTGGTGTAGTATAGTGTTTAGTGAGGACTAGAACGTGTGTGTGTGTGTGTGTGTGTGTGTGTGTGTGTGTGTGTGTGTGTGTGTGTGTGTGTGTGTGTACAATAACAACATCAGTGTTATTGTAGCGCTCTTTTAGGTTCCTTGGTTCTTCGGTTAAACCTCAAACCTCCAGCTGTCTTTTACAGCACATTTTTCTGTACTCTTTCCAATTTGCTGTTTCGTTGTCGCCCCCTTGTGGTGTACAGCTGTCAATACATGAGCTGGAGGACCGTCTGGACCTGCGCTACCTGCTGGTGATGAAGGGGGCACCGGAGAGGATCCTGGAACGCTGTTCCACCATCCTGATCAAGGGGCAGGAGCTGCCGTTGGACGAGCAGTGGAAAGAAGCCTTCCAGACGGCATACATGGACCTGGGAGGACTGGGAGAGAGAGTGCTGGGTAAGGAAGCCTGAGTTTGCTCTGAAGGTTCTCTGGGACATGATGGAAGTCAGGTGGATACAGTTTATATTTAGACATGTTTTAATTACCTCTCAGGGTTCTGTCACTTGTACCTGAACGAGAAGGAGTTTCCTAGAGGCTACAGCTTCGACTCTGATGAAATGAACTTCACCACGTCTGGACTTTGCTTCGCCGGCCTGATCTCCATGATTGACCCTCCTCGTGCCACCGTACCTGATGCTGTGATGAAATGTCGTACGGCCGGCATCCGAGTGCGTCCGGTTCTGCACCACACTTCACAGTTCAATACAAACAATATAACGTCGTCTGTGGAGAAAGAAGCAGAAGCTCTTTCTCTCTATTAACAGTTTAAATTAGAGCGACTTAAATATTAATTGTTTTGTAATATACTTTGACGTTTATACATAATTGCTTTGACCTTTTGGCAGGTCGTCATGGTGACGGGTGACCATCCCATCACGGCAAAGGCGATCGCTGCAAACGTGGGAATCATATCAGAGGGCAGTGAGACGGTGGAGGACATCGCCACCAGACTGCGCATACCTGTGGAGCAGGTGAAGAAGAGGTGAAATTTGTCCCACACTTTATACACGTCATAGTGTCGCATCGCGTCGCATCACGTCTCCGTCCTCACAGTCGTGCAGCACAAAAAAACATAATAATAAAAAACAGTGAAACAGTTTAAAGTTAAGTTCAAAATTGTTGGCAACCTTCATTCGATAAGCAGTGAATATGTACCATGAATACGAGGTTTGGTTCTGTTTACAAGAAAGTACTTTATTTATCTACGTTTCCATGCCTTTACCTCCAAAACAATCCCCTTGCACAGCAATACAGAGCTTCCAGCGTTCTTCTGGAACATGTCCTGGAAGTTTTCGATTCGCGCCGGATCGTTGACCTTTGAGCTGCATCTTCATCTTCAGAAAAAGTCCTTAGGAACCAAATCTGTGGAGTAGGGAGGGTGCGGAAGTGGGATCACAGTGTTTCCAGCGAGAAGCTCAGGTGTGAGGAAAGCTCAGTGACACATGTTGGTCAGAATATCACCAGTTTCACAGCTCCTGATGCACACAGGCGTCCTGACGTCTTCTGGCACACTGACTTATGAAGGTCGGTGCTCCTTGTGACTGTGCGTGCAGCCTTGTGCTGCCATCTCCTGGCATGTTACAAAACTAGTCTCAAAACCTTTTAATACCAAGTCGTAAATAGGACATGTGCTGAGTGATGTTAGAAGCTGTACAGATGCTCCGTAGTTTTTTTTGACATTACTGTGATTTCCTATTGAGTCTGAAAAATGAAAAAGTTTTGGCACCCACACGTTATGGACAGTAAAAATGTTTCTGGGCTGAATGACAGCAACCAACTCTTGTTTCCAGTAGAAGATCTTTGAACCCAGTACACATTTCAGAAATGTAAACCAGTCCTAAGTATTTGAGATTATTCCCACCTCATGCATTGGATTTGACCTGAGTACACGGTGGTGTGACGGGGCGTACCGTGATACACACATGAGTTCTTCAGGAACATTGTGGAAGCAGGGTTAAGGTCTTCACGGTTCTCGCTGTGATTTTTTTGTTTCTTCAGAGACGCTCGTGCTTGTGTCATTAATGGAGGTCAGCTGAAGGAAATGTCCAGCGACGAGTTAGACGAAGCTCTGAAGAACCACCCGGAGATGGTGTTCGCTCGCACGTCTCCCCAGCAGAAGCTCATCATCGTGGAGAGTTGCCAACGACTGGTGAGACCTGATCCCACATCACATACCTCACAATAATAATCACTTCACAGAGCCAAAAACATGACGTCCTTCAATTCTCAGGGATGTTTTTTGGTAGGATCGTTAACTACACTGTGCAGCCAAAAGTATTGGGACAACTGACTTTTACAGCCATATGTGTTTTTTTCTCCAAACTGTTACCACAAAGTTCAAAGCACACAGATGTGTAGGACGTTTTTGGATGCGGGAGCATGAAATGTGTCCTTCACTTGAGCTAGGAGAATGTTAATGTAAAGCGATATCTGAACCTCTTCCTGTCAGGGCTCCATTGTGGCAGTAACAGGAGACGGAGTTAATGATTCCCCGGCTTTGAAGAAGGCAGATATTGGTATTGCGATGGGAATTGCCGGCTCCGATGCTGCTAAAAACGCTGCAGATATGATCCTGCTGGACGATAACTTCGCCTCAATTGTAACCGGAGTCGAACAAGGTGAAAAAAAATAAAAATAAAATTGCTTATGCAGATTAACAGAATGTTTGTCTGAAGGTCCTGGATTTATTTTTCCTATATAAAGAACATATATATATATATAATTAGGAATGTATGTTTATAATTCTGTATCTCCATCTTCATTACACTTGATTGTTTTTAACTCGTTCTGGTACGCAGGTCGTCTTATCTTTGACAACCTGAAGAAATCCATTGCCTACACATTGACCAAGAACATTCCGGAGCTCACGCCGTATCTCATCTACATCACAGTCAGCGTGCCTTTGCCTCTGGGCTGCATCACCATCCTCTTCATCGAGCTCGCCACCGACATTGTGAGTGCACGCCATCTCCAAGGCTTTTAAGCGTTAAAACCCACCACCGTTGTCACTCTGACTCTCTCTGCTGCCTCTCCTCAGTTCCCCTCAGTGTCCCTGGCCTATGAGAAAGCCGAGAGCGACATCATGCATCTCAAACCCAGGAACCCTCGCAGGGACCGGCTGGTGAACGAAGCCCTCGCCGTCTACTCCTACTTCCAGATCGGTGTGTAGCATTCTGTTGCGTCACTCTTGGATTATTGCATGTGTTTTTATTTATATGAGGTACGTTTTCCTGTCTTTAGGAGCGATCCAGTCATTCGCGGGATTCACAGATTACTTTGCGGCGATGGCTCAGGAGGGCTGGTTTCCGCTGCTATGTGTTGGACTTCGGTCTCAGTGGGAAGACGTCAAACTGCAGGACCTACAGGACAGCTACGGACAGGAATGGGTCAGTCTGAACTCAGAGTAGATGCCACCTATGTTTCATGCAGCAAGGGTATAAAATAGTCACATATACATTACAGCAAAGTGAAATTCATTACTTTGCACATCCCAGCTTTTTTGAAACTTGGGGTTAGAGCGAAAGGTAGGCAATGATACAGCGCCCCCTGGAGCACAGAGGGTCTTGGGCCCTTATCAAGCTGTTTACAAGATGTTGGAATTCTGATCAGAAGGTCGTGGGTAAAAATTCCAACACTGGAAATCTGCCCCTGCTGGGCCCATGAGCAAGGCCCTTAACCCTTACCTGCTAAATGACAAGTCGCTCTGGATAAAGAAAGATTGTATCTCAGTGGTTAAGGCGTTGGACTTGGAATCTGAAAGTTGTGAGTTCAAATCTCAGCCACTCCTGGGCCCCTAAACAACTCCCACAACCCCCTAGCTGATCAGTTGTATGAATGAGATTAGGGCTGAAACAATTTTCAGAGAAACTTGAGTAATTTGAATACAAGTTATTTGCTTCAACGCTTCCTCTAGTCCATTTACCTACAAACAGAGCTCTGTGTTTCCCCACGGACCATTATTACTGACGCACCACCCTCTGAACTCTGGATTGCTCTGGGGTAAAATAATCAATAGCTGCAGCCCTAAATGAGATAAATGTAAGTCGCTCTGGATAAGGGCTGTAAATGTAATCGATAAGGGTGTCTGCAAAATACCGTGGGAGGGGCCTAATGTCTCTTTCTTGTCAATCATAGTGACACTAGCCAATCGTAGGCAGCTTTGACTTCATGTATGTGGGAGAGGGCTGATAGACGCAGCAGTTTCATACTGGTGTAATCATTCTTTAACTATTAATACATCTTTATTTGTTATGCAACTGTTATTACACTGCATATAACCTGGAACCAATAAAAGAAATTCCATTAATCCAAATGCTATTTATGTTATTTGTTGTTTCCTTGACAGACGTTTAGTCAGCGTCTGTATCAGGAGTACACCTGCTACACCGTCTTCTTCGTCAGCATCGAGGTCTGCCAGATTTCTGACGTGTTAATCAGGAAAACACGCCGACTCTCCGTCTTCCAGCAGGGGTTCTTCAGGTCTGTGAGGTTGCACGCATGCATGATGAACGTGTACCATGTGACCAATTACAATGCTACGTACAGAGCAAAAGCTATAGATATTCTATTGTTCACTGTCTTCTAAATACACTATACCCGCAAAAGTTTGTGGACACCTGAGCATAAGATTGACATGTGCATGGTGTAAAGTCATGTTTCAATTCTTGGGGTGCTTTAGGGAGGCCTGGGGTGGTGTCCGCATTCTACTGAAGTAATGAGTAATATAGCATTTATTGTTAATTATTTTACTCTGTCAAGACGTCCTGCAGTGTTTAAAAAATTTGCTATACAAATACCTGATATTTAGCTGTTAAAAGTATTTGAATGACATGAATGATTATAACTATATAAAAATAAACATGGTATTTGTAGCTATTAGAGCAGCTGAGATATTAGGATTATAGTGTGATTTGTATTTTTCCTTCAGAAACCGAGTGCTCATAAGCGCCATCGTTTTCCAGCTGTGTCTCGGGAACTTGTTGTGTTACTGCCCGGGGATGCCGAATATCTTCAACTTTATGCCTATCAGGTTTTACAATAATCGTATTTTCAGAAATCTCATACACCTCAGTAATACATGGCCATGTGATGAAATGTAGAAAAAACACTGATTTGAAAAATCATCTTCATGTCAGGGTTCAGTGGTGGTTCGTGCCGCTTCCGTACGGCATTCTCATCTTCGTTTATGATGAAATAAGGAAACTCGGCGTGAGAAGACACCCAGGCAGTGAGTATATCAAATGCAGTCTGCGTTTTAAAGATCATGTTTAAACAATTACCAGATCTAATCCGAGTACTTTCTGAATGTTTTTTTTCACAGGCTGGTGGGATCAGGAGTTGTATTACTGAGAGAACCTGAAGACATCTGGCTTCTTCAAACAATGCTTTATTTTTATTTTATATCCGCCACCATCGTGTTTTCGCCTGAAATAATTTGCTCGTATTGTCCGATATTTTAAAATAACTACCTAGATTTCGCAACGTGGTGCCTGTATCTGACTGCATTCTTTTATTAATAAAATATTAAACAGTATGTGTAGGGTTGATTTTGTGATTCCAGACATTTATTCAGCTCTGAACATATACTGAAAGTCAATCAAAGTTTTATAAAGGCACTGAAAAACTCAAACGATCTTCTGGACAGGCAGTGTTATGACATCATACAATGTACGAGCCAATCATATTCCAGTAGGCAAATTCGATTCCGTCACTTGAGAGGTTTGCAGCGGAAAAGACACAGATACTGGGATACTGTTATAAACATTAATTCAGTGTCGTTGTGTGAAGGTGTGAGCTTGTTGACTAGTAGATCACATGACATGACATTGAGAAGGGTTTGGTGGTGTTTGTGAAAAGATTTACTGAGGCGAAAGATGGCATTAAACCCGTTAAGTTTTTTGGAGCGATCCAAAACATGTGAAATCACTTTAAATATTTAACAAATTATTATAATAGTTACTAAAAAAATTACAAAAAACATTCTGATCATTTTTTTTAATGCTGCCAAAAGGGGGCGTGTTCCAGCGGTACAAAGAGGTTTGAATATACTCTCTGACAGACTTTTTCGTTTCATATTTATTTGTTTATTTGTTTGTTTGTTTGTATTTACTCTCCCAGCTTTGGGCCACACCGCGCCATTTCTTCTTCTCCTCTAACGCGCGCGTGCGCAGCGTCAACGTGAAGAGACACGAGCTACACGCAGTATCGCACGTTGCCTCTAACCGCAGCCCGGGTCACGTGATTCACTGCTGACGCGCATCCAAAATGGCGTCGTGGTAAAGACACACAGGGGGCGTGGTGGGGACATTAAATCGCACTTATAAAGGAAATAAGAAACGGATTGCTATTCGGTCTATAGAAAATGTGTTTCATTTATTATTACATTTTTTTTTAAATAAAAAAACAATATGTATCTGAAGCATATTTATTTGGTAACACGTCAGATAAAGATGATCTCTCAAAGCAAAATGCAATGATTATTATTTATATATATATATATATATATATATAATATTTATCTAATATTTTTGCACATATGACGTGAGCGCCGCTATCCACCTCTTTTCTATGGCAGCCGTGCCAGTCCGCACGTGCCCGTGCGCTTAAAAAAAAAAAAAAAGGTGCCTTTACGTCAGGTTACCAGGGAGACCAGAGACGGGCACGCGCCCTGCATATAAAAAGGCGGCGTCTTGCGGAAGCTGCGCAGTGTAGCTGCAGCATCACGAGCAGACCCTGAGGTGAGTCAGATCCATGCTGTCGTGCGCGTAAAAGTTTGGGATCTTTTACATTTTATTTTATTTAAAAAAAATACTGTCGTATTATAGGATCCAGTTATGGAAGATAATTTAGATTTAGATATCTTTCTGAGGTTTGTATGGAAGGATGACAAGAGGATGAGGATGTGTCCTTCGTGCTGGGGCTAGGCCCCGGGGACAAGGACACGGCTTAGCCGGAGATTTGTATAATCATGAAACCTGAGGAAGGAAGCTGCTCCTCTGGAGGCTTCTTTTTTTTTTTTTTTTTTGGTGCGTCGTGCTTTTTGACAGCGTTTAAAGAACGCGTGTAATAAATATGTATGTATCATGACCATCTTTATAAAGGTTTGATTAACTGCACATGCAGCAGTATGAATGGAGCTACTTAAATAATATGCGCGTATTCCCTCTGATATCTGAGGAAAACCTGGAAAAAAAAGCGGAAATGAGCGTGAATGAAAAGTAAACGCGGCGCGCGCGCGTGCGTGCGAGCGAGCGAGCGTGCACGCGCTGCGTCATCATCTTTCCAGAATGTACCATCAAACATGAGAGGGGTGTTTTTATTCAAGATATGAATGAAAATAATCACTAATTGTACTTTTGTGTAATATTTTGTTGATATAAAGAGTTTATTGGAATTCCTGCATCACTAACTCCGAGCAGGGATGATGGTAATGATGGTAATGATGATGGAGGTGATGGTATTAAAGATAAAGGTATTAACAGCCTGTTAATTCTCTTCATTCTTCTATTCGACTTAAAAAACGTCTCAGTTTGTCGCTGCCTTTTGCAAGTTCTTGTCGTTTTTATTCGGACTACGCATCAACCACGAAGGTCGCAATATCCGCTGTCAAGGTCAAGACGAGCGATGTCTCACATCCTTTCCGTGTCCCAAATCAACGCTCGCTCCCTACGCATGCGCACTCGACGCTCCTAGACGTCCACGCACTTCCTAGTGCACTTCATGTCGAGGTTTCAGGCGTTTGCGACGGTGCCAGGTCTACTTTAACACTTTTACGAACGGTTTATTGATTACAGAATAACAGATTTAACAATAATTCATATTTAATAACACTCCGGTATTTGTAAAGCATGTGTGCTGCAGACTTTGCCTTAAATGGTGCAGTACCAGTGTACGTGATGAATGTCAGCTCTCACTGATGCTGATGCAAACCAGGACCCGTATGATGCTCTGAGGGGGCGGGGCCTCCTCTTCATCTGCTATTACAAACTTAATATTAATATATTATAATAATGTATTTGCATATTGATGACTGGTGCGTAGGAACAATATTAAACCCACTTTTCACTTTTAATAATCTTTTATGGTTTTTGGTGTTGTATTATCAAATACATCCATGATTAAACACTAGGATTGTGTACAGATGGATATGATGGAAGGATAATCGTCAGTAAGGAATGAATAAGTAGTCGAGAAATCCTGAATGATCGATATTTTTATTACTAATTCTGAATGCATGCTGTTACAGTGTAATTATATCCTGGGTTTAGTGTTACAGATCATAAATATAAAAATACCCATAGACACGGAGCGTATTAGAGGATTTATAGGTCCGAGTCGATCTGCAGATGTGATGTGGTCTGCAGGATGACACGGCACGCACCACATCCGGTCGGTCATTCGAGAAGTCTCCTCCGTGTCCTTGGTCTTATTGACCTCACTGCAGCACAAGGCTGAGGAACATCTGCAAGTCTTAGGTTTCAGCATCTCTGACTGAATATCATCACATAAATGTAATAGTTGAAGAGTCAGGGTGGTGTTCAGTGTGTACCTACCAGGTTTTTATAAGAGTGTGTGTTTTTCTAAGGTGTGTGCTGTGTGTGTGTTTCACCTCATGGTTCAGGCTCTTGGTGGAAAATTACTGAGAGAGAGAGAGAGAGAGAGAGAGAGAGCAAGGGAGGGGACAGTGAGACACAGTTTAGGAAAGGGGAAAGTTTAGTAATGTAATAGGAGTGAGATGACACAATCTGTTCATTCTCAGTACGTGCAAGTCTTATAACACACACACACACACACACACACACACATACACACACACACTTTACATAAGGTTTGTAAATGACTGGGTACAGGTGAGTAGGACGGGAGGGGATAAATAGCCGCAACATGATTCAGCATTTATTTTAAAAAAATGGCTGCCACATCCCTCCCCTTTAAACAAACACCTTCCCAAATCAGTGTGAAACTCCAGTGGTGAGAAACAGTCTCTCTGCTCTCCCTAAGCAACACTGACCCAGACCCACTCTACGTACTGGATCAGGAATTTTTTCATGTATTTGGGTTGATGCAGCTGTTTCTCAGTCGGCATCCAGCAGTTTACCCAGAAGGACAGCAGGAGATTGGATTTTAGATTAAAGCAGCCGTTTATATATTTTAGATCCGTGGTTTGTAAAACAGTTATTTTCGTTTCTGGGGCGGAGCTTAATTCTGTCCCTGAAAAAAATCTATATAATTAATATATTATATAATCATTTAATGATTTCGAATTCCAGTCTGATTACACTTTGACTTCAGTGTGATTAGACTCTGAATCCACTCTGACTGTAGTCTGATTCCACACTGACTAACACACAGCACCCCCCCCACACCACAAACACACACACACACACCCTCGGGCTTCAGAACCCGTTTCTCCCGTTTTGTTTATCACACAACTAGTCTAGTCTGATCTCTAACAGCAGGAGTGAAATCGGATCTGACCTCATGCTGTTCTTTGCAACAAATCTGAGCACCAAACTCAGAAGAAATAATGAACAAAGCGTGGAAGGAAAGCTGCAGTGTTCGACATTCTTATGTCCTTGACCAGACATCATGTGACACATCACTGTAATTCCAGATGCCTCTCACTGCAGAGGCTGGAGGAGGAGCGCCAGCGTACATTATTTATCATTCCCACAGCAACAGTTTATTCATATGATTAATAAACAGATATTCTTGTAAGGAGACGTTGGGATATATATATTTTTTTTTTTAAGTTTGTTGAAGGACAGATAAGCATTCACACACACACACACATACACACATCTTATTACAAGGCTGGTAACTGTTTATAGCGACAAAACCATAATTTACTTCATGAACATGTACTGTAACTAAAAATGGATAAAAAAAAAAAAGACAAATGGAAAATAGTTCCGTGAAATAAATGGCTGTGGTGTATTCGGAATAAAACACTTCAGGATGTGAAGATCTTGTAATTACACCACTGGCTTTAGAGATTAGGATTATCCACTTGTGTACCACACACACACACGCACACACAGAGTCATCAGATTATTAGATTATTACCATGTCCTCTGTTAGACAGAAACACAAATGTAGGTCGACTCTGGAGAAAAAGCCTGAGAGCTGCTGCAGTTCTCCCTTTGTGACTTTGTCTGGAAAAGGTCACTCTCTCATTTTCTGTCTTCTCACTTTCGCATGAGCAAGCAGATCGGAAACGTTCCGGTGTCCTTGCAGACGGATCGGACAAAAGCCTCGATCGATAAGACACCCAGCCCGTGAGCGATTTTTGTTTTCGTGCCATGGATGAGAAGTGTTTCCACTGCGGGACAAATCGATTCAGCTCGTACCAAATGGAAAGAAAAAAAAGAAAGCTCTCACAGCTAATGGACATCTCTGTCTCCAAAACATCAAACTTGTGCAGATTGATGTTTCCTTCTAAAGATATACCTCATTACTCCATGATCCAATGATTCAAGATTTGCTGGGAAGCATGAAACAGTTAAAAATGGAATTGATCATAAATAGATAACTAGACTAACCTTGATTTCTTTCTCATGCAGTTTCTTATCAGACTCATTGTAAAAGATCTGTGGAATGAGTTTGGAGAGATGCTCTCTCTCTCTGCTCCTACAATCCAACAAAATGTTTGGTTTATATTATATTGGAAGCTCTCTTGGCAGTTTGGTGTTGTCCTATTGCTGACATCCTATTGGTGACTTTTTAATTAGTGTTGTCCTACTTGTGGATTCTTTTCTTGCACTCACTTTAATGGTGTATTTTGGAAGTGATGCACATTGGACTTCTGATCAGACAGTCATGAATCCCAGCACCCCATGAACTACCATATCTTGGGTTCTGGAGCAACTCTTAAATGCTCAGACTTCTAAATGAAACATTCAGAAATTAGTTGTTTCTGTCGATAACTTTGTCATCTTGCTATTGCGACATAATCAGCGAGGAGTGATGATTGGGTTTGAGTAAAGCCGGAGTGAACCCTCTCGACCCGGTCAGGAGTTTCTTTAAACTGTAAATGTTGTAACATCCTGAATTGTGTCAATTCCGCTGCAGTAAACTGAGATTTCATCACTTTTTTTTGCTCCATCGTTGTTGAATCTTGATCTCTGATTGGTCAGAATGTGTTGATTTATTTTCTGTTGCAGCAGTGCAGCTGCAAATCGTTATTGTTTCTATAGTAACGCTCGTCCACTGGGAAGGACAGAGTGATGGGAAAAGGTTTAACATTCGGAAGAAGGAGTCTCCAGTGTCAGAGGTCACCAACTTTTTGAAGATGTCATGCCACTGATTCTTTTACTGTAGCTGCACTAGCATACTGCGGTTTCTTCAGCGCTGTTTCCTGTTTCCTAGATTAATCTCCCTGCACTTCCGGTGCGCGCTCTCTCTCTCTCTCTCTCTCTCTCTCTCTTTCTCTCTCTCTCTGCATGCCTTATATGGTCGGAAAGGGAAAGCTCTCGCTCTCGGTGGTGGGTTAGATCCAGGTTGTGTAACTCGTACACTTACACTAAGTTGTAATAAATTTCTGACATGCAGAGACTTGCTTTAGGGGCGTCTCGAGTGCAGCGAGTACATTTTTTACTTTCATACAAACTCTCTATATGTTTATAAGCAGGAAAGCAACCTCGATATTTCATAAACAAACCTGCAAGGGTGTGTTAATGTCTAAAGTGCTAAACAAAGTCTCAGAGCCTGTTTCCTCCTCACCCTTAGCAACACACTTGCATTTCTGCTTTTCAAACGAGCACAATAGATCCGAGTCGAAGCCAAGTTCCTGAGAGTTCAGAGTTTCTCTCCCCGAGCGGCATGTTAACGACAGAACAACGAGATCTCCTCGAGCACAAAAACCCCAAATTAGAGGCCCTGCACAAGAGAACAGAACTGCAGGAAAGGTTTTATTCAGAAACGTTACTCCAAGGCGTTTGTATGACGTGTCACGTTTAAATGAAATGGAACACACATGACTCGTAGACTTTAATGTGTCAAATAATAAAAGTCATGCTGTAACATAAAATATTAGATTTTATATTAGACTTGGGATCAGATTTCAGGGTAGAGATTTCAGGGTTCAGGTGTTAATGTTTTTATTCTGGTTTATTTGTTTATTTATAAAAAATGTTTTGCTTGTATGTATCATCTCAGGTTTGTCTCAGCACTGACATAAGTTTAAATCGGACTGTTGCTTGAAGCGTGAATAAACAACGTGGGTTTTTTTTTTTGTGTGTTTTTTTTTACAGGTTTTAACTCTACAGCAAACGACCCAATAATCTGAAATCATGTCCAACCTTTGTGTCGGAATCAATGGGTAAGAAAACGCACACGTCTGCATCACGTGTTTGTGAATTGCAAATGTTTGCTTGTTTGTTTGAACCTATTGTGTGTGTGTGTGTGTGTGTGTGTGTGTGTGTGTGTGTGTGTGTGTGTGGACAGATTTGGCCGTATCGGCCGCCTGGTCCTCAGGGCCTGCCTGCAAAAAGGGATTAAAGTCACTGCCATCAACGACCCCTTCATTGACCTGCAGTACATGGTGAGCTTCACCTCCTGACCTCCTAATTGCTTAGCATGGGAGTAAAGGTCATAGAGGTCACGGTGTCATGTGTGTGTGTGGTCTACAGGTCTACATGTTCAAGTACGACTCCACCCACGGACGCTACAAGGGGGAGGTGCGTCAGGAGGGCGGCAAACTGATAGTGGACGGACAGGCCATCTCCGTCTTCCAGTGGTGAGGGGCTCACACACACACACACACACACACGCACACATACACACGTCTGAACCTAATCATGTGTGTTAGCGCTCCCTGATGAGAGTAGGAAGAGTAGTTGAGTGTGGTATGTGTGGTATGTGTGGTACGTGTGGAACAGGAGAGTCAGGGTTTTTTTCCCCTCTGCCTTTACAAAGAGTCACAAATCCTCCTATTATTACTGGACTTTGTGTGCTGGTGTCAGAACAGACTAAAAAAACATGTTCGCCTACACGAAAAGAGAGAGAGAGAGAGAGAGAGAGTGTGTGTGTGTGTACACACATTTAAAAATTGTCCTCCTTCTGCCCCTCATCTCTCTTTTCTTTCTCCTTCTTTTTATACTTTTTTCCCTCTTTCCCTTCTCCTGCTTCTTCTCCTATTCTTCCTCCTCATCTTTCACCTTCTCTTTTCTTTCTCCACCTGCTCTCAGTATGAAGCCTGCTGAGATCCCATGGGGCGACGCTGGTGCTCTGTACGTGGTCGAGTCCACTGGAGTTTTCCTCAGCATTGAGAAAGCTTCTGTAAGTCTCCCAAACCCCCATCACATCACATCCCCATAATGCTCTTAGCAAACCCTCTCCCTGAGTCACACTCATGTGTGTGTGTGTTTTCTTCAGTATCACATTCAGGGCGGAGCCAAGCGTGTGGTAGTCTCCGCCCCCTCCCCCGACGCCCCTATGTTCGTGATGGGAGTCAACGAGGACAAGTACGACCCCTCCAGCATGACCATCGTCAGGTGAGTGAGCAGGAACACAGGAACACTGCTGAGATTAACCCGATTATTATTCATCAAACCACATCAACTAATCTGGTTAACTCGTTTCACCAGGAGTTTATTCCATTAAATCCAAATCATTTTCAATCACAAGGATATTCAGGGGTGTTGTTGTTGTTGTTTATTTTTTTTTAGACCCGACCTGTTGTGGTGAATTTATTAGAATTAATTCTGAATTTCTAAATCCATGTTTATAATGACTTCTGAACTTCTGCACACCTGATTACTGATGACTGGACAGTTTTTTCTGCATGTTATTTGAATTTGTTTAATATTAATAACTAATAACGTTAACGCCGATGCCTGGTGGTGTATCTGACAGCAATGCATCCTGCACCACTAACTGCTTGGCTCCTTTGGCCAAAGTCATCCATGACAGCTTTGGTATCGAGGAGGCTCTGATGGTAAGGAGCATCTCTGGAGCTTTGGGATTTTATTAACATATTCATAATTCTGTTAAGAATTTTTACTTGACGATTTACTCAGCGTTATTTTCTCAGCCATATTTTTACACGTTCTCTCTTTTTTTCCTCTCAGACCACAGTCCACGCCTACACCGCCACCCAGAAGACGGTGGACGGCCCCTCTGCCAAGGCATGGCGCGACGGCCGTGGTGCTCACCAGAACATCATCCCCGCCTCCACAGGAGCTGCCAAGGCTGTGGGCAAAGTCATTCCAGAGCTGAACGGGTCAGCGCCACAAACACAGCCGTACAGTGTTTCTGACTTTTTCCCAAACAGAACAAAATATCTGAATTTTTTTTTTTTTTTCCACACTAGGAAGTTGACCGGCATGGCGTTCCGCGTCCCCGTGGCCGACGTCTCCGTGGTGGATCTCACCTGCCGCCTCTCCACCCCTGCCAGCTACGCTGACATCAAGGAGGCCGTCAAGAAGGCTTCCCATGGATCCCTGAAGGGAATTCTGGGATACACAGAGGACTCTGTGAGTCAGGAGATCATCCACCTGGTCTATTTTATAGAATTATTTTTATTATATGATTGCTTATTGTGTGTTTGTTTGTTTATTTGTGTAGGTCGTATCCTCTGACTTCGTTGGAGACACCCACTCCTCCATCTTCGATGCCGGTGCCGGGATTTCTCTTAATGACAACTTCGTTAAGCTGATTTCCTGGTATGTAAACAACACACACACACACACACACACACACACACACACACAGATTCATACAACGTAACGTAAAACATAAAGTAACACTAAACGGATAAAACACACATCATTATCATCGTTCTTTGGAATGGGGGTGTAGAATAAGGGGAATAAAACACAAGGTCATCAGAAGCGTGTCGTCACGTCTCCATAGTATCTGATGATTTCTTTTTTTTTATCTGTTTTGTTACAGGTATGATAACGAGTTCGGTTACAGCCACCGTGTCGCCGACCTCCTAATGTACATGCACTCCAAGGAGTAAACGTCTGGCCGAGGAACCCGGACGAGAACCGCATTCCTTCTTTTACATGCACTTATGAGTCATAGCTGAAGCACGAGCATCCCACAAAAGTCTCTACAAGACCTGCTAGTCTCTGTAGTGATCCGTGTGTGTGCGAGTGTGTGTGAGTGTGTGTGTGTGTGTGTGTGTGTATGTTAGTGTGTTGTTCCTTTCTCCCAGAGGTGCTTTTGAGTTGAGCAGTATTTGTGTCTGTGTCACTTAATGAAGCGTTGCTGTAGATGTTCCCATACTGGATGTTCCTGTAATAACGCTGTAATCAGATCGACGGTTTCATGTCAACAGAGGAAAATTAAACACTTTAAAAAGAAACTAACATCAAATAAATAGTTTGAAAAATACCACAATGTCCTGTTTTTTATGTGTGTGTGTGTGTGTGTGTGTGTGTGTGTGTGTGTGTGATACGAACGAACGTTACGACCGAGAACTTCATTCTGTTTGGTATCTGAATTTCAGCACAAATGTATTAATTTGTAGAATATTTGATTTTTATTGACTGCAGGAGATCAAACAGAATTCACACTTTTACTGTATCAGTGTTCGTTTGTTTCTTAGTTCGTTTTCAGAATGTATAAATCTGTGTTTTGTCTGTATTCAGTCTCCAACTGAAGCATCACCAGATTCACCTTTGACCTGTTTTTAGAGAACTGCTTGATGATTGGTTGATCTGATGTCATTCAAGTCAAATCAAGTCAAGTCAAGTTTATTTGTATAGCGCTTTTCACAACAGACATTGTCTCAAAGCAGCTTTACACAAATCAACAGTGATGGTGAATGGTGTGAATTTGTCCCTGATGATCACCGTGGCGACTGTGGCAAGGAAAAACTCCCTTAGATGTTATGAGGAAGAAACCTTGAGAGGAACCAGACTCAAAAGGAGAACCCATCCTCATCTGGGTGACATCAAGAGTTTGATAATAAATTTTTCCAACAATACAGAACACTGGAGAGTGAGAACTAACATGAGTACTGGAGTATAAGATTATAAGTGATGTTCTTTCTGCAGTCTTAAACAGTCTTTATGGTTAGTAGCTCCTAGTTTTATGAGCTCAGCATTTGTGATCACCACAGATCCAGCATCAGCTTCTCCATGCCAGAGCCTTAACACTCCAGGAGGTCCAATGTCAAAACTCCACACATGTAGCGGGATCCAAATGGCACTGGTACGTCTCTAGATGGTTCGGGATGTTTGTGAGTTCGGCATCTACTGCTTCAAAGGTTCACACGCCTTCATTAGTGACCTTCAACATTCATCTGCACAATTCATCATCACATTTACACAATAGAAGTTTAATAGAAATGTTATTCAGATTCTGAAAACTGGACATTTTGCACTCAATGACGTACACAATGAACTGATGCTGAGATGTTTTTGGGGGTTAAAACTATTCAGGTGAAATCAGTAGAATTTGATCAACATGAACATAAAGAACTGATACTGTAGGAAACAGCAGACACTTAAAAACAATTTAATAAATTATTGTACTAAAGCGTTCACCATTTTGATCAAAGCGACTGAGAGAAACTGGAAAAACACTGAGGGGATGAAATGCGCTTTAAGTGGCAACCACATGAGAGTAAACATGAAGTGGAGAATAATGTGATGCAGTGCCCTATAGGCTCTCCTACACCCCCACCCCCCACCCCAAAAAACAAAAAAAAAAAAAAAAAAAAAAAAAAAAAAAGTCAAGCGCCCTCTAGTGGTGACAACGTGAAATAATGCCCTCCAGATACTCTTGTTTTTTCTCTTCACTGAGTTGGAGGTGTGCTTTCAAGAAAACTGTTGACATTCCCTGAACCTAAACCTCTCTCTTTCTCTTTCTTTCTCTCTCTCTCTCTCTTTCTCTTTCTTTCTCTCTCTCTCTCTCTTTCTCTTTCTTTCTCTCTCTCTCTCTCTCTCTCTCTCTCTTTCTATCTTTCTCTCTC
>MU564352.1:615339-675097 GCA_024362625.1 Silurus asotus | reverse complement strand
TCTCTCTCTCTCTCTCTCTCTCTCTCTCTCTCTCTCTCTCTCTCTCTCTCTCTCTCTCTCTCTCTCTCTCTCTCGTCATAACGAAACTGAAAGAGTCTCCCACAAGAAAACGGACCAACAAACGCATCGATCGCGGAAACTCAGCAGAGCTCAGTAAGTTCTCATCACTGTGATATCATTTACATATAATATGGAAGAATAATTATTTTAATAATTGTTATAATAATTATTCTGTGCATTACTGGAATCCTGAGTAATTCATGGACATGGATAGGAAGCTTCTAGATGTCTGCCTGATGTGTACAGCTGTTGATCATAATTTTTTTTTACCCCCTTTGCATCGTGTTGCATCAGATCGCACGGTATACCGGTGAATATGTGCATCATTAATGTATCGGGGATCGTTATCAGTAGAAGAAGGATGAGATTATGGATGTGATGAAGGAAGACATGCTGGTAGTTGGTTTTGAAAGAGGCAGGTGTAGAGGACAGAGGGGTATGGAGACGATGATCGGCTGTGGCGCCCCCTAAAGGTAGAAGCTGAAAGAAGATGAGGGGTTGAGGGTTGAAGGTAAAAGTGTTCACCTGAGGGAAAGTACTGTATTTTATAGCTGACGTATTTTTTCCCCTGAGAGTGTAAACACAGCAGATCCAGACGCTTTTCTTCTCACGTTTGTGTACACGCAGATGAAGGAAGAAGCGACTGCACTCGTTGTGTGTAATAGAATAGAAAAGATCAGAGTTTGGTTTCTGTATCTTTGTTTCACATGAAAGTAAAAGAAGGTTATCAGGTTACAGAATGTTGTCAAACCAATTTGATGGTCAAAGTGAAAGGTTTCATATTTTCTAGAGTTCATAATGTTCCTTAAGGACACCTGCGAATTTCATGTAGTCTGAAGTTCAGTAGACGGACGTGGACCCTTTTAATTAAATATTAAATTATATAAAGGTTTTGTACCAGAAAATTAATTTCCTAGTTTTCGATTTTCTTTATCATGTGACAAATAACATCCGAGGCAGGTTTGTTTTTGATCTGATGCTCATTGTGATGTGTTATAGAGCGGCGTAACGCAATCAGAGGAAAGTGCTTCCTGCCTTTTTTATCGTCAGCCATGAAAAGGCAGGTCTGCAGCCGAACAGCAGAACAAGATGAATTTACAGAGAAGCCCAGCAGAAGCTCCGGCGAATCAGAGGTGAGTACAGCTCTTATCAATCTTAACTTCTTTCCCTCTTTAAAGGGGTGCCAATAATTATGGAGCTGAAAGTGTTTGTCGTTGTTATGAGCTCTTTATGTATTTATTACTACTGAATGTGATGCTGCTTTGTGTCACTTTGTTGAAATGTTTTTTTTTGTTCCTTTAGGCAGAAAGATCGAACTCTCCGGCTCCCAGCTTTGTGTCCATGAAGAGCGATGCGTCCATAAACATATTTCACGATTTCAGTCAAGGAGAAAAAAACAAAACATACAGGTTCATGATTCACTAATCAGCACCTACAGAGAATCACCATTCCTTTCTCGTCTGAGTGAAGATCACAAACAAACCATTCCCACTTTTCATTCTGTTCTCGCGCATCTTCTTTGTGATTTGCGCTTTATTGCAGCTTCACCACTTTAGCGTCTCATTTTTCTTTTAGAAACCCCTCATTCATAGGAATTTGATCCTGAGAAGAGAAGAGGATGAAATAAGATGAAATGAGAAGAGGAGGGAATAGATAGATCGATAGATAAGAGATAAGAGAACATAAGAGAAGGGGTGAGATGAGATAAAATGAGATTAGATGAGATGAGTAGAAGAGGTGAGATGCGATCTGATCAGATGAGAGAAGGGGTGAGATGAGATGAGATGAAAGAAGGATGAAATTAACTTAAATGAGATGAGATGAGGAATGAGGAGGTATGAGATGAGATGAGAGAAAGATGAGATGAGGGATGAGATGAGATGAGAGAAGGATGAGATGAGATGAGATGAGAGAAGGATGAGATGAGATGAGATGAGATGAATGAGGAGGGATGAGATCAGATAAAAATATAAAGAAAAGAAGACAGAAGAGAATGAAAGAGAAGAGACAAGCGTATTATAACAGAGAAGAAGGAATCAATCTGAAACTTCATATTTTTTATTATTATTTATTCTTTTTTACTTTTTTTAATACATATGAGTGTAATGTTATGGGGTGCACATACTTTCGGTGATATTGTGTAGGCTCATGTTTAAACTTCTGAACTTTAGAATTTTTGAACCATGAGGAAGAAAAGTGATGAAAGCAACACTTTAACTGCAGGAACTGAAACGTTTAATTTATTATAATGAGCTCATTTAATTTTCCTGTCATTCGCAGTGTGGGAGGAGAAAAACCAGCGTCACTGAGCTACGACTCTGTGGTGAGTGAAGAGTCACGAGAACGAAGCTTTTTAATTACCTTCCTAATAAAATAATACAATAATCGCTTGTGTTTTTGTTCCTTTAGGCAGAAAGATCGAACTCTCCGGCTCCCAGCTTTGTGTCCATGAAGAGCGATGCGTCCATTAACATATTTCACGATTTCAGTCGAGGAGAAAAAAACAAAACATACAGGTTCCTGATTCACTAATCAGCACCTACAGGGATTAAACATTTCTTTATTGCTTCAATCAAACGATTTCATTCTGTTCCCACGTGAAAAAAGGAACATAAAAATGCTGTTGCTTAAGAAGCTGTTTTTTATTTAGATGAAATGAGATAAGAAGGGATGAGATGAGATAAAATAAAAATATAAAAAAAATATTTGTGGAGAGAATGAAAGAGAAGAGAAGAAAGAAGAGAAGAGAAGAGAAGAGCTTATTATACCTGATGGAACATGATATTTTATTTTAACTTTTTATTATTTTTTTTATTTTTTATTTTTTACAAATATGAGTGTAATATTATGGGGTGCACATACTTTTGGTGATATTGTAGTCCCTTGTTTAAGACCTTATTTAAATTTTTTTTATCCATGAGCAAGAAATTTGCAATTGCAGGAGTTACTTGCAGGAACTGAAAAGTTTTATTGAATGAGCTGTTTTTATTTTCCCGCCATTTGCAGTGAAAAACCAGCGTCACTAAACTACGATTTTGTGGTGAGTGAAAAGTCATCAGAACTCCACCAGCACCATGAGGAACCTCCATGGGACGCAGATCCGCTCACATCACAAGAGAGGAAACTCTGCCTGCAGCACCACACACCTCTGGAGATTTACTGCAGGACGGACCAGACACTGATCTGCAAACAGTGTGCGACTGTGGAGCATCGAGGACACGACAAAACTTACGAAGCAGGCGCTAGTGTACGACAAAAACACACAAAAAACTTCCTATTGAAGATTTACAGTGTTGACACTGGAGACTCCTTCCATCAGCAATAGCATGTATCTGTGCTACGTCAGAGCTTCTGTTACAGGCAATAATGTTCGTCTTTATTCGTTCCAGGTGCTGCTGGAGCTCGACACGTTGTCATTACTTGTGCAAACGCTAAACAACGTAGATACGAACATGTTCATGACGTATCTGTGCCAAAATTACCCAGAATGCTTCGAGACCCCTCAGATGACTGATATCCAGGAAACAGCTAAACTCATTCTGAAGAGATTTGGTCTAGACGGAGCTCCAAAGATTGCTCTGAAGGTCATGTTGGAGTTAGGTAGGATGGAAGATCCGTTTACTGAGGCTTTTTTAAAAATCTAAAATCGACCTTTCATTCGATTCTTTTGTTTTCACAGGGAAAAGTCATAGGAACGTCCAAGATCGGCTGAAATCTAAACTACAGAGTCATCTCCGATCCAAATTCCAGTGTATCAGGGAAGGAAATGCTCAGCAGGGAAATCCCATTCTCCTAAACGACATCTTCACAGAGCTTCTCATTACAGAAGGAGGCGATGGAGCGATAAATGAAGAGCACGAGATCAGACAAATTGAGGATGCGTGCAAGAACAAGGGAATGGAAGAGATTGTGATCAAATGCAACGATATATTTCAGCCTTTACCTGGACGCAACAAACGCATCAGGACCGTCCTGACCAAGGGAATCGCCGGGATCGGGAAAACCGTCTCCGTACAAAAATTCATCTTGGACTGGGCAGAAGGAAAAGCCAATCAGGATATTAATTATATTTTCCCGCTTCCTTTCCGTGACCTGAATTTAAAAGTAAACGGCCAATACAGTGTGATGCAGCTTCTTCATCAGTATTTTCCAGAACTTAAAGAACTCAAAACTATACGGAGCGAAGAAGTGAAAACCGTGTTCATCTTTGACGGCCTCGACGAGTGCCGTCTTCACCTGGATTTTAGGAACAACGAAATGTGTTGTGACTTAACCAAGAAGATCCCGGTAAATGCTCTGCTAACAAACCTCATTCAGGGAAATCTACTTCCATCTGCTCTTCTCTGGATCACCTCTCGACCTGCGGCGGCCAATCACATCCCTCCGGAGTGCGTCGACCAAGTTACCGAGGTCCGAGGATTTAACGACTCGGACAAAGAGAACTACTTCCGAAAAAGGTTCAGCGACCAAGGGCTTGCCGAAAAAATCATCAAACACATCAAGTCCTCACGGAGCCTCCACATCATGTGCCACATCCCGGTCTTCTGCTGGATTTCTGCAACAGTTTTGGAGAAGATGTTGGACAAGTCAGACATGGAAGTACCCAAAACTCTGACCCAGATGTACACCCACTTTCTTCTCATTCAGACACATTTAAAAAACAAGAAATACCATGGAGTGATTCAGGACAACATGGAACTTCTGGAATCAGACAAAGAGATGCTCTTCAAACTGTCCAAGCTGGCCTTTCTCCAGTTAGAAAAACAAAATCTGATTTTCTATGAAACCGATTTGACCGAATGTGACATTGATGTTAGCAAGGCAACCGAATACTCTGCAATTTGCACAGAAATTTTCAAAGAAGAGTTCGGATTGTACCGGGAGAAGGTCTTCTGCTTTGTACATCTGAGCATTCAGGAGCACTTGGCTGCTCTCCATGCACAGCTTAACTTTACAAACAGCCACATTAACATACTTCAGGAAGACACAGAGAATCACAGCAAACCGGTGAAGATGTCCGATTTGCACAAGAGCGCTGTGGATAAAGCGTTAAAGAGTAAGAACGGACACTTTGACCTTTTCCTGCGATTTCTTCTCGGCCTCTCCCTCGATTCCAATCAGGCCCTTTTGAGAAGTCTGCTGCCAAAACCGTGCTCGGAAAGTTTGGAGGAAACGGTGAACTACATAAAGGAGAAGATCAGAATGGAGTCGTCTGCAGAAAGGACCATCAACTTGTTCCACTGCCTGAATGAACTGAATTACAACTCACTGGTGGAAGAAATTCATAATTTCCTTAGATCAGGCCAGCAGTCGGAGAAGGAGCTTCAGCCTGACCAGTGCTCAGCTTTGGCCTATGTGCTGCTAACATCAGAGAATGTAATGAACGAATTTGACTTGAAGATGTGTAACACGTCTCCTGAAGGATATCGGAGACTCTTACCAGTTGTCAAGACCTCAAGAAAAGCCAGGTACATGGAAATGTTCATATAATTAACACAACTTCTAAAGTAAATTCACACTGTTTGACAATTTTTGCATCATTTGCAGAAGTAATCTCTATCTACCCTCTTCTGCATACACGACCTCAAAGATGTTTCCGTTTAGCTAGTCTCCCTATCAGAGGATGATTTAACAGGTCAATTCCAATTTGTCAATTGTTCTGGTCTTGCTAAAAACTGATCCCAGGTCATGTTAGCATGATGGAATAAAGCTGAAGTCCGGGGTGGTTTGGTGCGAGTGGGAGCCGGAGCCAGGGGGAGCAGATGTAAGGCAGTAAGTCTGCCATGTGATCCCCAATCTAATAGACAACCATTGGTCCTGTCAAGGTGGTGGTAGTGTCTTTGGAGCCAGGGAAAATCAAGCATTGCAGGAATGCGTTGTAAAGGTATAACTAGAAATGACAGCCACTCCTGGTGGAGTTTCGTAATTGTGATTTGCAGTGGCTTGGTGTGACCGACTACCCGATGCAGGATGTGCCCATCCAGGACTTAAATCAGTTGAGCAGATGGCAGTGGCTCAGAGTCAATGCTCAGCTGAAGAGGTAGCTAAATACCTGGGACCATGGCGTCTTCCTTGGACTTTATGAAGGCTGCCCGTTCATGGGTCTAGTTTTGGACTTTGAACTGGATTTTGAGTAGTGACTTAGAGGAGACCAATAGCTGCTGGCCTGACAGAGGCCCCTCCTTCCTTATGTCCCACTTTCCCACGTTGGAGGCAGAGTCCCATAGTGAACTGCCTTTCCTTCTCTGTTTAAAATAGTTGTTAGCAGCTAATCTCTATGGTCTAAGTTGGTGCATGGGTCTCAGGAGAAACCACCGTCTTAGCAGGAAGAGTGCAAGGCAAGGGGGACCAAGATCTAGGTTGCTATTACCTTTTCTCGGCTCGGCATTCCCTACTTCGGTGATCAATTCTGGTAGCAAGGCTGTTGAGGTAGTCAAGGTCAGGGGTAGTTTTCAGACGGCAAGCTCGTCCTTCACCTTAGTTAAGAGTCCTCAGACAAAGTTGTTGTACAGCTTTGTGGAGTTCTATCTGCTGTGGGTAGGGGCTATGCAGAAATCCGTGTATTTTCAGTGATTGAACTAATGACCTGAGCGGACTGGATCATGGACCAAGCCAAGCAACTCAGATTGCTGACTGTCACTTTAACTCAGTGGTGGCCTATAGCTTGGCTCTGCCTGACAACATTGAAATAGCAAAGTCCTCCTTGGAACATTCGGTGGGAAAGGAGGATGGCTGAAGCTTCTTTTGCATCTGTGAATATCGCAGAGGAAAGCGCAAAATGATGACGTCACGTGACTGACAGTGTATTTATTAGTTTCTTTGTTCCCCAGTTTCTCTTTTTAGCTTGTTGCTTCTCTGTCTCAAACGAGTATCTCTCTTGTCCTCTCTCGTTCAATTTTTACTATGTTTCAGTTGAGAGCTTTTGTTTTTCACACTTCAGACCTAAGTTTAGGTCCTGGCCCTTATACCTTCAGCACTAAACCTACTGATTACACTCTCCTGTTTCTGATTGCACCTAATGAACACTGTATTTAAACCCGGGTCCTTGTAGCTTTATTCCTTTAGCATGTTAGCTAAAATCTTATTGATCAGCTTGATTCTATCTCTCAACTTTTTACAGTCTTGCTGGTATCAACCTCACAGATGAATCCTGCGAGACCCTGGCTTCGATCCTCCAGTCCGCTAACTCTCACCTAGTAGAACTGGACCTGAGCTTTAACAGTTTGGGAGATTTGGGAGTGAAACTTCTGTGTACCGGTCTCATGAATCCACAGAGCAAACTGGAGAAACTGACTCTCAGTCACAACGAGCTCGAACACATCGGGGTGAAGCTGCTATGCGATTGTCTGATGAGTCCACACTGTAAACTGCAGACGCTCGGGTTTGTATTTATTCTGCTTGGGTTTGCAGTATTAATGGCACTTAATGCAATGTTAAAAATGTTTTTAGTAGACTTAAGCTACATTTACACTGTACTATGAAGTTCAACTATGAAGAGTCAGAAATCATCAGGTTCATTGTGTTTATTGATCTCTTTTACATTGTGCAAGTTTTTAACAGATCAGATATTTTATGAGAAACCGAGGAACAGAATTTGTGTCTCGTTGTATCATGTGTATGTTTTTGTACTTTTTACACTGTTTGCAGTTTGGCTGGTACAAACTTCTCATCACAATCATGTGAAATAATGGCCTCAGTTTTCCAGTCTGCTCACTCGCAACTGAAAGAGCTCGACCTCGGCTCTAATAATGACATAAAAGACTCTGGAGTGAAGCTTCTCTCTGCTGGACTGATCAGTGTGCAGTGTAAACTTGAGAAACTCAGGTTCGTTTATAGTAAACTTATTCAGTGTCTATTCATTTTTATTGTCTGAAACTATTGTTAGCAGGTTTAAAAGTGAAATTGTTTCTGTCACTCTTAACTGTAGGCTGGACAGATGTGACCTCAGTCAGGAATCATGTGAAGCCTTGAAAACTGCCCTCCAGTTGCCAAACTCATGCTTAAAACAGCTGGATCTCAGCTACAACAAGATAGGAGACTCTGGAGTGCAACATCTGTGTGATGGACTAATACATCCAAACTGTAAGCTGGAGCTACTGGATCTGAGCTACAACAACCTGGGCCAATCGGGAATCAAACTTCTCTCCACTGGACTGATGAATGCAGACTGTAAACTCAGGAGTATAAGGTTTATCATCACAGTTTTTTATTTTATTTCAGACCAATCCTGTTTCTGAAGATTTCAATACATTTTGTTCCACACAAACTCATGTATGTAGAAGAGGGCAGATGTTTTGCTACAGGTGTGTTATGTTGACTTGAAACTAATTTTGAAGGAAACTGCCGGAAGAAATCAATTCTGAGAGAGCGTCCAATAGATTGATTTCCTAGAGGAATAAAATTAAACTGATGTCAGGATGGATGATCTTTAGGAATAGAACTGGTGTTTTTCTCAAAGCCTGTGTCTAACATTAATACTGTACGGTAAAATTGTTCATCTGCTCACCTGCAGACTTGCTGATATCGGAATTCAGGAGGAGACGTGTGAAACTCTGGCTTTGGTGCTACAGTCAGAAAACCCACACCTCAGAGAGCTTGATCTCAGTAACAATTACATTGGAGATGTAGGAGTGGAGCTGCTTTGTGTTGGATTAATCAGCCCAAAGTGCTCCCTCGAAAAACTCAGGTGAACACCATGTCTACATTATTTTATTTATTTTTATTAGACATTAGAACATGAGGTTTATTCACGTATGTTTGCTGTAATTTATCTTTCTTTTTTTTCTCGGCTGCAGTCTGCGATGGTGTAATCTCACAGAGAGGTCGTGTACAAACCTGGCCTCGGTGCTGAGTTCCCACAGTCGTCTGACAGAACTGGAGCTGAGAGACAACGATGTGAAAGATTCAGGGCTGAAGCTGCTTTGTGTTGGTCTTCAGGGTCCAGGATGCTCGCTGCAGAAACTGGGGTAAGAAACTTCATTACTGATGTCTGTATTATTGAAGGAGTTCTTATAATAATTTTCTCAAATATATTTCGAGAGATGAATTTGTTTAAGATATGTTTTTACATTAAAAAGCTGCTTTTGTTGCAGTGTTGTTCTCCTAATTTAGTAAATAAAACACCCTGATTTCATTAAGAATCACAGAACCAGATTTGCATGTAATTAGTGGTTCTTCTGCAGTCTTTCAGGCTGTTGTGTAACAGAAGATGGATGTGCTGCTCTAGCTTTGGCGTTGAGCTCAGATCACTCGAAGCTCAGAGAGATAGACCTCAGCTACAATCATCCAGGAGAGTCTGGAGTGAGACAGCTGTCTGCTGTACGAGATAATCCACACTTTCACCTGGAGAAACTAAGGTAAGTGAAGCAAAAGTAGGAAAAGCTACTTTACTGGGGCTCTTGTCTGAGCTGACGCTGTTCAGACTAGGACAAGCTGATATAAATGTACATATCTACCATATCATACATGTCTAACCCAAACATGTTTAGTTCAATTAGTTTGTATTTGATGAAAAAATGGCTTCATGCATTCGATTTAGAATTTATAGTACATTGAAGGTTTTCTAGAGAAAAGTAAATTCTCACTTCTTTTACTTGATTTCTTTGTTCTTTGTCCAGCGTGGAGCACATCGGCGCATGCAGGATCAAACTAGGACTAAAGAAATGTAAGAACTTCATTTATATCTCACTTTTAACTACAAATTACTACATTTCTAGAATATAGTGTTAAAATATTCTAATATTGTTAATAATCGCCATTTCTGCAGACGCCTGTGAGATCACTCTTGACCCAAATACAGCACATAGAACTATGACCCTGAGTGGGAATAAAAAGGTGACCAGGACCCGCAGTCAGCATCCGTACCCGGACCATCCAGACAGATTCGAGTACTACGCCCAGATTTTGTGCAACGAGTCCCTGAGCGGCGCTCGCTTCTACTGGGAGACGGAGTGGACCGGCAATAACGTCTACAATGGAGTAACGTACAAAGGTATCAACAAAAAAGGTCGCAGCAATGACTGCAAACTCGGGATGAATAATATCTCCTGGATTTTGTTCTGTTCAAACAACTATGGTTATTATGCTGGTTATAATAACAAGGAGACAGTGGTATTTCCTCCACCAAACCCCTCCAGAAGAATGGGGATCTATTTAGACTGGGAGGCTGGAACACTTTCGTATTTTATCATCTCGTCTGACAGGGTGTATCACTCATACACATTTCACACAACATTCACCGAGCCTCTGTATCCAGGTTTCCGGGTTGATGACACTGTGACGCTGTGTGAACTGGGATAACATTTTAAAAAGTTTTATTTTTTATTTTTATGGAAATGATGTTAAAACATGATCTTATTTTTAGGGCCATTTCGTGCTGTAAGTGGTTTAAATGGTCGCTGACTAAAGTGCGTTTTTTTGACCATTATTTTATATTTTTATATTATATATACATCTATAATATTGCCATCAGAACGGCGAGTTCTTTTAACATTGTTCACAAATAAGACCATCAAAATGTTTAGTCATGTTTTCAGTATTATGGCGGTTTCAGTATTTCAATATACAAACGTCTGTATATCCTCATGAATTTTAACAGCACACATTTATTTATTTGAATGCCTTTTTTATTTATATTGATTGCAAGACATTTTTACTGTACCCTTATAGTGTTAGTTCGTTTCTTAGTTTTCAGAATGTTTAATTCTGTGTTTTGCTCTGTTTTTACTCTTCATTTCAATTTTCACCAAATTCACTTGACTTCATTAGTGACATTTAAAATTCATCTGCACAATTCATCAATTAAACACATTTACAAAAAGTTTAATATAAATTTTTGATGACAGATGATGACATTCAGTAACTTATACAATGATCTGATGCCTAAATGTTTTGCCTTCTAAAACTGTGCAGGTAAAACCAGTATAATATAATGAATAAACATGATATAAAACAATTGATAATGTAGAAAACAGCAGACATTCGTACACAATCAATTACATCAATGCACCAAAGCAGTCGCTGTTTGATCAAATCAACGAGAAACGTTTTTATGATTAGCACAAGTGACATCATGTGGAGGTTTAAACAAGTCATTTAGAGAATTTTATTTCTGATCTGAGAAACGCTCCAAAGCAACTGAGACAAGCTGCAAACTTGAACTTTATTTTTTAATACATAATTATTGACATTTCTGCTTATTTATTTGTTAATTATATTTTTGTATTTCATTTACGAAGTTCTAGATGTTATTTTTATTATATTGTTTATTAAAATTGTTTTTCACTGTAATGAAGTAATAATTGTTGCACAGTAATTAAAAAAGCTACTTGAATGATCGGTTTTAGATGCCTAATTTTGTGAAATCCTGCAAATATTATTTAAGTACACATGCCTAATTTTGTGAAATCCTGCAAATATTATTTAAGTACACACACGCACACACACACACACACACACACACACACACACACACTGATTTTCGACAGTTATTTTCAACGGAATCAGCAAAACGACTCTTCTGAACTGTGAGTCGACTTCGAGCCGCAAATAAAAAAAAGCCTTGTCTAAGAACTGAAACAGTTCAACAAACTTCTGTCAAATGCAAAATACAAAGAAAGTTTGTTGCACCAAAAAACTTACATCAAATAAATAGTTACAAAAATAATATATAATCAAAAAATTAAAAATAAAATAAAAAGTTTCTGCCCATTTACCTCGAACAAACTATTTCTGTCTCTGTCTTAGCCCCTATTGTATTACTTTTTTGTCTTAAACACGTGAGCAGAATAATACATTTTTTTTTAAACACATTGTTTACCACATATTTCTATTTGGGGGCGTTCCGTTATGCAAATTAGTCTTGCGGATATTTACTTTGAGAATAGCGACACCTGGTGGACCGGTGGTGAATAGAAGCCCACAGCGCTCTCTCTCTCTCTCTCTCTCTCTCTCTCTCTCTCTTTCTCTCTCTCTCTCTCTCTCTCTCTCTCGTAATATCGAAACTGAAAGAGTCTCCCGCACAGAAAGCGGACAAACAAACGCATCGATCGCTAAAACTCTGCAGAGCTCAGTAAGTTCTCATCACTGTGATATCATTTACATATAATATGTCTTCTCTAGAAACCAGTTTCTACACGAGTCCTGTGAAGAACTCAGGATGTCAATATTAGACTCTTTCCGGTTTTCCTGGACATGATCAGGAAGCTTCTAGATCTCTGGCTGGTGTGCGCAGCTGTTTCATTTCACTATTCCGGAAGTTCTAGATTTAGACTCTAGGATGCGCATCTTCATAAAGGAGACTGATTCGATTCGCATCTCGATGAATAGCGAACGATACGATACATTGAAGAGATATAGCTATAGAAGCAGCTACTGGTGCAGTGTGATCCGATTTCGATTCGATACAACACAATACGATTTAATGCAGTACTACACAAAGGAAGAAATATGATGCTCCTCAATTCACAATTTTTATTTCTTTGGTTCAGACACACAGCAAATCATCAATTTAATCAAGTATAATTAATGGCCCTTTCACAAACAGGCCTGAAGATAAAATAAATAACATTGAACCAGACTTTCTTTTCCTATGCAGCTCTACCTCTGCCATGTTAATCTATACAAGTAGTCCATGATTTACAGTGGAGATGCAGTAACTCGAGACTCGACCAATCCTACTCAAGAATCATTCTACATATAAACAATTACATTTTTGTTTAACTTGTGATAATTATGTATAAATAAATAAATACTGATGCAAATATGTTAAAAATGATTGATGCAAATATGCAAAAATCCCAACTTTTGTACCTTACTTCTCACTTCTGTTTGTACTTTTTATTAAATATTAAATTAATTTTGCACCAGAATGACTATTTTCCTAATTTCTGATTCTTTTTATCGCTTTTTGTGATGCGTCACAGATCAGTGCAACACAATCTTTCTCATACGTCACCCACACAGACTCACAGTACGTGTTACTGTAAATGCCCAGTTTTACTTTCTAGGACTTCAGTCACTGCAGCATCATTTCGATTTGAAGTTGTGATGAAATGAGGAAGTGAACATGAAATTGTGGTGGTAGAGCCACACCCTTAAACAAATGTTTACATTGTGTAGAAAGCTTTCATCTAACAGAGAAATAAAAAATGCTTTCAGGCAACATTTTAAAACATGTCCTTTGAGTTTACCCAGATCTCATTATTTACAGCAAAAAAATAAAGGGATAATAAAGTTTAAAAGTAAAAATGTGACTTTTTTATAGTCAGCCATGAAAAGGCAGGTCTGCAGTGGAACAGCGGAACAAGATGAATTTACAAAGAAGCCCAGAGAAAGCGCCGGCGAATCAGCAGTGAGTATTGAGTACTTCTCTCCCTCATCAAGGGTGCCAATAATTATGGATCTAAAAGTGTTTGTCCTTACAGCCTTGTTCAATCAATGCCTGCTTTCTTTTTTTAGAGATGTGTTGCAGCCGTTAAATTTAAAATGACCTTATTTTTTCTTTAAAATTGTACGTTTTTTTCTCATTTTAAATATTTAATATGTTTTTTTTGTACCATTTTTTTTAATTAGGGTCGTATTTAAAAGACATTGTAGAGTTAATCTATTGATCTCTGTATCGTTAATGCTGAAGGTGATCACTGCTTGATATAATGTTTCATGTCTGTATTTATGTACACTTATGTACAGAGATTGAGGTCAAGCCTTATAAAGCTTTATGAAGTCCTTATGGAGTTTTATTTTATTCAACAACCAATGCTTACACTGATTAATTATTAAAATAATCATTAAAAAGTCTTTTTTGTTCATTTAGGCAGAAAGATCGAAGTCTCCGGCTCCCAGCTTTGTGTCCATGAAGAGCGATGCGTCCATAGATTTTCTTTATGGGTTCAGTCGAGGAGAAAAGAACAAAGCATCCAGGTTCCCGATTCATTTATCAGCACCTACAGGGATTAAACATTCCTTTCTCCATCACTGGAATTTGAGAGGAGAGGAAACGAGGGATGAGGAGAGAATAATAAAAGAATAGGAGAAGAGAAGAGGAGATCTTATTATAATAATAAAAAGGGAGAATCATTCTGGACGATAATATTATTAATAGTTTTTTTGTGTTTTATTTTATACATATAAGTGTAATGTTATGGGGTGCACATACTTTTGGTGATATTGTGTAATCCCTTGTTTAAAACTTCTGAACGTTTCTAAAATGTAGAATCGTTTAACCATGAGCAAGAAAAGCCAAACTTCAATTGCAGAAACTGAAACGTTTTGTTAATTTACAGTGAACGAGGTGGTTTTATTTTCCCGCCATTTGCAGTGAAAAACCAGCGTCACTGAGCTACGATTTTGTGGTGAGTGAAAAGTCATCAGAACTCCACCAGCACCATGAGGAACCTCCATGGGATGCAGATCCGCTCACATCACAAGAGAGGAAACTCTGCCTGCAGCACCACACACCTCTGGAGATTTACTGCAGGACGGACCAGATGCTGATCTGCAAACAGTGTGCGACTGTGGAGCATCGAGGACACGACAAAACTTACGAAGCAGGCGCTAGTGTACGACAAAAACACACAAAAAACTTCCTATTGAAGATTTACAGTGTGACACTGGAGACTCCTTCCATCAGCAATAGCATGTATCTGTGCTACGTCAGAGCTTCTGTTACGGGCAATAATGTTCGTCTTTATTCGTTCCAGGTGCTGCTGGAGCTCGACACGTTGTCATTACTTGTGCAAACGCTAAACAACGTAGATACGAACATGTTCATGACGTATCTGTGCCAAAATTACCCAGAATGCTTCGAGACCCCTCAGATGACTGATATCCAGGAAACAGCTAAACTCATCCTGAAGAGATTTGGTCTAGACGGAGCTCCAAAGATTGCTCTGAAGGTCATGTTGGAGTTAGGTAGGATGGAAGATCTGTTTGCTGAGGCGTTTCAAAAATCTAAAATCGACCTTATATTCGATTCTTTTGTTTTCACAGGTAAAAGTCATAAGAACGTCCAAGATCGGCTGAAATCTAAACTACAGAGTCATCTCCGATCCAAATTTCAGTGTATCAGGGAAGGAAATGCTCAGCAGGGAAATCCCATTCTCCTAAACGACATCTTCACGGAGCTTCTCATTACAGAAGGAGGCGATGGAGCGATCAATAAAGAGCACGAGATCAGACAAATTGAGGATGCGTGCAAGAACAAGGGAATGGAAGAGATTGTGATCAAATGCAACGATATATTTCAGCCTTTACCTGGACGCAACAAACGCATCAGGACCGTCCTGACCAAGGGCATCGCCGGGATCGGGAAAACCGTCTCCGTACACAAATTCATCTTGGACTGGGCAGAAGGAAAAGCCAATCAGGATATTAATTATATCTTCCCGCTTCCTTTCCGTGACCTGAATTTGAAAGTAAACGGCCAATACAGTGTGATGCAGCTTCTTCATCAGTATTTCCCAGAACTTAAAGAACTCAAAACTATACGGAGCGAAGAAGTGAAAACCGTGTTCATCTTTGACGGCCTCGACGAGTGTCGTCTTCACCTGGATTTCAGGAACAACGAAATGTGTTGTGACTTAACCAAGAAGATTCCGGTAAATGCTCTGCTAACAAACCTCATTCAGGGAAATCTACTTCCATCTGCTCTTCTCTGGATCACCTCTCGACCTGCGGCGGCCAATCAGATCCCTCCGGAGTGCGTCGACCAAGTTACCGAGGTCCGAGGATTTAACGACTCGGACAAAGAGAACTACTTCCGAAAAAGGTTCAGCGATCAAGAGCTTGCCGAAAAAATCATCAAACACATCAAGTCCTCACGGAGCCTCCACATCATGTGCCACATCCCGGTCTTCTGCTGGATTTCTGCAACAGTTTTGGAGAAGATGTTGGACAAGTCAGACATAGAAGTACCCAAAACTCTGACCCAGATGTACACCCACTTTCTTCTCATTCAGACACATTTGAAAAACAAGAAATACCATGGAGTGATTCAGGACAACATGGAACTCCTGGAATCAGACAAAGAGATGCTCTTCAAACTGTCCAAGCTGGCCTTTCTCCAGTTAGAAAAACAAAATCTGATTTTCTATGAAACCGATTTGACCGAATGTGACATCGATGTTAGCAAGGCAACCGAATACTCTGCAATTTGCACAGAAATTTTCAAAGAAGAGTTCGGATTGTACCGGGAGAAGGTCTTCTGCTTTGTACATCTGAGCATTCAGGAGCACTTGGCTGCTCTCCATGCACAGTTTAACTTTACAAACAGCCACATTAACATACTTCAGGAAGACACAGAGAATCACAGCAAACCGGTGAAGATGTCCGATTTGCACAAGAGCGCTGTGGATAGAGCGTTAAAGAGTAAGAACGGACACTTTGACCTTTTCCTGCGATTTCTTCTCGGCCTCTCCCTCGATTCCAATCAGGCCCTTTTGAGAATTCTGCTGCCAAAACCGTGCTCGGAAAGTTTGGAGGAAACGGTGAACTACATAAAGGAGAAGATCAGAATGGAGTCATCTGCAGAAAGGACCATCAACCTGTTCCACTGCCTAAATGAACTGAATTACAACTCACTGGTGGAAGAAATTCATAATTTCCTTAGATCAGGCCAGCAGTCGGAGAAGGAGCTTCAGCCTGACCAGTGCTCGGCTTTGGCCTATGTGCTGCTAACATCAGAGAATGTAATGAACGAATTTGACTTGAAGATGTGTAACACGTCTCCTGAAGGATATCGGAGACTCTTACCAGTTGTCAAGACCTCGAGAAAAGCCAGGTACATGGAAATGTTCATATAATTAACATAACTTCTAAAGTAAATTCACACTGTTTGACAATTTGTGCATCATTTGCAGAAGTAATCTCTATCTACCCTTTTCTGCATACATGACCTCAAAGATGTTTCTGATTAGCTAGTCTCCCTATGAATCACAGGAGAGTGAGTGTAGGCCTCTCCCATTCTATGACCACAGGCAATTTTACTCTGTTTAATCAGCTTAATATGAGAAAAATTCTAAGAGGTTAGTTAGGTAGTTAACCAGTACTACTAATCCTAGGGGTGACAAAGTTTTGCTGCAAGTGGAAGCCGGAGCCCGGGGGAGCACATGTATGGCAGCAAGTCTGGTATGTTATACCCCAATCTAAATAGACAACCATTAGTCCCGTCAAGGTGGGGGTAGTGTCTTTGGAGCCAGGGGAAATCAAGCATTGCCAGAGCATGTGGTAAAGGTATAACTAGAAACCACAGCCATTCCTGGTGGACTTCCCTAATTGTGATTTGCAGTGGCTTGGTGCGACCGACTACCCGATGCAGGATGTGTCCATCCAGGACTCAAATCAGTTGAGCAGATGGCAGTGGCTCAGAGTCAATGCTCAGCTGAAGAGGTAGCAAATCATCTAGGAACATGGCATCTTCCTTGGACTCCATCAAGGCTGTCAGTTCATGGGTACAGTTCTGGACTTTGAACAGATACTTGAGTAGTGACTTAGAGGAGACCAATAGCTGCTGGCCCAACAGAAGTCTTTTGCTGGGCAGATGACAGCCATATGTCCCACTTGCCCACATTGGAGGCAGAGTCCCATAGTAAGCTGCCATTCCTTCTCTGTTTACAATAGTTGGTGGCGGCTGATCTTTATGGTCTACGTTGAAGGATGGGTCTCAGGAGAAATCGCCATCTTAGCAGGAACAGTGCAAGTCGAGGGGGACCGAGATCTAGGTTGCATTAGCTTTTCTCTGCCCGGCATTCCCTGATTTAGCAATTAATTCCAGTAGCAAGGCTGTTCAGGTAGGGGTAGGTCAGAGGTAGTTCTCAGATGGCAAGCTTGTCCTTCACCTTAGTTGAGAGTCCTCAGACAAAGTCATCGTACAGCTTTGTGGAGTTCCATCTGCTGTTGGTAGAGGCTATGCAGAAATCCGTGTCTTTTCGTTGATTTAACAACTGACCGGAGCGGACTGGATCAAGGACCAAGCCTTGTCCTGCTACGGGGTGGCGGTATAGAAAGCGTGGTAAGCAACGCAGATTGCAGACTGTCATTTTTACTCGGTGGTGGCCCATAGCTTGGCACTGCCTGACAACATTGAAATAGCAAAGTCCGGCAGGAAAGGAGGATGGCTGGAGCTTCTTATGCATATGTATTTATTGCATTTATTTTTTTTGCGTGTTAACTAAAATCTTATTGATCAGCTTGATTCTATCTCTCAACTTTCCACAGTCTTGCTGGTGTCAACCTCACAGATGAATCCTGCGAGACCCTGGCTTCGATCCTCCAGTCCGCTAACTCCCACCTAGTAGAACTGGACCTGAGCTTTAACAGTTTGGGAGATTTAGGAGTGAAACTTCTGTGTACTGGTCTCTCGAATCCACAGAGCAAACTGGAGAAACTGACTCTCAGTCACAACGAGCTCGAACACATCGGGGTGAAGCTGCTATGCGATTGTCTGATGAGTACACACTGTAAACTGCAGACGCTCGGGTTTGTATTTATTCTGCTTGGGTTTGCAGTATTAATGGCACTTAATGCAATGTTTAAAATGTTTTTAGTAGACTTAAGCTACATTTACACTGTACTATGAAGTTCAACTATGAAAAGTCAAAAATCATCAGGTTCATTGTGTTTATTGATCTCTTTTACATTGTGCAAGTTTTTAACAGATCAGGTATTTTATAAGAAACCGAGGAACAGAATTTGTGTCTCGTTGTATCATGTGTATGTTTTTGTACTTTTTACACTGTTGCAGTTTGGCTGGTACAAACTTCTCATCACAATCATGTGAAATAATGGCCTCAGTTTTCCAGTCTGCTCACTCGCAACTGAAAGAGCTCGACCTCGGCTCTAATAATGACATAAAAGACTCCGGAGTGAAGCTTCTCTCTGCTGGACTGATCAGTGTGCAGTGTAAACTTGAGAAACTCAGGTTCATTTATAGTAAACTTATTCAGTGTTTAATAAAAAACTAGTTTTAAGGAAACACCAATAAAAAAAAATGAAATTGTTTCTGTCACTCTTTACTGTAGGCTGGACAGATGTGACCTCAGCCACGAATCATGCGAAGCCTTGAAAACTGCCCTCCAGTCCCCAAACTCATGCTTAAAACAGCTGGATCTCAGCTACAACAAGCTAGGAGACTCTGGAGTGCAACATCTGTGTGATGGACTAACACATCCAAACTGTAAGATGGAGCTACTGGATCTGAGCTACAACAACCTGGGCCACTCGGGAATCAAACTTCTCTCCACTGGACTGATGAATGCAGACTGTAAACTCAGGAGTATAAGGTTTATCATCACAGCAATTCTGTTTCTGAAGATACAATTTATTTTAGCACAAACTCATGTATGTGGAAGAGGGCAGATAGCTCTTTCCTTAAAGTGTGTTGCGATGCCTTGTGATTCAATAGTTAAGAAAAATTAAATATTTTTTGGAACAATTGGAGAATGGACTTAATTCTGTTCTCAAACTATTCTGGAACAAGTGGTTGGAATACATTAGAACTGATTTCTGAACAGTTGTGTTAAAGGGTCTCTAGGATCAGTACTCTGTTGCCAATATGTTACATATGCATTTAAAAAATGGAATATTGTTCAGCTGATTATTCTCTCTGCTCACCTGCAGACTTGCTGATATCGGAATTCAGGAGGAGACGTGTGAAACTCTGGCTTTGGTGCTACAGTCAGAAAACCCACACCTCAGAGAGCTTGATCTCAGTAACAATTACATTGGAGATTTAGGAGTGGAGCTGCTTTGTGTTGGATTAATCAGCCCAAAGTGCTCCCTCGAAAAACTCAGGTGAACACCATGTCTACATTATTTTATTTATTTTTATTAGACATTAGAACATGAGGTTTATTCACGTATGTTTGCTGTAATTTATCTTTCTTTTTTTTCTCGGCTGCAGTCTGCGATGGTGTAATCTCACAGAGAGGTCGTGTACAAACCTGGCCTCGGTGCTGAGTTCCCACAGTCGTCTGACAGAACTGGAGCTGAGAGACAACGATGTGAAAGATTCAGGGCTGAAGCTGCTTTGTGTTGGTCTTCAGGGTCCAGGATGCTCGCTGCAGAAACTGGGGTAGAAACTTCATTACTGATGTCTGCATTATTGAAGGAGTTCTTATGATGAAATTCAATTTAATTTTCTCAAATATATTTCGAGAGATGAATTTGTTTAAGATATGTTTTTACATTAAAAAGCTGCTTTTGTTGCAGTGTTGTTCTCCTAATTTAGTAAATAAAACACCCTGATTTCATTAAGAATCACAGAACCAGATTTGCATGTAATTAGTGGTTCTTCTGCAGTCTTTCAGGCTGTTGTGTAACAGAAGATGGATGTGCTGCTCTAGCTTTGGCGTTGAGCTCAGATCACTCGAAGCTCAGAGAGATAGACCTCAGCTACAATCATCCAGGAGAGTCTGGAGTGAGACAGCTGTCTGCTGTACGAGATAATCCACACTTTCACCTGGAGAAACTGAGGTAAATTTCCATTTTAACCTTTTTTTCTGAACTGGTTCAAGGTTCAGACACTGTAGACTAAACCTTTTATGTATTGTTCTATTATTTAAACCCTATAATGAAGCTGGTTTGTAATTTCTCACCCATCTAATCAGATTTTTTTTGTTCTTTGTACAGTGTGGACCACAGTGGCGAGTGCAGGATCAAACCAGGATTAAAGAAATGTAAGAATTTACACATTTATATATTTAATTAATTCTTCAGAAGTATATATTTCAAAATGAAGGATATACTCTATAGTTTATGGTCAAATTTATTGGGACACCTGAGTTCCCCAGCCATATGTGTTTCTTCCCCAAATTGTTATCACAAAGTTGAAGGTACGCCTTTGGGTGCAGTAGCATGAAAATTTCCATTCACTTGAACCAGGAGACTCAAACCTGTTCTAGCATGATAATTCCCCCCGTGTACAAAGCCAGCTCCATGAAGATCTTCTTTCCATGGGTTCGAGTGAAAGGTCTCCGGTTATAGAGCTCCAACCCTTCTGAACACCTTTGGGATGAATGTGAACGCTGGCCGCACCCCAGGCCTCCTCACCTCTCCTGACTTTACTTACACTCATGAGACTGACTGAATCTACATAAGCACACTCCAGAATGTAGTGAAACATCTTTCCAGAAGAGTTAAGATTATTATAACAGCAAATTGGGACTAAATGTTGAAAGGGATGTTTGAAAAGAAGCACATGTCAATCTTTTAGCTGTTTATTTCATGTTAGTCACAGTGTATTGAGTTTTGTTGCATGTCTATAATAGAGAATAATTGAAAATTAATTTTGAGCCACTTCCTCGGCAGACGCCTGTGAGATCACTCTGGACCCAAACACTGCACACAGAACACTCTCTCTGAGTGGGAAGAAAAAGGTAACAATGACCAAAGGTGAGCAGCCGTACCCGGACCACCCCGATCGTTTTGAGTACTACGCCGAGGTTTTGTGCCGGGAGTACCTGAGCGGCGCTCGCTTCTACTGGGAAACGGAGTGGACCGGCAACGTTGTTTACATCGGGGTAGCTTACAAAGGTATCAACAGAAAAGGTCGTGGTAGAGACTGCAAACTGGGGATGAATAATAAATCCTGGATTCTGTTTTGTTCTAATGATTATGGTTATTATGTCAGTTATAATAACAAAGAAACCGTGGTGCCTATGCCACCAAATCCCACCAGAAGAATGGGTATCTATTTAGACTGGCAGGCGGGTACACTCTCTTATTTTATCATCTCGTCTGACAGGGTGTATCACATTTACACATTTCACACAACATTCACTGAGCCCCTGCACCCGGGAATCCGTGTGTACAACTACGATGACACAGTGACACTGTGTGAACTAGACTAAAACAAGAGCATTCATTCCAATCAATTTACTGTAGAGGATGTCTGGGGATTTTCTCAGGCTTTTAAAAACTACTCTAATCACGTGCACTTGGTATTTTCACTTCTACATTCTTCTTGATATTGGCTGATTGTTGGAAAGTAAATCATTTTGATATAACTTTTATTGTCTGTATTTTTCATAATGAACTATATTTACTTGAAATACTGTGCATTTCTTTAAAATTCATATTTATTCCACATTTAAGAATTTAAGAATTAATGTTTGTGTGACTCTTTGATTCACTGTTTTTAACTATAAATGTTAACTGTGTGTGTGTGTGTGTGTGTGTGTGTGTGTGTGTGTGTGTGTGTGTGTGTGTGTGTGTTTGAATTTGCTGTCCATGGAATATATCTTTAATGCATTCCCATCCGTATACAGTGTTTTTGCAGTATTATTATAAATCATTATTGATATTTACATACAGAATAAAACGTCATGTAAAAAAAGCTTGTTTTTCAGGTGTCTTATTTTGGAGTATCCAACTCATTGTTTTTATTATTATTTACATTATGTGTATGTTTTATTTTATGTTATATATTTATATTAGCATTTATATGTTTAATATTATATCTTTATACTAGCCTGTTTTTTTATTTTATATTATCTATTTATATTAGCGTGTGCATGTTTTATTTTATATCTTCATATTATTTTATATGTTGTTTTTGAACGTAATTTCCCTATTCGACTCCGCGAGCCGACTCCCTATTGTACCGAAATGAACCATAGAACTGACTCACCTGCTCAAAAGATTCAACAGAATCGATTCGCAACGAATGTTTCCCTCAGAGAAAACTTCAGCCGGACTGAGGTGAGGATAAAGCGCTTACACGGCTCTTATTGTCATTATTTTAGTTATAACTCATTATTTTAGTCTCTCGGGGACATTTACCGTGTTAGTTTTCTGCATTATTTGAGAAAACTTTAAAACATATTTAAGTTCGTTTTGTTAGCATTTAAGCTAACAGCGCGCGCTAATTGAAAAATGCGCGCGCTGACAGACGGACAGACAGATAGATAGATAGATAGATAGATAGATAGATAGATAGATAGATAGATAGATGAAATATAGGTAGATAGACAGAGAACCGGCTGAATAAAGAGATGGATAGCTAGATAGAGAGAGACTGCTGAATGGATGGATGGATGAATGGATAGATAGATAGATTGATAGATAGATTAGGAAATTGCTAATTAGATAGATAAAAGTTAGGTAGATAGATAGAGGGACTGCTGAATAGAGAGATGGATGGGTGAATAGAAAGATGGATGGATGAATAGTAGATTGAAAGAGAAACTGCTGATTGGACAGACAGACAGACTGATAGATAGACAGATAGACAGACAGATAGATAGATAGATAGATAGATAGATAGAAACTGCTGATTGGACAGATAGATAGATAGATAGATAGATAGATAGATAGATAGAAACTGCTGATTGGATGGATAGATAGATAGATAGATAGATAGATAGATAGATAGATAGATAGATAGATAGATAGATAGAAACTGCTGATTGGATGGATAGATAGATTTTTCACGTAAATACGGTCTCTCTATCTCTCCATTTCGGAGAACACTAACTAGCCAAACCGCTTCTGCTATGCAGTGTCATAGAGCTGCATTGCCTTCTGGAGTCCACACTTCAACCTCCTCACTATGTTAAACACCTGAGACCTTACTTTTATTCTTCATGTTTGAGATTGTGTTTCAGGGTGGACTTTTCACTGTCTGTGAGGAGGCCACGTCTGGAGGTTCACTACTCCTGCACTCGTTTTTGAACAGTAACAGGATTAATACAGTGTAAAGTCCTTCATGGAGATAAGATGGATACCGGATATTAGGGGCAAAAAAAAAACAGCTTATGAATGTAACGTTTGTAAATCACTCCATAAGTTTATTCCTAATAAGTGAGCACGTGGGACAATGGCTGGGGAAAAGTTCCTGCGATGGTATGAAGAAGAAGAAGCCTTTCATGATGTCCATTCTCTATAGTGTTATTATTGTTGACTTCAACTGTTCATTTTCAAAAAGCAATTAAAAAGATTTAAGTGCAAATAATAATAAAGTGAGAGATTTAAATCATCAGATTTTTGTGTTTATAAAACTTTGAATATGCAGATTTGTTTCTGAGATTCCAGAGTCTGAAAATGTGAATATTTGAGTCTGACACCAGACACTCGGATATAAACAGTGTTCTTTTCTGACATTTTTTTTCTTCAAACTCTCTTTACAAATCTGTTCCCACTCCAGAATGAATGCAGTGATTTTGTTGTTGGATGTGAACAGCTGGCTCCTCTGGTGCATCCCACATCACCATTCAGAGCTTTGAGCTGAGGATTTTGTGCGAATAAGGACCCCGACCGGGCCAAACAATAGCAGCGCTGAAAAGAGAAGGGGTAAGAGACGGGGAGGGTCGTCGAAATGCAAATTCACTCTCTCCGTTTCCCCTCAGAGAATCTCCACAGGAACGCACAGATCGGCATTTCTCTCAGAACGGGAAGAGGAAGTCGGAGAGAAATGCAGGAGATGACGGACACAGGTGCGCCGTAGGAAGATCCACCTGCAGAACATGTCCTGCTGAGGTAAGAGTCGGGTTTCTCTTTTTCATCACTTGTTTTTTGTGATGAAAGCGAGGAGGGAAAGTTGAAATGGCAGCGTTTATCTGCAAGTCTGAGGTGTGACGAGAGCCGTCCATTAAACAAATTCCTTAATACCCAGATTACTCCAAAAGCAAGAAGAGTGACACTGTGTAGAAACTTTATTTAGCACATCTGCGATTTTTTTCTTTTGCATTCGCTGCACAATATAAAAAAAAATTAAGAATTGCATTACGTTTATTTTATAATAATTATACAAGAGTAATACTACACTGCACTACATCTATATTTACAGTATTAACGTGATAATAAAATTCAACTATCGTATAATATATACATGTAGAATTATATTATATTGACATGCTACAACTATAAAGACAATGTGACCTTACAGTACAGTATAACATCAAATATTACTCTTATTTAGTACAATTATTCAAGCGCTATTAAATAAAACAATGCTGTACCAACACGGTACATTTATAAAGTATAGTAATGATCTAATATTATATTATAATCTCTATATTTTGCAGTATTTTGTAAAATTGAGTATGAAAGTATTAAATGACCCAATTTAGAGAATTATATATTAATAAAGCATATTATAAGCTTTAATAAGGCAGTGAACAGAATAAGTATTAGGACAGTAATATTGTACAGTAAAATGTGAGGTACAGTAATGGGGTGGTGTAGTGCAGGAAAGTGTGTTAAAGTAGATCTTTAACCCCGTACTGTACCAGATTTCTTCATGTAGGTTCAAATGAAAAACAAAACTTTTCATAGCCTAACTAAAAACTTTTTCTTTTTTTTTTTTGGCGAGAGCAGACCCACATGGTCTCATTAACGAGTTCTCTGATGCCTCTGCATTTTTTTTGTTTAGCACCACTCCGCTGCTCAAAGAAATCGCTGAACAATTGGTCTATTCTGCCCCGTCCCAATGACCCCCAACGCCATCCCCCAACTAATGCCCCCCTTCTCATCCCTAATTTCCACTTGATTAAGCTTCTCCGGTTCAAGAAGAAAAAATGCTTCACTAACTCTGAAGTAGGAGCGAACAAAAAAAACAGCCGACTATGTTTATTTCCTAAATATGAGGAAGGAAGGAACACTTAAAAAAATTGTTAATCCATTAATTTTTTTTTTTTTTGTGCCACACAATGCAGGATCAACATCATTAGATGATTCAGAATCAGTCCACTTTACTGAAATCACACCTTTTCTACATTGCAGTCACCCTTATACAGTCTATGGATGACTTTATTCGAAAATAAAAAAGAAAAGACTTGTACTAAAGTTGGTGGATAAATGGTGTGCTGAGCTTTAGAGAACTGTAGGTGTCACTGCTACTTCCAGAAAGTTGGTTATGATCACATCAATGTAAAATAAATAATAAAATCCCTAATTATGCTTCATAGACCTCTGGAGTTCCTCAATACTTACTTTGAGAACTTCTGATGTAAAAGACCAAATGTCAAACAGTGCAGCTTTGTAGAACAGAGACCTTCACAGGACTTTGGATTCACCAAATCTCAGCTTCAGAACAAATCAGGTTCTTTAATATAGGACTTCTTTACTTTAACATGGGGACAAGATAAATGTGTGTTTTTAAACATCCCAAGTTGAAGAACTGGAGCTGGCATTCAAATAGGAATCTGGATTTTTTTTTTTCAATACAGTTTTGTGGACATTTAATATTAAATATTATATTATATTTTCTCTCCAGCTTTAAAGCAGAACCAGAATGTAAAAAAAAAAATTATCAGTGTGTCTCTTTCTATTGTTTGTCCAAACTTTCATACCCATTCCAAGTTTTTCACTTTTCTTTTTCCCTCATTTGGCAGTTTGAAGCCAGGGGGGTTGGGGGTCTGGGGGAGTTGGTCATCGTCCAGCTCCCATAAAGCCCTCAGAGACATGGCCATGATTTTGACCATTATAAATAAACTTGACTCGACCATCAGGACCAAAACACTTCAATGGCAAACTTGAACGTTGTAAACAGAGCTCAGGGGATTCGTCGCTAAGAAAAAGAGGACGGTGTTGGAGTTTGCTGTCCGAATTCCAGACGTGCTGGAGCGGTTGCTTAGTGATGCGCCATGGATCAAGACGCGATAATCCAGTTTGAGTTCGGACGATGAATCTCTCTCTCTCGGCTGAACTCTCCTCTTTCTTCAGAACTCAGTGCTGTGAATACTAATGTCTCAGTTTTACAGAGCGAGTGAGAGATTTAGTGGCTGTATGTCCACTTCTTGTCCATTTCTTGGCTGCAGTCCAGCAGCAGTACATAGTTAAACTGGAGGTCAGAGGTAGAAAGTTACATCTACTTGAACTTATAAATATATAAATATATTGTACGATACAGGGGATATTTCTATACACTTTGACTCCCACCACAGACACGTCGAATGTGTAACCTATTGATCTTTTTCCCAGCAGTCACATGATTAATATGAACGGGAAGAACTTGAACAACAGACACCTAAATCCAAACGCATTACAGTCAATTACTGATCTGAAGTATTGATCTTTTGTGTTTATATCTAATATGGGTTCATTTCTGTTGCTTGAAGTTGAACAGCAAATTAAATATAAATTCTTCATCAACTTAGACATCCAAGAGGAAGCCAGCTAACCTTGTGTGCTAGCTAACCTTGTGTACTCGCTAACCTTGTGTACTAGCTAACCTTGTGTACTAGCTAACCTTGTGTACTAGCTAACCTTGTGTGCCAGCTAACATTGTGTACTAGCTAACCTTGTGTGCTAGCTAACCTTGTGTACTAGCTAACCTTGTGTACTAGCTAATCTTGTGTACTAGCTAAACTTGTGTACTAGCTAACCTTGTGTACTAGCTAACCTTGTGTGCTAGCTAACTGTGTGTCCCAGCTAACCGTATGTTCTAGCTAATCTTGTGTACTGCCAATTTATTTGTAGCATTAGAAGATTGTGGTGCAAGTGTTACAAGACACCTGAATTTTTTTTTACGCATTTAAAAGAATTACCCCCAAAAGACCGACAGAAGAGTTCATAAACCTGTCATCAGCTTAATTCCTGTCCTGTTGCCCCCTAGTGGAGTCGGGGAGCACGGTCAGTGTCATGAGGGTTCGTGCTGTTTTGGAGGAATGCACTTGGTCATGAAGGAGATTAGGGACGAGACCAAAGAGTCAGATAAATCCAGGAATCCAACTCAACACAACAGGAAGCACTCATTACGCAGATAACACAACACAATGACATAATTTACCAAATACCAGCATCAATGTGCACTAACAAGCAGACAGCCAGACAAACTCTCTCTCTCTTGCTCTCTCTCTCTCTCTCTCTCTCTCTCTGTCTATTTCTCTCTCTTCAATTCTCTTGAATCTCAAATAGGTACTTTTTCACCTTCCAGAGTTAACAAGTTCCACATGACTAAGCGTGTAATGGACAAGGTGTAACGTCTTCGCCCGTGAAATTGCTAATTTTGATTAATTCCTGCCTTTAAGGGTTGTGCGTTCAGGTCTGAGAGCAAGAGAGAGGAGTAGATGTGTACGGACTTTGAGCCGTGTAGGAGAGAGCCATTGTTCATCCTGATTTACGCTCCATCCTCTGGAGAAGTGTATAATTAGCCCAGTGGAAACAGGAAAAACCTCACCCTCCCTCCCTCGTTTCTCTCTCTGACTCTCTCCAGTGTATACAGATATGCCTTTACTAACTGCCCCTTTACGCTGAGATAGAAGTGCCATGTCCCATGTGTGTCTGAGATTTTACTGGAAATGACAAGAGCAGCTTGGCTCAGCTTCCTGAAAAACAAACCGGTTACGTCTCAGAAATCTGAAAGTCTTACCTTCAAAATCTGAGAGCATCTCAATCAGTCGACCAGCCACATGGTTTAAAAGGGATAAAGATTTTTATTTATTGTTATCCAGTGTGTTTATGTTCATGTACACGCACTGCTTGTGTTGTTTTTACTTGGGAACTCATGCAAAACTGAATGGATTTTGTAAAATAGATTAAATCTAGTTTCCGAGTAGGACAACACGATTCAGCCAATCAGATCGCAAGATTGGATTTATTGTATATTATACGATTGTAAGAATAACTAGTGAGGTTTTTCAATATTTTAAATACAAACGTGTGTTAAAACCTCATTTCACCCTGTTTGTAACGTTTTACGAGCGTCTGAACTTGTAAGTCATGGCCTTTTGAGCTTTTCAAGTTTGCTCCATCTTTCTCAGAAGGTTCTCCTTCTGTGTCAAACAGCGTTCAAGCCCTTGGCATTTTCTCTTCTGCGTGAGTTATTGCGCCAGCAGCCCTGTAATTTTTTAAAAGCTTTCCCGCTCAGATGAAAGAGTTGCCCAGCTCCAGGTGGATAATACAGACTCTGCGATCAGTCTTCGATCTTTAATTCTTGGATTCTGGAGCATGTCACCTTGAGCGTCTTTCCCAAACTCTCACCGCTTCCTGTTTTTGCCTCTCGGGTTTGTGCACGGTGGTTTTATCGATGCAGAAAACAAACTCTCTCTTGCATGCACTGTTTTTTTTTTTTTTTCTTTTTTCACCCGCTCAACACCTGGGAGCGTTCGGCCTGTAATCCGTGAGGACAAAACAACACACACCTGGTCTGATGGAAAAGGGGAGGATCACACATTACAGCAACGTGTGTGTTCCACTTCTCCTCTCCACACCAGATACGATGATATCACCCACAGTCGAATGCTATTTAAGAATCTTTCACGTACAAGCTTCTGAGCTGAGAAATCTTTGAAGGACAATTAAAAACGTGTTCTCTGGTCCTGTATAATCGTTCAAATGGTATGATATCTCCTTACACTTACTTCCTAGAGGAACCTCCTCGAAAAGAAAGAAAGGTGGAGAGACATTTCATGTCTAGTTTATAAGAATGGCCTTTTTTCTGACCATTGGTCATAAAGAGATCAAATAATCATCACATTCTCCACTATAGGATGAAGTTCACCAGTCCATGAGGAACTTCTTCATGTTGATACACAAGGTTTCTGGATGCTTTGCACTGAAGATTCTCCAGACTTGTGTGAGAGCCCGGGGCTGGTCCAGGCTTCTCTGACCTGAGAAGGATCAACGTCTGTGCTTTGGGCGAAAAAAAAATGTTCTTCAAGGATTTTTGATGTTTAAAAAATCCTTTACGGCTTTTCCCAGAGAGGCAAACCAGTTTTTTTTTAAGCTGCAGCATGTTCCCCCTGTTTTCTCACTTGTTTACTCTTCCCCACTTTCCTCCTGGGCTTATTATATGGAAGCTACCAACCATGGAAGGTGAATGAAGACTAACATGTATTTAATAATAATCATCTAGAGTCTCTAGAGTTCACGTCAATATTAATACCGCATCAAAAACTGGACTGGACGCCTCGTTCCTGTGAGATGTTTACAACACCCCTGTCCCCTCCCCCCATCCCCCAACCCTCCCGCTCGTGCGAGACGAGCACACAGAGAGAAGCAGATCAGATGAGCTGATAAACGGAAAGAGTCTCTCTTTCCGCTCGAGGGCATTCGAATCTAATGTAAAGTCATTCTGACAGTCCAGACGCTTCTTAAATTGCCATGGCCGAGGCTACGTTCTGACGGTGTAGGCTTTACTGAAAGAATTTCAACATTCCACTCTGGAAGTCGGATTTTTGTGAACACCTTCGAGTTTACAATAACAATAACATTCCCCAAAATGGCTAAATCCATTGATTTTGCGGAGGAACATCTGAGGAACCTTCACTATATAGATACCAGAAATCATTACCTGACTTCAGTAACTGCCTTGCTGCTGAGTGAGCACAAATCTTTACAAGCACACTCTGAAATCTAGCACATTGTTCCAGAAGAATGGAGGATATTATTATGGAAAAATGGAGACTAAATGCGGTATGGGATGTAAAAAAATAAAATAAAATAAACACATCCCAAACTTATGGTCAGATGTCCACAAACTTTTGTCTATAGATTTTATAGATATTCTATGGAGCTAAATTGTTTGATGCTTGAAGGCCACACTAATGTGTTCAGCTTCCCATTAAGTTCTCTTGAAGCTGTGAGATAGTTGAGGTGAGAACTGTGGGCTGCATCAGACCTCCAGTAGAGTCTGTTATTTTCTCTAGACAGCTGACACTGGTGTCTCATCTCCTCTGTCTGCGCTCTCAGTTACGGCTGAGCTGAAGTGTGACAGGTAAGAACTTTGGTGTCTGGTCTTCACTTTGGCTTCAGAATTATTTCTCACAATGACTAACTTTTATGGTGGAAGTCGTACACATTTTGGAGGAATGTCTTCTGGTTTCTTTTGGAAATATTTCTCCTGCCAGACATCCAGCTCTAATAGGTGTTTAAAAATCTGAAGATGCTCCTGATGCTTCTAGATTTCATCCCATATAATATTGAATGGATCACTAACAAAAAGTAAACCAGTAGCGTCATGTTTTCATGGGGAAATGTATCTTCAGGATAGACCTTCATGCACGTGCCTGGTCTGTTCCATGGAGAAGTGGAAGTGAGTTCTTTTTGTTCTTGTGATTGAATGTAGGTTTGATCGGCTTATTATTTGTGCACGGTTTATCTTATTTCTTTGTCATCAGAAGGTCAGAGCAGGTCTGAACCTGAACCTGATTTTTTTCCTGTTTATTCTCCATCGCTTTGCTTTAAGCATCTAACGTGGGCTTTCATGGGATTTCCAGAAGCTTAGTATGAGTTCTTGCTTTCTTCTTTTTTTTTTTGAAGATTTCTGTTTCAACCATCTTTGAGCTTTTTGCTACTGAACCACTTCTTTACCTTCATCACTAATACACATCCTTTGAAATCAGTGAGGGGAAATCTTCAGATTTGACTCTGGAGGACATCCAGAGAAGCTCTCTCTCTCTCTCTTTCTCTTTCTCTCTGTCTCTCTCTCTCTCGCTCAGACATTTATTTGCTGTAATTACAACACATAAAAAGCTTGTGTATGATATAATGTCTTCGTTTCTTCAGACACTTGTGGGGATTTGTATAATATGAGCTTAGAAGATGTACTTGGTTGTATTCCAGCCTCAGGCAAACCTTCACAGGACTTCTGTGAACCCGATACTTCATCACACAAAAGACTAGGATTAAAGGTGCGAATGAAACGAGCTTAACGATAACGTTAAAGCGTCAGGATGATTATTTACATCAGGATATTAATTCATGTTAAATTAATGAATTGTCTTTACGAGTCTGTACTTACAATGAACTTATTCTTATAATGTAATGATTTGTGGGCGGAGCTAACTGAGAGCGAGCCAGACCAGATCTAAATAAAGAGCTAATATCTATTCCAAAAACAAGATTTTAGATTGATAAAATTTAAATAACCTTATTTTATGCCGTCCTTCTTTTATTGTTTTATTCAAATGTACGTGTATATCACCACGTTATCATTAAAACAAATTGCTGCACAGGCCCCGCCCACAATTTTCCAAGCTAATTGTTGCATGTAGCTGTGATTTATAAAATTCTAATTTATCGAAGGAGGTTTATATGTCATGACTGAAAACCCGTTCGAGATCCGTGAACAAAGAATCTCGTGATGTTTATTAACACGTGATGGGTTTTCACTGGATTGTTTTTGCACCTGTATTGAGCCAAATGAGTGCTGATAGAGGTCTCGCCCTGTCTGACCCCTCCAGACATTTAGGAACACTCTAGGAGACACACACACACACACACACACACACTGTCTCTCTCTACACTCGGATCAGGACGTTCCTCTTCACCATTTGTTTAGTGACTTGCTCATTCTTCATGGAGATCAATCAGCTGATATGGTGAGCACGTGTGTGGGAGGTCCGTGTTTGTGTGTGTGTGTGTGTGTGTGTGTGTGTGTGTGTGTGTTTGCCTGAGAGAGCTACTGTAATTGGAGCTTCCACCTGTGCTTCTATACATCTGAGAGAAGACAAGGCTCTCTGTGTTCCCAGGTCCAAGACACACTCTCTACAGGGGGTAGGGGGACGTGGAAAAGGGACACAACAGGTGGACAAAGAGGAGGGGAAACCCCTTTAAACACACACACACACACACACACACACACCGACCATAAAATCAACTGCAATAAAAGATCCGAACTCACGTGTTCAGGAAAGATTTATAATCACCTCTATTTTAGTTGCTATATTGTTTAGGACAGAGTTGCCAGATCTGTGATTAATATGCAATTCATCCTCCACAGATTAAAGTGATCTAATTTACTAATTTGTCCTTTTATTGTAGTTGTTTGGAGATTTAGGTTGCCAAATATCCTTTTAATATCAGCATGGAAATGTATTCAATATTTCTTGAGGGGGTTTGAATACCCTAATTCTATTAATTTCTATCTTGTTGATGATGATATATTTTTGCTCTTTCATTTAGAATTGTTTCGGGAACACAGTTGCAAGGTTTATTTTCTATTCATGATTTATTTATTTATTTTTCCAATTATTTTTTTTTTTTAAGTTATTTAATTGAAATCTTCTGGAGGGAATATGATATTTGATCTGGTTGTTGCTGCTTTTGTTGTTGCTGCTTTTGTTGTTGTTTGTCGTTATATCTTTTTCTTTCGGTTCTGGAGCAGGGTTGCCAGATTGGAGATTAACCCATATCTGAAAATATGTTTTTCCTCCTCTGAAATAGATCGTTGTCTATTTTAATCTTTCTAGTAAACTCACAAATTGTCAGTCCCCAGCTGTTTAAAAGTGTCCTTCGTTTTCACCCGAAACAGACTTGCAAATACAAGAGCTTTACATACCTCATTTCAGTGAATTGTGTTCAGATTTAAGAGCTACATGTGCTATATATAGTAGGTAAAAAAATAGTCAGCATGTCAGGGGACTTTTACAGGCCACCACACATGTGCTTATTTAAAACACACAATATGGAGTGTAAGGGTATAATTTGAAGGAGGTATATATACAGAGCGATATGATGATTCGGGTGTGTGCTTACAGCGACATTTTAAGACACAGACACAGTACTCCAGTGCTTCCAGCATCAGAGATCAGAAATAGAACAACATTGAGAAAGAATAAATCAGTTTTTACACACACATACACACACATATATGTATATACCACCAGGTGAGACAGTAAAGTAGCTTCATCATCTTCCAACCCATGGAAAAGCGTGGCTGGAAAAGTCAGGTGTCTCAGTACATTTGGACATATAGTGTGCATCTCTGCATGTGTTCTATTTTGTGTTGAGAGGAAGGTTCAACCCCGAGGGTTCTTATGCTACCCATCTGCCTGATAAGGCCGTAGTATTTGGTGTTTCTGGTTTTGATGCGCAACGTTGTGGTTTTAATTGTCAGAGGCAAACGCTACTGAACCTCTGAGTGATGGATGAGTGTTGGAGTTGAGCTGCACCAGGGTTAAAGATAAACCAGACCAACCCTGTTAGCCTCCAATTATCTCTGTTTGATGAGGTGGGGTCAAGTAGGATCCCAAAAAGGGCAAGGTTCCTTGTGTGTGTGTGTGTGTGTGTGTGTGTGTGTGTTTGTGAGAAAGAGTCACAATATACATTCAGTGTTCTGGTGCCAAAAATACACTGTACACACTGATCCAGGTGGCTACACTGAGAGTGTGTATGTGTCTATCAGAGACCTTGGAATGGGAGCAAGACACTGTGTGTGTGTGTGTGTGTGTCTTTTTTATCTCCAGCTCCTGACTCCCACCACAGATTCCCAGACTACCATGCAGTGTGTATGTGTGAGGAAAGGAGGGAGGGACCGTGGGCCAGACTCACTCTCAGTCTGTGCGTGTGTGTGTGTGTGTGTTTGTGTGTCTTCAAGGCTGTGAGATGTTGCCTGAGCTCTATTAAGTCTTCCCTCGGGCAGCTCTTGTCAGATCACAGCTCCAGAGCGAGAGAGAAACAGCCGACTCGTCCGTCTTTCACTCCGTCAGTCAGCCCTGATTAACACAGTAAGCTTCTTACCCACTTTTTATTCTTTTCATCGTAACACACGTGTGAGCCGTGACTCCTTCATGCCAACGTGGTGTTCAGTAGGATATGATAACGTAGTTTAACACTTGTCGCCCTTTTGGTATTTCGGTGTTTTAGTGAACATGGTCTTCCCTCCATCCTCCGGAGAGCACAGTCTTATTCTTCCTGCACTCGTCTCTTCTTCTTTATTATTACTCTGCTGTCCAGCGTTTTAGTTTACGAATCTCGTCTCATCTCCAGTCGTCTTTTACAACATTCTCAGTTTCTTTTCATCACGTTTACCTTCAGCTTTATAGATAGAATTATTATCAAATGTTTTTCTGTTTTTAACAATTCACAAGATTTATTTAAATATTCTGTATTCATTAATTAATTTAATTATTCCCCAGAAAAAGTCAGAGTGACTCTGTGGTTTTGAGGAAGTAGAGGAGATCACTGAACAAGAGAAATGTTTATTGCTGAGATTCTAACATTAGAGAAACTGTAACACACAAACTCTTTATAGTCCAAAATATCCGTGATTTCATTTCATAAAGAATTGTACAGTTTTCTGTGTTATATTTCTCAGTGCAGTTTTCCCCTGTATTACTGTTCAAATGTGAACTGTTTGATTGTTGTTGTTGTTGTTGTTGTTGTGTCGTATGAGACGTCTGAAGCCAGACGTCTGGTTTGTTATTACGGCCGTACCGATCAGTGACTCGTCACCTCCTCTAGACGACGAAACCCGCACAAAGTTTGAACGAGATCTTGCACGTGGCTGTGACTCGCTCCATTTCTTCATTTCATTCCTTCAGTCATCGATTATTCTGCAATCCGTTACGTATCACTGCGAGCGATGTGTGTTAGAATTCACCCTCAGATTTCCTGCGTCACTTCTTTCCAAATCTCTTCTTTACTTCAGGTGTGAGCATCAGGTCATGTGGTACAGCACCTCAAATCTGATTGGTCAGAGCGAGAAAGGATGGATTTCATACGAGCGGTGCTAAGAGAGAATTAGTGAGAAAAACAGATAGATAGACAGATAGAAAGATGGACAGATACAGAGTAAGACAGCTGGACAGAGAAAGTAAGACAGGTAGATAGATAATGAGTTAGAGAGAGACAGGTAGATGGATAGAGGAAGAAAGGCAGAGACATTTAAAAATACATATAGACAGAGAGAAAGATGGACAAATAGAGAAAGAGGAGAGGAGAGAGAGACAGAAAAAGGGGGGAGGTAGACATACAGAGAGAGAGAGAGCGAGAGGAGAAACAGACACAGAGAGAGAGAGAGAGAGAGAGAGCTGCCATGCTGATGATCGAAGCTGCAGTGACAGATCAGAATCAGGGTGTTAAATTCCACAGTTGGGTGAGTGTGTGTGGAGGGACGACACAGCTGGGCTTTGTGTTCATCAGCAAACACACGCACACACACATGTTGAGTTAGATTTGAATGTAGTTAGAGCTCCAGGCTCATTAAACTGTAGTTGCGCCCTGTACATGAAGCTGAAACGTGTGTACAGTTACAGTGGAAGCTGCAGCCTTCAGGAGCATCGAGTCTCCAACATGATCGATTTCCTTCAACATGGTCACAATCTCACTGCAGGAAATCCCTCATTTCAGCAGAAAAAATATTTACTGCAGCCCTCACACACTCCTTACACAACAGCAATCGAGTGTGTTGTTTATCATAAACACTCAGTGTGTCCACACACACACACACACACACACACACACACACACACACTGTAAGACTGAGTTATGATTATGGGAACAGACCGAGGGGCGCACGCTCAGTGGCCTTAATTAGCATCAATCCCTGATATCAGATCTCAGGGTCTCTCAGGGGAACGCCGTATCTCCGACTTCAGGAGTTTTCTGGAAGCTTACACAAGAAGTTATTTCAAGCGACTTGTTTTTCCCCAAACAACAGGAAAATCCTGGACTGTTTTTGAAGGATTTACCGCTGCAGATGCCACCGCAGACCTGATGAATGTAAACGAGACGCCATATATCAAACTCAGATAAACACGATCAGACGCGATTACAGAGCGTCCCAAAAAACACTACCGGGGACTGGGGGGGGGGCGCCAGATATTTATTTTACCTGTTATGGAAGGAGTCTTCAGTTTCAGTGCTCTGTAACAGTCAGTAAAGCTGGTGAGAGAGAGAGAGAGAGAGGCTGGTGAGGGAACGAGTGTTTATACCTGCTGTGATGTAACTGGAAACAGGAAGTAATAAAAAAATGGAATGACAAAGTCAGGCGTGGAGAAGGGGAGAGACATGACGTTGATAATAGTGAAGGAAAAAGAAAGGGATTTGTGAAAAAGGCAATAGAAAGAAATAAGAATAAAGAAAGATAAACAGAGCAAGCAGTAGAAAGAAAGGGAAGAGAGAGAAACCAATAGAAAGAAAGGAACACGAGAGATAGAGAAAGCAGTAGAAAGAAAGAAATGAGGGAGAAACTAATAGATAGAAAGAATTGAGAGGGAAAGAAATCAATAAAAAGAAAGGAACGAGAGAGAGAGTGTTAGAAAGAAAAGAATGAGAGATAGAGCAAGCAGTAGAAAAAGAAAGAAATGAGAGAGAAAGCAGTAGAAAGTAAAAGATTGATGGAAAAAGCAATAGAAGAATATATATATTAAAGACTGAAAAGAAAGTAAGACATGATACAAAATAGAAAAAGAAAGTGAGAGAGTGCCAAAGAACGAATATTGGGGGAAAGAAGAAGGCAAGATGAATAAACAGATAAAAAGTAAATGTACTTTAATAATAAAAAGTATTCCGAATGCTGTGGTGTAGGAGGAATGAAACACTTGTGGATGTGAATCAGCTGCATGGGGGGGAGTGGGGTTTCATCCCATCTCAAAGTTTATTAGAGCTTTGTGTGTGTGTGTGTGTGTGTGTGTGTGTGTGTGTGTGTGTGTAGTGTAGAGGGGAATAAAAGAGCAGGGCAGAAATACCACAATCGCTCCCCCAGTTTAACTCCACAAAGGGGTGCGTTAATGAGCAGATGGGTTCAGTCAGGTGTGTTGAAACAGGAAACACACATCACATCTAACGCAGGAGTTCGACAGAAATCAATAAAACACATTCATCACCATGAACCGACCAGATCCGATCAATTCTCCTTCCTGTTTTCAGTTAAAGCACTAAGAGTTAATCAGGTGCAGAAATACCAGATCTCAGGAAACGTAAAAAGTGTAATGGAGCACTAGATGTTCCTCAGACAGAGAACCTGTAAGAAACGTAATCTCACACTTTCAGGAAAGAATCTTCACCCAGACACTGTAGCATTTCACTACCACATCGTTATCCGGATCTACAGATGAAGCGGTTCTAGATTTATCATGTCTACTTTTTCAATTCTTCTTGGAAGTAAGATGAAGAAAACTGTGGACCTTCTCACACTCAAGAGGGAGGCGGGATGCTGAGCACATCCATCACTGTGTGTGTGTGTGTGTGTGTGTGTGTGTGTGTGTGTGGGTCAGGGATTCCCCTGATGAGATTCAGGGATTCAGGAGTGTGCCATTGTTTCCACCAACGGCATTCTAATGTCTTTTTTCCCCCTCTCCTTCTGACAAAAGCAATAGAATAATCCATTGGTACGGCCCAGACAATGATGGAGGGGGGTGAGGGGCGAGAAGGGGTAAAGAGTTAAAGAAATGAAGGAGGGGGGGAACCCTGCAGGGCAAAGGGGTGGTGTGTGTGTGTGGGGATAGGAGGAGGAGGTGGTGTCATTGTTGTGTGCAGGTCAGGTTGTGTGTTTTTTCAGCAGTGAAGGAAGTCGGTTGACTAAGCGAATGGGAGTGAACGAGGGGTGGAGAGAGAGAGAGAGAGAGGCAGTGAAGTTCTCCTCCCTCTCTCACACTCTCTAGAACGACTTGCACAGCTGAGTTTGCAAGAGTTAGACACACACACACACACACTGTCCCAGCCATGGACAATCCGGACCCACGTATCTGTCCTGACATGACGGAGCTCCAGCATTCTCAGGATTTTTAATCTGCGCTCTGTCTGGATTTGGATTATTTATTTATTGCCCCGAGCGTTATTTATTCCAGGAGGACGACATGCAAACGCGCGCCCAGTCCCGCAGCTGTGACAATTACCTGAGCATAAAGGTGAGACACGCTGCGTCACGTCCCATCGTGTTTCAACTCACTGCTACCTGTGTGTGTGTGTGTGTGTGTGTGTGTGTGTGTGTGTGTGTGTGTGTGTGTGGTGTGTGGTGTTTAGCAGTAGTTCTCTGTTTGTGTGTTGGGCAAAAGATACGGAATCTCACAGGAGGACGTGGGATTCTGAAGAGATCAAATGAGTTTCTATGCGTAAAAAAGTAAAATGATTTATTCAACTTTTTTTTTCAGCTTCTTAATGTTGTCATTTTGTTATTCATAGTGTGTGTGTGTGTGTGTGTGTGTGTGTGTGTGTGTGTGTGTGTGTGTGTGTGTGTGTGTGCATGCATGCATTTTTATCCTTAAAATATATCTCATGTCGCCTTTCTGCACAAAGAACAGGGATATCATACAATATTATAAAGTAACAACTTTACTCCTATAACCCTACCCAAAAAATACCTCAAAACTACCCCAATAATACCCTATCACTACCCTAATAATACCCTAACACTACCCCAATAATACCCTAACACTACCCCAATAATACCTCAACACTACCCCAATAATACCCTAACACTACCCCAATAATACCCTAACACTACCCAAAAAATACCTCAAAACTACCCCGATAATACCCTATCACTACCCCAACAATACCCTAACACTACCCTAATAATACCTCAACACTACCCCAATAATACCATATAAACTACCACAGTGATACCCTAACACTACCTCAACACATTCTGTAGATTATCATGTGAATGGAGGGAGGAATGATTCCAGGCTTCCTGCCCTCCACAGATATGACACTTCAGTGTGTTTTTCACTCTGTGGGCGACTTGCTTGACATTTCATCACTGTATTACTGAGCTCACTGAGACACTGGCATCTGAAGGGGGTGGAGCTAACGCTACATTAGACCTGCCAATCATTAACATTCCTCTGCATCTCAGAGGTGTAATGTTCTCCAACTCGAATCAATGCAGAATATAAAAGTGAGCACTATGATAGTGATGTAAGATCAGCGAACAATGACGGAGCTAATTATCTGACGGTGCTTCATGTAGATTAAAAGAAGTCATCACATTTTGAATTCTCTTCAGTGATCATCACACACACACACACACACACAAACAGACACACTACAGTCTCTCATTCAGTTCAGCTTTTGTTGCTCGCTTTCCTTTTGGAGAGCACGGTCACTCTTTCTACTCACACTCCCCCGTCCAAAAAGTCTGTAACCTTCACACACACACACACACACACACACACACACACACACACACTGACGGACACCACAATAGCCACTGAAGTGCTACTTTAGTGCGAAGTGGATCCTTTAATCAGAAGCCGTAATTGGCTTCACAGTCGTTTGCTCATATCCTGAGTCCTAATTACAGTCCGGTATGTGGTGACAGAGGGGGCGGAGTCTGGACTGTAGATCACGTCTTAAACATCGCCTGCACTTCAGTTCCACTTCCCTCACACAGAAACAAATCGTTTCATCAGAAGAACGCAGCTTCTCACATCTTTACAACTTTATCACGTGCAGCGTGCGGATACAATTCCAAAATATCGAATCATTTCGTCTTTGTTTACGTCTTTGATCTTTTGGGGTCAGAGCTATTGCTTTGCTGACAAAAAAGACAGCAGTCTCATAGTCTTTGAAGCTGGTGTTTAGGACAACACAACGCTGATGAACCCTCGAACTCCGATTGTTTACTCTAACAGCATGCAAATCGCACGCGTTATCGTTTCTATAGTAACCCTTCCCACATTGACGTGTATAACAACGGTTGAAGTTTTTCTGTAGGGACACGTGTTATTCACAGGTAACAAGTGCAGATTTGTGATGGTGGACAAATTGTTGTGGAATATATCATAGTGCCAAAAGTATTGGGACGCCTGACTTTCCCAGTCGTATGTGTTTTTCCCCCCAAAATTAAACCATAAAGTTGGATTTACCAAATTGTGCAGGACATCTTCAGATGCAGGAGCATAACATTTTCCCTTCACTTGAACCAAGAGACCCAAACCTGCTCCAAAATCACAATGCTCCTGTGCACAAAGCCAGCTTCATGAAGATCTACTTTACATTGGTTTGAAGATATGGATGATCTTCTGCTCTAGAGCTCTAAACCCTAATGAACACCTTTGGGATAAATGTGAACGCTGACTGCAGCCCAGGAACCTCCTCACCTTCTCACTTACATCAGTACCGGACTTTACTAACACCCTTGTGGATGAATGAATCTCTAGATATCTCCACATAATGTACGAAAACATCTTCCCAGGAGAGTGGAGCTTATTATAAGTGCAAATGGAGATTTAATTTGGAATGGGATGGTTATAAAGAAGCACATACTGTAGCAATCTTATGGTCAGTTGTCCACAAATATTTGGCCTTATAGTTTACACGGATTGTTTTTCCACAACCTCATCACATCCTCACAGGTTTATTCCTTCCATGTGAAAGCTGGCGTGCTTTCCTACACTTTATTTTGCTTTGCCTTTCGGAAAAAAATGTCTCTAATTCCAGGGACTTCAAGTGACTTTTTGTTTCCGCAGCGCACTGAAAAGCTTCCCTTCGAAAAGCTCTGCCGCTTTCAATGCCGCCGTTCTCACGTTACTCCCAAACGGCGTAGGCACGGAGTCACGCACTGCTGGAGGTCTGGAGCGCACCGGCTTTGGGTTTCCGAACCCCTGCGTCATCCACCTGCTGGTACACAGAGAAGCTTTCTAGAATGACAGAGAAATGTCATGCAGCCTTTTGTTTTGTTCTCCAGAGCCTCTCAGATGGTCCCTGAGCTTTAACCTTGTTAAATTGGCTGTGTGTTTGTGTGTGTTTGTATGTGTTTGTGTGTTTGTGTGTGTGTGTATGTGTTTGTGTGTGTGTGTGTGTGTGTATGTGCGTGTGATTAGTGTCCACTCAGCACTGTGTGCACGGTGTATATACAGTGCAGCAGAAGGGGTATACAGTTCAACCGGGGGTGTCCTTTGTCAACACACACACACACACACGGTCCAGCTCTTCTGACTCTGACCGGGTGAAAGAGCGTCTTATTTGAAGGGTGTTAATGCTCCTGCGTTTGTTCTCCTTCAGAAGCTTTATTTATCTCTGTCTCTCTATAAGTCCTTCATCAAACGCAACGCTTCTGAGCCTCGTGTTTGGTCTGCAGAGGCTTTAGCTGTAGACCGGCGGATCTGAATGTGTGTGTGTGTGTGTGTGTGTGTGAATCGGCCGGAGTGAGTTTATGTGTATATAATTGAAAAAGAATCCTGCTTGGTATTTTGAAGGATAGATTGAGGTTAAAGGTCAGCGGGACGACCAGGCATTTCCTCGAGTCTCCAAACATGTTTTAGATCAAAGCAGGTTCTCCTCATGTGCTCCTCAGCCTCGGCGCCAGGAGAACCCGAAGAACGGCTCTTGGACACATTTAAAAATACAGACTGATGACATTCCTTCCATTGTTGTTCTTCCTCCAGTAAACAGCACAGAGTTTTCCTCCTCCCTGTGGCATGCAGTTTAACACACTCAAAATGAGTCGAGTCAGATTTGTCTCTATGAGAGTCGAAATGAGTCGAGTCAGATTTGTCTCTATAAGATTTAAAGTGATTTAAGTCAGGGTCGTCAACTTCCTTCAAACACTTGCATGAACTCAACCTTTGGCTTGTATCAGAGTCAGGGTCAGAGGTCACGGCCTGAGCAGCAGAAAAACCCGGACAAAGTCGGACTTTCCACTCTGGCTGTGTTATTATCCAGACCATGACGTCACCTGACAGGTGTTTCCTCTGACATGCGCTGAGTGTACGGGACGTGGCCTGCGACCTCCTGGCATCCTACCGCGTGGGTGTGTGTGTGTGTGTGTGCGTGTTTGTGTGTGTGCATATATTCAACACGTTTGTCTCACAACAGGGGTTGGAATGTCGATGTCACTCACGTTCAGCAACGCCAAAACAAACAGAACCGTGTAGAAGTGTTCTTGTAACTCGACATTTTAATTCGTGCTGGTCCTGATAGCGACAAAAAAAACACCTGTTTTTACCTTCTAAACTTCTGTCCATGTTTCCAATTAATACTTTTTAACAGCCAATCAAATTCCAACTATTACAATTAAATCCCTCCCCATTGACTTAAAAAAATACACAGTGCTATCATTTAATTGGAAATACGACTTTCTGTCCAGGTGTTACACAGGATGCAATTCATGTGTGTATATGTGTGTGTTTTAGGACTCAGAGTCATTAGACAGCTGTATCCAGAGCACTCTGTCATCAGTTTATGCTCCGTTTGGAGCGACGGCGTCCACGGTGCTGCTGCAGCTCTTCAGCGTGGTGGAGCGTCAGTACGGCGGAGACGGCCTGCGCTGCCTCATTGACTTCCTCCTGCCTGCCAAGAGGATCTTACACACCATCCAGAAAGAGAGCTGTGTGAGTATACACACACACACACACACACACACACACACACACACATACAAATTACATAAAATCTGATTTAGTCATTTGTATTTTTGAGGGTTGATAAAAATAGCTTTGTGTTTTGTATTTTTGTAGATTTGAAATAATGTTAAATATTTTGTAAGAAGTTCTACATGATGACATCATAAAAATGCTGCCTCTGGTTGGTGCTACTCAGTATTTTGCTCAGACTTGTTGAGATCAGAACAGAAAATTGATCTATGTGGAGGAAGGTGGTGAAGGAAAGAAACATGCTGTCAGCTTTCAAATAGACGTCCGATAATCAACAAGCAAACATTTGACGAATATTGTACCCTAATTAAAGTAGCTGTTTAGTAGATCGTGATTTTGCCTGATACATACCGTATTTTCCGGACTATAAGCCGCTACCTTTTTCCTACACTTTAAACCCTGCAGCTTAAACAACGAAGCAGCTACCTTATGGATTTTTCCTGGGTTTTTCCCGGTTTCACAAACTTCAAGCCAAAAAAACTGAACCCCATAACATTAGACCAATAAAATTGCTCAACGGGTTCAGGTGAACCAATGAAACTCTTTATATTAAATCAGATGCGCTCCCACTGAATCGGGCCGCACCACATCATAAATATGGATGATGTTCCTCTGATGTTTGATCTGCCGCTCACTCGGACTGTCTACAGGAAATGTGAATCATTCGTCACGCTGAAAACAACCGCGCATGAAAACACACTTCACCTGTGTTCTGAGCTGCACTGCATCAGGAGAAAAGCTTCACCGATGGTGATTTTTAAACGCACAACGATGCCTGAAGATAAACTCTCGAGAGAAATAGTTGTGAAAGGAAGGAGGAAGATGGTGAACAATGACTTTCTTGGTAGGCTACTGTTTAGATACAAGCCGTGTAACAGACACTGTCTTTCATTAAAGCCTGTGTAGAGTTCATTAGTTTCAGTGTAGACCTGAGGCTTATAGACAGGTGCGGCTTATAGACAGGTGCGGCGTATTTATGTTCAAAATAAAAATCTTTGTACAATCTTTGTGCGGCTTATATTTGGGTGCGTTTAATAGTCCGGAAATTACAGTAATATATTAATATATTTATTATTAACAATCAAATGATTCATTAGTTAGAAACTAGTTGCTATGAATGCAGGTGCCATCAGTTGTTTGTCAGTGAGTCGGTGTTGCTGATGTAAAGCTGATGTACCAAACACCAAGTAACTAAATTAGGATATAATTATGACTCTGTTTAACATCAAACTGTTACTTTAAAACTGACCTTCATCCATGAGATCACAGGGATATTTCTGTCATCACTATTTGAGCTGTTAACTGGTTGCATGTGTCGGATTTAATGTGTGACTCAACAAGAGAAAAGCAGTTACTATCAAACATTGTTTACGTAATCAGCTGAGTCACTGTGATGGTGAAGGAGCAGATCAAACACACCAGTTGATGGAAGTTTATATATTTCAAAAAGGTATTTTTTAAGTATTTTTAAATGACATAAATACAGTAGTTTATTTTGATGGTGTGGCTTCTGCTTCTGATCACCTAACATTAAGGTATTTTGGTATTTTATTTTAAAATACATTTTGATGCATCTCAGCCATTCCCTGGATATGAGTATACAATATGTGAAGAAAAACCATCAATAAAAGGTCTTAATATTCATGATCGTTGTTTAAATGCTTACTAGACAGGGGTGTGTCCAGGGGGGGGTGTCCAGGATGTGTGTCCTGGGGTGTGTGTCCTGGGGTGTGTGTCCTGGGGTATCATCCTGGTAAAAGTCGAAGAATCCTTCACAGTTAAAAAGGCTCCATATTTCTTCAGTTTGTAATTGCGTGTTTGAAGTAGGCGGGGACGTGGCAACGTATGAACATATGATTTCCAAGTAGCCAATGGCATTTGAGATCTGCCACATCTACACGCCTACTCTTAACAACCTCTTTTCTGAGTCAATATTCCGTCTTGAATCGAAAAGCAGGAAGTCTTTCAGAAGTTGCGTTGTGGGCGTGGCTGAGGTTTGTGCAACCGCGCGTTGCAAAATTGTTGTGTAATCCTGAACAATTAGGAGATTTTGGGAAATCTCTAAATGTGTGGATTCAGTTTCCTATAGTATGAGATATTTACTTTATTTCTCATGGTAACATTTATTATTAATTTATCACCAAGTCATCTTTCTGTCCTACAGCACTGCTCTGTCTCTGTCTTGTTCTCATCCCTTCTGTTTAATAAATGAAAAGTGGATTACTAAAGCATCGTTGTGTTTTCTGCCCCTCAGCTGCGATTTAAAGGCCTGCTGCTGTACCACGAGGGCTGGCCCCTGTGCATCCACGAGAAGGTTGTCCTGCAGCTCGCTCCTTTGCACAAAGTGCGCTTGAGGCAGGGCGACTTCTATCTGCAGCTGGTGCCTCTGGGCCGCAAGGCTGCCAAGCTAGTGATAAAATGCCTGGCTCGGAGCGGGCGCGCCCTGGCCGAGATCACCGTGCCTGAGGGAATGTACCCCCGGGTCTTCACCGCAGAATTCCTGCAGGATGTGACGTGCGAACGCAACCTGCAACCCCTTCAGAACTGCCTGCTGAGCACCGGCGCCGCCGTGTACCGAACCCCCTGGAGGAACGTGGTAAACCCTGTGTGTGTCAGAAACGCCAACGAGGGCATCATGCAGCCGGGGGCGTTAAGCATCGGCCACCTCGGCACCTGCAGCACCCACGGATCAACAGGGACGTTGGACAGCCGGAGGAGCTCCAGAGACTCATTGGTCTCTCAGGGAGCCGATTCCACTGTGTCCGAACCACTCATGAGCCGCAGAACCAGCGAAAGTGACACCTACTCAAACGCAGGCACGTTGCCCATCGAAGAAAAAGCCCTCAGCCCCGGCACAGACTCAGTGGGTGGGAACAGAAGAGCAGGAAATGCTAAGTGTCTCTCCTTCAGCACGGACCTCAGCACGCCCAGACGCCGCCAATCTAGAGACTCGACAGCCTTCGAGACGCGCCGTCTGTTTCGCAAGTCGTACATGGAAGCTCTGCAGAACCCTATGAACCTCGGCTCGAGCTCAGAGTCGGTTCCTGAGGACAGCAGCGAGTCGGCGGTCAGGGTCGAGTCCAGGCCGAGATGTGACTCGGACACGCGCTCGGCGATGCGAGGATCCCTGCAGCGCCGCCTCTCGCCCCTCCTCCCGCTGCAGCGTAGCATCAGGTCCGAGAGGCGCTCCAAGTCTCTGGAACGTTCTGGAAAAGGCGTGCTCAAAGGCCACCGGATCCGCTCGTCCTCGGGTGAAGGATCTCCTAAGAAGCTGATGAACGGCTGCGCCATACGATTCGGCCGACTCGACCTCGAGATGGCGTTTTACAGCGCCGAGAGACGAGGCAGTAAAGGAGACTCAGGTAGATCACAATAATAATCATTATAATAATATTAAAATAAATTATAACAAATAATCCCAGATTTCTGTAAATCCTTTATGAAATCCTAATAAGAAGTTATAAAGCACCTGCTGCTTATGAAGGAGTGTATTAAGTGCTCGTTGAGGCGTGTCCACGTTACCAGATGTCTCGTATCGATTCAGCGTCGCCTCAGGCTCCGAAAACCCGCTCTCATGTTCCGCAGTGTGAAATGATCAACCGCAGTGTGTCCTGACTAATAACACCGCTCATTTTTCCCACACACCGCCACTGTGTGTGTGTGTGTGTGTGTGTGTGTGTGTTGATGTACAGGCGATTGCACAGTAAGTGTGTCACTGAGGAAACACACTGTTATTTCTTTTTCCTGCTTTTGATGGTGGAGAAATTGAGGGCGGCTGTTTGGCTTGCTGTCTGAAATGATGAAGGAAACGGGTGGGACGATGTATCAGAGTTAGGATGGTATATCAGGGTCAGGACGATATTTAAGAATCAAAGCGATAAATTAGGGTCAAGACGATATCAGATTCAGAATCAGTCATTTTAGTAGAGAATCAATAAATCAGGCTTCTAGTTTCATTCTCAATAATTGACAATAATGTTCACACACACACACACACACACACACACACACTGTAACGATGGGCTCAGGTGAATCCCCCGGAGTTCAGCACCCGCTAACCCCCCCCTCCCCTTTTCCTTTTCAAACTCCAGAGTCTGAGATTTTCCCACAGAGTCAGAGGGATCAGGTGACTGAGCTGAGAGAGGCTCAGAGCGCTAACGCTCACTGCTCACTGCTACTTTACTCATAATGACCATCTTTGTGCTGCCTTCAGTTTGGTAGAGCCATAGAGAAAAACACACCACACACACACACACACACACACACACTTATCAAGAAAGCTCTATTCTGTCTGTAATCCAGTGAGGCTTAAAGTCTGACATTTTATTTTATTCTGATGTCTATCACAGTCAGAGGAAAGCGCTGTCTGCCCTCTTCTGCATACCCGCGCTCACAGACACACACGATTGGTTAGTGTTTCTGTGATTGACAGAGGATACAGCATAAGCCCCTCCCATCCAAAAAACACACTCAATTTTGCAAACGGATATCAGATATTTCCTTTTATTGGCTCCTTGTGTTAGAGGACGAGTTTCCGAGCTCCACCCTCGGAGAGTTTCAGGGGTTTTCGCATTTCGTGTGTGTGAAAGCAGAGGCGTTCAGGAAGCGAATCAGTAGCAGCGCTGCGGCAGGAAACAGAGCCGAGGAAAGACAATAGAGGCGACAGTGAGGTGACCGAGAGCTGGACCACTGAGAAATAGCGTGTATTTATATATTATATATATATATATACAGGAACATGCACAAACCTTCGCCCATTTCTCCTGCTTTCTTCACTCAGCACCCTCTAAAATAGGTTTTATTTAAAAACAGATGTTCTGCTGGACATCAAAATGCGGGGATTTTTTTTGTTGTTGTTCATATAGTTTTTTTTTATCAGAAGTGCTCAGATTGCTGCTTCGGGCTCCTTCACTAACTTTATTTATGTACTAAAAACCACACATGTGGTGTTTTGGGTTATTTTGGTAATTGAATGGTGTTTTAGTGTTGAAGGAAAAACGTTGTACACATCTGAAGTGGCTCAGAGTTCAGGAGAAAGTTCATCAGCTTACCTAAGGCTCAAGCCAGGGGGCACAAATACACTCAAACACAAATATACACACACACACACACACACACCAGGTGGAGGTTTCGACTCTCGTCTGTAATCTGAAGTGTGTGAGGCAGGTGCACACCTGGTGTGTGTGATGAGTCAGTGTGTAAAGCAAGTGTTATCTGGGCCCACATTAACCTATTGCATGTGATTACGTGTGAGACCCCCCCGCTCTATACACACACACACACACACACACACACACATCTCGACTACACTGAGGTCATGTCTGTCTGGTTTTTCATGCCGTAACTCAGCACACGTCTGCATTACTTTTACGGCATTTATATGTGTATATATATATAAATGTATAAGTGTGTGTGTATGTGTGTGTGTGATTTAATGTTTTGATTTAAAGCAGCAGGTATGTATTCATAATATTTTGTTTTTATACAAAAAATTATGAACGATGAAAACTTTTAATTAATACATCTGATTAAAAGTTTGATATTAAACAATATCACTGAGACTCACACAGGCCACGCCTCCTTCACTGAGACTCACATCGGCCACGCCTCCTTCACTGAGACTCACACAGGCCACGCCTCCTTCACTGAGACTGACACACACACACACACACACACACACACAGAAGCCACATTTTCTACACTAAAGAAAAAATCCATATCTTTAGCTTCATCATAAATATAGTATGCTGATTGTGTGGGTGTGTGTGTGTGTGTGTGTGTGTGTGTGTGTGTGTGTGTGTGTGTGTATCAGGTCTTCCCATCTCCACCTCTATCTCTGAGTCCAGGAGGAGCAGCAGTGCTGGCGATGAGTCTCCTAAAATCTCGTCTAGCAGCTCATCCATCTCAGCTTCTCCTTCTATAGCTCCTCCCTCTCCTATAGCTCCTTTTCCCCCTGCAGCGCCCCCCACAGGCTGTTCTGCTCCACCACCCTTACTACTCACACACCTCAACACGGAGCTGCTCACCTCCGGAGTCGTCTCCCTGCCTGGTGAGTGACTGAGAGAGTGAGAGAGAGAGAGAGAGAGAGAGAGAGAGAGAGAGAGAGTGGTCTATATATCCATCTCACTTTTCTCATTTGACCTCCACACTGGGGTTTCAGCTTACTAATGGATTTTATATTAATTAAGCAAAAAAATAATATATATTATAATACAGTTTATTATTATGCTGTGATAGGTAATAAATTATATAAATAATACTACTAATATGTGCATTAATAATAACAATAAAAATATTCTTCAATTTTAAAATATGTGTCTCTGTCTATTTCTCTCTCTCTCTCCTGCTCTCTCGCTCTCTCTCAGGTAATCGAGACCGCAGTGGGCGTTCAGTTCTCCAGGTGTGTATGAGGAACCGAGTGTGGACAGACGAGTGTTTCACCTACAGAGATCTCACCTGCCTGCTGGGGTACTATTGCTCCACACTCCGGTGAGACACACACTATCACACACACACACACACACACACACACACACAGAGAGATCAACATGAAGGTCTCTATAGTGACATCAGGCTATTTTTAAACACTGCTCCTTATCAGGATCTGATCTCAAACACTTTATTTAAACCCAAACGTAGTCGCTCAGCTGCGGTGACGTTATCTCTGTATGATGTGAATAAGTTACTTTAGAGGAACATCCACAGGATACACAAGTGTGTATGAGTGTGTTTTTAGTAGAGGATGAACTTTTATGTTATCAGGAAGGAGAGGAGAGATCTGGGTCTGACCGTGCTGGTGGACTCGAGGAGACAACAGACCAATCCTGTGCTCTTCTCAGCTCTGACTCAGCTTCAGGTGAGACACACACACACACACACACACTCACACACACACACACTGAGGCCCAATCAAGCACTTGATTGTTGTCATGAGCTTCAAAAGATTGAATTCTTTGAACTTCCTAAAAACTGATACAGAAAACTCTGACAGCGTTTTAGTGCCACGTAAAAAAAAAAAAGATTACCAGTTTAAAGTCGTAGCAATACGGAGTAAAGTGGAAATTACGAGGATAAAGTGGAAATTACGAGAATAAAGTATATACATACAGCCGAAGCAAAACAGACCTTGATTTAGTACAACAGTGAAATACAGGCGTATGTTCAGAGACGAGGAAATTTATTGATGGCAAAATGATATAAATGTGCCTTTGTTCCAAAAACCACGTAACAGACTTTCTTTAAAAGAGGATAATAGTCTGACTTTTTATCTTCAAAGCTCCACCATGAAACACCACCATCACAAACAGTGCCACACCTCAGAAACGTTTATCACTCAGCCTAATTCGAACAAAGCCACGATGCCTACATTGCCCCGCCACGCCCCTCTCTGCAGGTAAGTAGGCAGGGTGTTGTCTGGGTTTTTAACTCACACCCATCAGCCCTGAGTGTGTATCTCCTTCTCCATTCGTCACATATTTTCACTGAAAGTCTGTCCCGGGGCGTCTGAGACCGGGCTTGTCCTCGCTCGTCCTCGCAGCAGAGTCGGGGATCGGCGATCAGACAAGCATGCAGCCAGCTGTCAAAACCAGAGCTCTGTCAAACCTCAGAGTGTTTTTCATAGATATTCAGTAATCCCGTCTGATCAGCATCACACTGCCTCAAACACATACACCTCGTACGCCGTTACCGTGACGCCTTTATAACGCAATAACAGCCATTTTTCTTCTCTCTCTCTCTCTCGCCCCACGCAGGTTTCTGTCCCGAACGCACTTTACTCGGTTTTATTGCTCACGGACAAAGAAGCAGCCTTCAAGCTGGAGAGAGATTTCTCCATTCCAGTGAGTGGATTTTATATTGAAATGAAAGAGAAATAAAAGAGAAAAAATGAAAGAAAGGTTAAAAAGATTCATTTTGAGACAGAATTGAGAAGTAGTGTGTGTGTGTGTGTGTGTGTGTGTGTGTGTGTGTGTGTGTGTGTGTGTGTGTGTGTGTGTGTGTGTTTCTCAGTGTGAAGTGTTAACTTCTCTGAAAGCCCTACTGAAGCACATCGACTCGTCTCAGCTCACACGAGAGCTGGAAGGCACTTTCCCCTACGACCATCACCACTACATACAGTTCAGACATGTACGTATACACACACACACACACACACACACACACGGATAAGAGTGTGTGGGGATGATAACTCCTCCTAAACACGTGTCTGTTGTGTAGAAAATGGAGCAGTTTTGCAGCAGCTGTAACGCCGCCATCTCGTCCCTGCGGAAGTCCATCGACGTCCTGAACAGCAGCAGCAGCAGCCTGGACACAGTGAAGGTCAGACTCTGATTGGACGATCGGGTCACATGTGTAAATAGTAGTGTAGTGAGGAGAATAAGTGTGTGAGTGCATGTTTACACTGATTTAGGATTCACCAGAAGATCCAGTTTTTGATCCATTGTGCTAATAGAACACCAATCAGGTTTGCAAGCCATGTCATGTGTGTGTGTGTGTGTGTGTGTGTGTGTGTGTGTGTGTGTGTGTGTGTGTGTGCAGGACGTGTCAGAGGTGATCAGCCAGCAAAGGAACCTGATGCAGTGTGTGTTTGAGGACTCGGAGCTAAGCTACCTCAGACTGGAAGGAGGAACGTTTCTTGCACGTGTCAGAAAGGAGGAGACGAGTGAAAATGAGAACTGCAGGTACGACATCATACACAGACTCATACACACTATACATCGCATACACACGCGTAGCACTAATATACAAACACATACACTGTATCTCTCATACACACACACACACACACACACACACACACACTGTATATTTTATATACACTCCTTTATACACATAATACCTCATACACACACACACACACACTGTATATTTTATACACACTCCTTTATACACATAATACCTCACTCATACACACACACACACACACACACACACACACACATTAATCAGTCGTTCTCCCTCTGGTAAATGGACTCAGGGACGCCGTGGACTCGGCCTGCACGCTTTACAACCAGATGGACGAGGAGGTTCACAAACTCGTCATCTTGTCCAACAAATCCCTCCATGAACTGGAGAACCTTCTGGAGCTGCGCACCTTTCAGGAGGAGACTGAGAAGGTGAGACGACCAAGCTAAAAACATAATTAACATCATTTTATTCCTTTTAATGTTTGTAAGTGAACTGTTGAGAATAATGTACATTTCTCGTTGCTGATCAGTAATTTGTGAATGAACAGATTAAGTGCTGGTTCAGTGTGGAGGCTGAGAAGCACCTGGCTCCTCTGGACTCTCTCAGTTTCACCCACAGCTCCCTGCAGGAAATGAGGCAGAGCTTGGAGCAGTTCACTGAGGAGGCAGCAGTAAGTGTTTCTCATGGATGAAGCTAACTTGATATTCTCATTAATTTCAGCGTCACTGTGTCCCTTTATTGTTCTCAGCTCCAGCAGAAGCAGGCCCACAGACCAGTGTCCAGCACCACTTTACTGGAGCTCAAGCAGCACATGAGCTCGGTTCTCCAGCAAGCACACACCCGCAGGAACGAGCTGGACATCCTGATCAATCTCTATGAGTTCTATGACTCGGTAAGCAGCCTGTTTGTGGACCTACATTATTACATCTGCATGACTAGGACCATATCTGAACAAATCGAACCTTTGCAGGCTCAGCAGTGGATGGCACACTGTGAGGACTATTTCGGGCGTCTGAATTTGGAAGAGAACATCAGCTTATCTCCTGAAGTTCTCCAGACGTTGCAGGACTACCATAACGAGGCCACCAAGTTTTCTCTGGAGAACTTCAGCTCTCTTAATGAAATGGTGGCCACGTTGGGCAGCCCTCGCCAGCTCCATCACTGGAACCACGTCTGGTTAAAGTGCCAAGAGACCCGGAAACATCTAGAGGAGGTGTTAGAGAGAGCGACGGTGCCAGAGGAAGCCGTTTCCGACTCGCCTCTAACCCCTTCCAGACCCGGGGGAATACCTGCGCTAGGGGTGGATTTGCAGAGCAGAGAGAGCAGAAGTTCTCTCCCCGAGATCAAACACACTTTTGAATTCGAGGACGTGAAACCTTACTCAGCAGGTCCATTCTCAAAAAACGACTCTCTTTTCCGGTCTTTTATCTTCCCTCCCGAGAGAGACCAACTGTTGCTGGACGACACGGACAGCGACTGCACCATCGACTCGTGTCACTCGGAGCCCGGGGCGAGGCACCGCAAGCCTCCTCTGAAGAAGATGATGAAGAAGATGGTGAGCTCTGAGCTCTCGGCCCACCAAGGCTACCTGGGAGTCTACATCAAAGGCTTGGAGCTCACCAACAACACGTGTGTGGAGAAGCTGCCGAGGCCACAAATGAAGAGTCCGGTGCTGGCACGGAGCAGGAGCCTCCCTTCACCCTCACTAAGTCAGGGAAGGCCAGGAGACACAGAGAACAAGAGACAGAGCAGGTGAAAAACACACACACACACACACACACACACACACACACACACACACACACATGCTGTAAAAGTGCACGTTTATACAATTTCTTTTACGTTATTCCATGCAGTAAAATCCAGCACATCATGGACGAGATGATCTCCACCGAAAGAGAGTACGTACGTTCCCTTACCTACATCATGGAACACTACTTTCCAGAGATGGAGAGGCCTGACCTGCCACAGGACCTCAGAGGAAAGCGCAACATCATCTTTGGGAACCTGGAGAAACTGTGCGACTTCCACAGCCAGTACTTCCTGAAGGATCTGGAGCAATGTGCACATTCTCCACTTTCAGTCAGCACCTGCTTCCTGAGACACGTGAGTCCTTACCAAACATCTGGGCGTCACAGGAATGCATGGCTGTGCTGGTGTTAGGAAGAGTATTAATAATTAGGAATGTGTGTGTATGTGTGTGTGTGTGTGTGTGTGATTGACAGGAGGACCAGTTTGGAATGTATGCTCTCTACAGTAAGAACAAACCGCGCTCCGATGCCCTGCTCAGCAGCCATGGAAACGCTTTCTTCAAGGTGAGACGCACCCGTCAGAGGAGTTACGCTTAAAGCTGCAACAGATCAGGTAGAGAAGAACAGCAGAGCGACAGAGAACCGCTGAAGAACTCGCACATCTCAAACACGCTCAATATAATATACCGTAATTAAAGGGGGCTGAAAATAGCAAAAAGATAAGTGATTAGAGTGTGTATTTAATTACAGATCATTATTACTAATTAACTAATTAAATGCTTCATTCATTAATAAATTCATTATGTACATTTACTTAATATTTAATTACTTTACACAAACTACAGAGACTCCTGATCTCGTTGTCCTCATAGCTCATAGTTACAGACATCACATTTACATTTATGTAATTTTACAGACCCCCTTATCCAGAGCAACTGACACCTGAGCAGGTAATGGTTGAGGGCCTTCCTCAAGGGCCCAGCAGTTTTAGATTTGTGGTGCTGGGATTGAATTTATGATTTTCTGTTTTAAAGTTGGATGTAATTGAATCTTAACCAGATGTCCAGAGAGGATTCCTAAATAGTGCACACTGTAGAAAGAGTCAAGTGACAGCAGGTCATAGGTCATGTATAGTCACGTGTAATTCACGTGCTTGGTCTGAGCACTGCTGTATTTCTGTAGATGGATTAAAATCATTCCTCTCTGTTGTTCCTCCAGAATAAGCAGGTGGAGCTGGAGGACAAAATGGACTTGGCATCTTACCTCCTGAAGCCCATTCAGAGGATGAGTAAATACGCTCTGCTGCTGAAGGACCTGATCAAAGAGTGCAGCCAAACTCAGGAGCAGGAACTGGCCGACCTCAGGACCGCCGAGGAGATGGTCAAGTTCCAGCTGCGCCACGGCAACGACCTGCTCGCCATGGACGCCATCAGAGGATGCGACGTAAGCAGCAAACGGTCACGCGTGTGATTTCCAGGTTCGGAGGACGCGGGAGATGACGCGTTTCCGTTTGGGTTTGTAGGTAAACCTGAAGGAACAGGGCCAGCTGAGGTGTCAGGACGAGTTCATCGTGTGGTGCGGACGCAGGAAGTACCTCCGACACGTCTTCCTGTTCGAGGACCTCATCCTGTTCAGCAAAACCAAAAAGATCGAAGGCGGATACGACATCTACATCTACAAGCAGTCGTATAAGGTGAAGGTTTTACTCTCTATCTCGAAAGCAGTGTGGTGGAACAAAGGCTTTTACAGTCAGAAGGTCAAAAAAAAACTCGTTATATATGAGTCATCATCAGTACCGTTTCCACACAGAACGCAGAGATCGGGATGACGGAGAACGTGGGTGACAGCGGCCTCCGTTTCGAGATCTGGTTCCGACGCAGGAAGTCCCAGGACACGTTTATCCTGCAGGCCAGCTCGGCCGAAAGCAAGGCGGCCTGGACCTCCATCATCGGCAAGATCCTGTGGAGACAAGCGCTCAGAAACAGAGGTCAGCAAACTCTAGATACACACTGCTATGTGCCTAGCCTGAGTGGGTGTGGCCTGTCCGGTGTATTTAAAATTACATTAGCACATATTTACATATCTTTATTGTTCAGAGGGCCGTTCCGTTCCAAAAGCGGGGACGGGCCGTAGTCTTTGGACCCCTGAAATAGAGTAAAAGAAGCTTACAAACACCAATTATACATCATTATTTATAAACAATAGCTGTAAACGATTATTTATTCTTTTTACTTTCTCAGCAGAGGTTTTGCGCCAGACTCAGCTGGGGGCGTGGCCTAAAGTTTAAATACAGAGTTTTATAACTAAAGAAATTGTATTTATAGCTTTTTAATTTTTACTGCCACTATGAGTTCAGGGAAATTCACTACTGGTTATGAGAGTGTGCCCTCTGGTGGTCAGGAGCAGTTATGTTCTTATACACCTACAGTGCTGTATAGGTGTTCATGTTTACTTTGTTTATATAATAATAAAAAAAAATTGTAATAATTATTCTACATAGTTGTAGACTGATTTATGGTAAGTTTGTAATCTAGCGTTTCAGTGTAGATGTATTCATGTTTATATTTATATTTATTGATAGAGACTGAAAGCACTTTTGTACGTCGCTCTGGGCGCTCGCGGGCGTCTGCTAAATAACGCCAATGTAAATGTAGGTTACAGTAGGTATTAAATATGCTGGTATTTTAAATGTGGTCTCTCTTTATCCCATGCACACACACACACACACACACACACACACACACACACACACACACACACGCAGAGTTACGGATGCAGGAGATGGTCTCTATGGGAATCGGCAACAAGCCGTTCATGGACATCAAACCGAGCGACGCAGCCATCAGTGACCGAGCTGTAGATTACATCATGAAAGGCACAGGTACGTTCACTTCTTCTCCTTCTTCTCCTTACATCTCTCTCTCTTTCCATCTTTTCCTTCAAAATTCACCCTCTGGTCCTTATTACTCTCACTCTTTCTCTGTTTTAATTTTGTCTTTTTTGCTTTTGCTATTTCTTTATCATTTTCTATATTTTTTTTTTCTCCTTATAATGTGCTCTCGCTCTTCATCTCTATTTGTGTCTGCCTCTCTGTCTACCTCTCTCCCTGTCTTCTCTCATTCCGTTTGGAGATGAGACGTTCTCTAAAGGATGAAAACCAGTCTTTCACCACTTTTTTATTTAAACACTCCTAAAAAGAGCTCTCATGCCGGGACCAAGCTGTGTGTGTGTGTGTGTTTGTGTGGGTGTGTGTGTGTGTGTGTGTGTGTGTGTGTGTGTGTTTGTGTGGGTGTATGTGTGTGTGTGTATGTGTATGTGTGGGTGTGGGTGTGGGTGTGAGGGTTTTTTATATATATATAGTCACGTCTTCTCTGCCAGTGAATGGGTTTAAATTAATATGTTTTATGAACCTTGCTATATTTAAAAACCACAACTTGTTACAATATTAGTGTTACCCCGCCCCTTCTCCATTTTGATTGGCTGCCGTGTTTTATTCACTTATTTTAAACAGAGAGTTTGTTAAGACTGAACAGCAGTAGACAGAAATAATAATGGACGTGGGTGAACTGATCGACCTCATTGTTGCTTTTCTTTTCACAGAGTCTCGCACTCGTTCCTCCGTCCCCGTCTGCTCGTACGATAACTCCAGCCCGGTCAAGAGACCGCACTCCACCATCTCCAACAGCAGCTCCTCATCATCCAGCAGCCACTCCTCATCCTCCTTTATGAGCTCTCTCAACCTGCCGCTCTTTAGCTCCGCCCCCCACTCACCTCTGGCCCACTGGCATTACGACTGCATCGAGGAGGACGAGCTGGAGCACGACGCCGCCGCACAGTCCTCCATGGGTGAGTCCGCCCTCACGTCCCACAGCTACTAGCGTCCAGTGCAGCACGCTGCAGACTCCATCGGCGAAATTTATGTAAACTGCATCATATACAAACATATAAACATTTAGTTCGACATATTTGACTTTCATTTAATTGTTAGTATAATGTTGTTGCACAGGAGCTCACACACAGCACAAGGACCTTTTATGTATTTATTATTTATGTAATTTATGTAAATATTCCCCAAGATGGACATTATCTTGTATGTTTAGTGTATGTGCAGTGCCTGTAGGGGGCGTGGCATCAGTAAACCTGCAGTAAGTGTGTGTGCTGATAAAAGTGCAGGTAGAAATTCAACTAAAACTACATTAAATCTTTTATTTAACCAAAATTATCCTTTTTTTTTTTTTTACTTTTTTTAACACAAGTTTCATTTTATAGGCGAATCGGCAGTTTTGTAAATTCCCAGTTTATTCCTATTAATTTAGATTGATTCCAATGGAAGTTTTTTTTTGCAGCTGTAGTCGGTGTGCTGTTTGGATCACGGTGATCACTGCATAAGACTAGATTTATAATTAAGCAGAAGTGTTCTAATCAGAAAAATAAAAAATCTGCTTCTAGACAAAGTGCAGCCTGATGGTCAGAGAGTGTGTGTGTGTGTGTGGTGTGTGTGTGTGTGTGGTTAAAGCAGTAAAGGAAATGTCACCGGAAACACCTCCTACACCAGTGGCTGGGCTTTGTTTCTAAATAAACCATGACACTCTATGAGGGATCTAGATGATGTTCGCTGTGTGTGTGTGAGTGTGTGTGCGTGTGTGTGTGTTTGTGTGGTTAAACTGGTGCAAAGTGAGCGAACACTGAAACGAGGCACTGAGAGCAACGGACGATCTCATACGATTTAAAAGCATGCAGGGTTTTTTTTTTTTATTATTTTTTTTTTTTTTTTTTTACACGTGCCGCAAGAATGATGAGCGGGAGGAGAGGAGACGCTCCACGTCCACACACGCGCACACGTGCATTCACACAGGATTATAATCAAAAAGCATTAACACTACCAGGAACTGATTATACTCACTTACAACAACTACACAGGTTCCTATTAATGCATTAACACCTGGTTTCCATAGCAACGTGTTCAATTTATCAAAGATCAGAGATGCCTGAAACCTTCTCGACACCGTATACGTCCTGGTGAAGGAGCCCTTTACTGCAGGTTTTTGACATCTTTGATGCGGTGAAGTTTGATGTAAATTGATCAATCACATCACATCACACACACACACACACACACACACACACACACACACACACTGCGGTTAGTTCTTTACTATGTTCTTTATTGTGTGTGTTTGTGTGTACACAGTCACAGAAGGTTCTGAGTCGTCCTCTCACAGCACCTCGAGTGATGGAGTGAACAACGTGGCCGCTCTGTCCATCCCTCGTCACTCGTCCCTCATCACGGACTCCTTCGGCAGCGAGTCATCCTTCCTCTGTTCATCCTCCGTCTCGTCATCTTCCTCACATCACTTTCACAAGGAGCACAATGACACCAACAGCTTTATCACAGCGGTGAGACAGACACACACACACACACACACACACACACACACACACACACACACACACACACACACTGCTAAAGCCAGACCCAAAGCCACAGTTTGTTATGTAGAAACATGTTGCACATGTATGTCTGTGTGTGTAAGCACTTCAGCAAGCGACATGGCTGCTCAGAGAATCAGCAGGAAACACAGCAGCACTTCTTACCTATAAAAATGTCAATTAATTTATTTGTGTGTGTGTGTGTGTGTGTGTGTGTGTGTGTGTGTGTGTGTGTGTGTGCAGTTATATGTATGTCTGTCCCTCAAATAATCAAGTTGACATCGCGATTGCGATACCATTAATCATGCAGCACTAATATATATGTGTGTGTATGTGTGTATGTATGTGTGTGTGTGTGTGTGTATATATATATATGTGTTTGTTGGCGGTGGGGTGTACTCCTGTGTGTGTTTTTGTGGTCCTCCCTTTGTACTTCACAGTAACACAGTGTGTGTGTGTGTGTGTGTATGTATTTGTGTGTATGTGTGTGTTTGTCAGAGTGCTCCGTGTCGTGCTGTGTGTATAGGGGTCAGTACGTTGGTGTGAATCTCCACACTCGTGTGTGTGTGTGTGTGTGTGTGTGTGTGTGTGTGTGTGTGTGTGTGCAGTTATATGTATGTCTGTCCCTCATATAACCAAGTTGACATCGCGATTGCGATACCATTAATCATGCAGCACTGATATATATGTGTATGTGTGTATATGTATGTGTGTGTGTGTGTGTGTGTGTGTATACATATATATGTGTTTGTTGGCGGTGGGGTGTATTCCTGTGTGTGTTTTTGTGGTCCTCCCTTTGTACTTCACAGTAACACAGTGTGTGTGTGTGTGTGTGTGTGTGTGTGTGTGTGT